>CALYLW010001085.1:0-190624 GCA_944989445.1 Ampullaceana balthica
TTATGTAAACAATTGTACTTTTGTAATAAGTTATGTAAACAATTGTACTTTTGTAATAAGTTATGTAAACAATTGTACTTTTGTAATAAGTTATGTAAACAATTGTACTTTTGTAATAAGTTATGTAAACAATTGTACTTTTGTAATAAGTTATGTAAACAATTGTACTTTTGTAATAAGTTATGTAAACAATTGTACTTTTGTAATAAGTTATGTAAACAATTGTACTTTTGTAATAAGTTATGTAAACAATTGTACTTTTGTAATAAGTTATGTAAACAATTGTACTTTTGTAATAAGTTATGTAAACAATTGTACTTTTGTAATAAGTTATGTAAACAATTGTACTTTTGTAATAAGTTATGTAAACAATTGTACGTTTGTAATAAGTTATGTAAACAATTGTACTTTTGTAATAAGTTATGTAAACAATTGTACTTTTGTAATAAGTTATGTAAACAATTGTACTTTTGTAATAAGTTATGTAAACAATTGTACTTTTGTAATAAGTTATGTAAACAATTGTACTTTTGTAATAAGTTATGTAAACAATTGTACTTTTGTAATAAGTTATGTAAACAATTGTACTTTTGTAATAAGTTATGTAAACAATTGTACTTTTGTAATAAGTTATGTAAACAATTGGTTACAGAGAATTATAAGCAAGATTCATTCACACAAATAAAAAGGAATAAAATGTTTGCCTATTTCATTATAACAATTAATACTAATAATAACTAATTTATTATTTAGATTGTGTTTATAAAATTGCACTAAGTATCAAGAAGGATATTGTCCACGTACATTGTAAGTGTTAGCTGTGCATGGAGACTCTCTGAGACTTCTCTTGGCAAATATGAATCCTGTGGTTGGATTGACAGCAAAGCAGTTGAGGCTTCCATCACCAACAGTTCCATTCAGTAACTCAAACTCATACTGGTTGTTGGGGGCCTGGACAAGACATAAAGACATAATGATAAACTAAGGAACAAAGGCTACAATAAATACATGATTATTTCATTGGGAATTCCAGAATAACTTTTCTTATTGTCCATAGTGAAAAATGTTAAGTCAAAGATTCAGATCAACAGCAACATGATTCAAATCTAAAAGTTATTTGAAAATGTGACTGAATGTTGGTCATTGAGTTGGCACATAATTATTTATCCTTTTGTCTTCCAGATAACATTCCAGCTAATATTGAGATATCATTTATACAAGGTATCAGATAACTGGCACGGGTTCAAAATAGCGACTGTCAAAACAGCGACCGCCATAATAGCGACTTCAAAATAGCGACTGTATCAAAACAGCGACCGTCATAATAGCGACTTCAAAATAGCGACTGTATCAAAAGAGCGACTGTCATAACAGCGACTTCACCGCATAGCTATTCTTGTCCAACCGTTCACCTAACACAGTGGTTCCAATCTTTTTTGACAAATAGACCCATTTTCATTGTCTAAACTTACTTAAGGACCCTAGTGAAAAATCTACATAAATGCATAGTAACAAATAAACACTCCAAAAAATAGCAATATTTTTATGAAGTATTAAATGAAATTAAAAATTGTGTTTAAAATAAAATTTAAAACAATTAAATTATGCTATATATACACGCATTCATTCAAATACACATATCTGCTCAGTAAAATTAAAATTTTAATCATGGTTACCCGAGCAGCGTCTTTTAACATTCTCCTTGTCCAAACGTCCTTAGGTCGAACTGTCCGGGGATTACATAATGACATGTTACGAAGGCTAGACTAAGTGACGACCACGGACCCCGTGTTATGGAGAAGGTAAACAAAGGGATTGGGGCTGAGAGAATGTAGGTACCTTTATCTGACCACATTGCCTTGGGGTGGGGGTGGAGTTGGATATATTTGGAAGGACTTGCTACCTCAGAGGAGTGGTGCATTTAACACAATCATGAATTCGCCCTTAATGTTGATTGGTTTTCAGTGTGTATACTTTTTAGTGGTAAATTAAACGATGAAAAAAGCGTGTAATAACTATTTCATGCCATTTTTAACTTTTAATAGATAATAATATTAAACTATATTATTTTTATTTATTTTTTTAAATTAGAAAAAAACAACAACAACAATTTTACGAGGTAAAAACGAAAAGGGTCGAAACATCCGGGGATCAAAAAGTATTGTAGTCAAACTGTCTCTAGCTTAAAAAAGCAGCCACACGCAACATCTGCCCCTACCACCGCAATCCCCCTCAATTAATTGACTGCACCTATGTTTGTTAATCTCTATCGAGCTTTCTGCAAAATATATTTGACTGAAGTAATAACAGTTATAATTTATTTTTTACAGAAATAAAAAAAAATGTGTCCCGAAAATGTGTATACCCTCTTTACAACACCAATATTTATTTATACACACCCCAAGTTGATTGTATTTAATTTTCTATTGCCCTTCTGTACAAAAACCTACATGGTTTATCATGTCTTACTTTCTTGATTTTATAAACCCCATTGTAGGCTAGGCACAGTAAGTTTTTCAAAAAGTTTTTCAAACATTATCACAAACAAAAGAGAAAAGTTGCTATTTTGATACAGTCGCTGTTATGATGCAGTCGCTATTATGACGGTCGCTGTTTTGACAGTCGCTGTTTTGATACAGTCGCTATTTTGAAGTCGCTATTATGACGGTCGCTATTTTGACAGTCGCTATTCTGCCCGGATGCCCAGATAACTAACAAATGCAGGAAACAAAACAAAAAAACTTCTTTAGTGAACCAAAGTAAAAACAAAATATTTAGCTGCAATATAGTGATCCAAAGGGTGGGAAAGGAATTGTAATATACAATAAGTTGGTCAAAAAGTTGGTCAAAATGTTAGCAAATGTTCACTCACAGCAGCATCTTGATCAGTTGCATTAACATCAATGATGGTGTCACCATAAGGCTGGGTCTCTGGGACTGTTTGGCGTAGTTGGGGAGATCCAGTACTGGAGCATACTGATTGTTGGAGATGGTGACAATAGCCACAGTCACGGCGCACAGGTTACCACCATCACAAACTTGAATACGCAGCTGTAGAAAGATGTTGCTTCATTTGTTAATCACAGACAACTAACTCACTACTAGAGTAAAATTAAATTATCCTTTGTGAACATTTTGCATTAGGTAATAATGATAAACTTTTAATCTAGTACATGTATTTAGTTCTCCTGTAACTAAAGAACATTGCCACCTATGTTCAACATTTCCTTAGAGTAAGAGACACTTGAAATGCTATACTCACCCTAAATGGGCTGTCTTGTCCACTGCCAGGTGTATTGGACACTGTGATGGCACCAGTCAGGCGATCAATTATAAATCTGTTTTCAGCACCATCATCCCCAATCAGGGCATAACTGATCTGACCAAATCGAGTTGTCTACAAGAAGTTTTAAAAAATATTAAAAGATATCAAGACTACTGTTAGTAGCTCCACACAGACATTTGTACCATATTGACAGACAGCAACATTGTAACATGCTTCATTGTTTTTAATGGTTGTAAGGTCTCAGCTGAATATATGTCATATAACATAAAAAAATGTATAAGAAGTTTAAGTGTAAATATAAGCTGACCTTTGGATCATCGTCCGTTGCATTAGCCGTCAGCACATTTTGACCCATCGTGAAGGTCTGCAGATCTCTAGTGTACGGTGTGTTGAGGAAATACGGGGCATGGTTGTTTCTTATCACATATATGAATACATACGCATCTTGAAGGGCACAGAGAGGAGTCGGCGCCCGATCACAAACACTGATTTGCAGCTGAAAGGAAAGGAAATCTAGTTAACCAAGGTAAAAGTTGCTGTTGACCCCATTAGATGAGGACTTGTGCTGTGGTGAGACCAACTGTGTCAACACAAGTATTGTTTACCTCCTGTCTGCTGAGTACTATAGGGAGTCTAAGACTAAATAGGAAACACCAGCTTTGCGCTGACTGACTTCAATCAATTGTATACCTCCTGTCTGAGAGTGCCAAGTCTAAAGCTTTGACACCAGCATTGTGCTGACTGACTTCAATAAAAAGTTTGCTACACTGTACAGAATCATTCAACTCAAAAAGCAAAATTTGATTACTAAGTTTCTGAGTTTATGAATAAAATTTACAAACAATCAAATTGATAATTTTATATCAAAATTATTTTAGAATTTTTGGTTAAGAAAAATAATTACTAAATTGACATTTCAGGGTAATGAACTAGTTAAAAATGTGGTATTCATTGCAATCCAGTGTTACAATTACAAGTGAGTTTTGTTAATTTGAAAGCCCCCAAAGAGATTCCAGATATCCTTAAGACCTGTTTCAGCACATTTGTTAAATTAATTCACTGGTATTTTATCAGTGTTCTCAATAAAGAAAAATAACTAAAAAATTCATTTGCAAACTAATTTTATTGTTGAGTTATTTAGAGTGTCACAAATTGCTTACAGTGAAGTTGTCTGATGTTCCAGGAGCAGTAAGTCGATTAATCAGATAAATATTGCCATTATAGTCTGTATTGAAGTAATTTGATGCAGTAATTTGCGTGAAGCCAACCAGATTGTAAGGTGACTGCAAGATAATCAAGTTAGGTATATAAACTTTAATATTTTCATCAAACAAACAGCCCGTAAGTAGTTACGTTCATAGAATGTTAACAGAAGACAAAATACATGTGAGACAAAATGACATAGCAGTATTAGGATTTATGATGAATCGGTATATGTAAGCCAAAGAAAAATTCTTATTTAAACTATTCTTTAACTTTGTACAATCCTTTAACTACTTGTATGCTCATAAAATGTCTTTATTTTTAATATGTGTACTTAATAAAAGAAGGGTATAAAATTGCTTCATATGTCATATATTTCAATTTCTAACTTTAGGAAAATTATACAACAGAGATTTGTATTCAAGAAAAGGTTGATGAGTCACAATGACAGTCTGCAATATACAATGAAATGAGATGCAGTAACTTTGTTATTATTGTCAAATAAATCTCACTGTTGGATCATTATCCACAGCAGCAACCCTGCCTACAACTGCAGTTGCCTGGTCCTCAAATAGAGTAATGGTCTGGTTTCCTGTAGTGAATGTTGGTCTCTGTTGGTTACGATTGAAGTTTAGGATGACTGTGGCCTCATCAGTTAATGGGGGAGTGCCTCCATCAACGGCTCTTATTTCAACCTGATTGGGTAATGTAATAGTTTTATTATCAAGTCTATGAAATAAAAAAAATGATGTTGAGACAGAAAAGAAGGGAATATAAACAAGAAATAGTTTCAAAAGATTTGAACCCATGCCTTGTATTGATCCTCTGTTCTTTGGGTAATTGGTTGAACCAGTCGAAGTTGGCCAGCATTATTGATATCAAAGAACTGGGAATACACTCCGTCATTGATGACTTCATATTTCTGCACTTGGAAACGAGTCTAGGAATAAAATTAAAACAAACAACTATGAAAGTATCCAATTCTACTGTTTGGAAATTTAATACTCTCAGTTCCTTTGACAAATTTAATACTCTCAGTTCCTTTGACAAATTTAATTTATTTGAGGAAAAATGTAATATGTTTATTACAAAGCTTTATTTCAAGCAGTGTACGTTGCAGCTAATAAAAAATAAGTTTTTCTGTAAAAATTGTTTTTAAAGCATTTATTTTCCTCTTTCTTGGCTGTACTTCATTCTCCCTTACTTTGTTATAATTGTTGAACAAAATAGCTAGACTTTATTTTTGATTTATTCAAAACTTACATAGTTATCTCTATCATCAGCAAAGATTGGGGCATTAATTAAAAATGGTACAGTAGCAAGATAGCTGATATTGTTGACAGTGTAGACATCTTGAGTAAAAACCGGTGGATAGTAGTTCCTGATCACATTGACAATACAGAGGATCGAGTCGTTCATTCCAGAGCCATCATTGTTGACAGCGTAGACAGTGAACTAAATGAAACAAATAATAACATTTGAAGATAATATTTGATGACAGTTACATAAAATTCAGTATCAGAGTAAGTTAACTTGATTTGTTTCTAGAACAGTATCAGAGTAAGTTAACTTGATTTGTTTCTAGAACAGTATCAGAGTAAGTTAACTTGATTTGTTTCTAGAACAGTATCAGAGTAAGTTAACTTGATTTGTTTCTAGAACAGTATCAGAGTAAGTTAACTTGATTTGTTTCTAGAACAGTATCAGAGTAAGTTATCTTGATTTGTTTCTAGAACAGTATCAGAGTAAGTTAACTTGATTTGTTTCTAGAACAGTATCAGAGTAAGTTAACTTGATTTGTTTCTAGAACAGTATCAGAGTAAGTTAACTTGATTTGTTTCTAGAACAGTATCAGAGTAAGTTAACTTGATTTGTTTCTAGAACAGTATCAGAGTAAGTTAACTTGATTTGTTTCTAGAACAGTATCAGAGTAAGTTAACTTGATTTGTTTCTAGAACAGTATCAGAGTAAGTTAACTTGATTTGTTTCTAGAACAGTATCAGAGTAAGTTAACTTGATTTGTTTCTAGAACAGTATCAGAGTAAGTTAACTTGATTTGTTTCTAGAACAGTATCAGAGTAAGTTAACTTGATTTGTTTCTAGAACAGTATCAGAGTAAGTTAACTTGATTTGTTTCTAGAACAGTATCAGAGTAAGTTAACTTGATTTGTTTCTAGAACAGTATCAGAGTAAGTTAACTTGATTTGTTTCTAGATCAGTATCAGAGTAAGTTAACTTGATTTGTTTCTAGAACAGTATCAGAGTAAGTTAACTTGATTTGTTTCTAGAACAGTATCAGAGTAAGTTAACTTGATTTGTTTCTAGAACAGTATCAGAGTAAGTTAACTTGATTTGTTTCTAGAACAGTATCAGAGTAAGTTAACTTGATTTGTTTCTAGAACAGTATCAGAGTAAGTTAACTTGATTTGTTTCTAGAACAGTATCAGAGTAAGTTAACTTGATTTGTTTCTAGAACAGTATCAGAGTAAGTTAACTTGATTTGTTTCTAGAACAGTATCAGAGTAAGTTAACTTGATTTGTTTCTAGAACAGTATCAGAGTAAGTTAACTTGATTTGTTTCTAGAACAGTATCAGAGTAAGTTAACTTGATTTGTTTCTAGAACAGTATCAGAGTAAGTTAACTTGATTTGTTTCTAGAACAGTATCAGAGTAAGTTAACTTGATTTGTTTCTAGAACAGTATCAGAGTAAGTTAACTTGATTTATTTCTAGAACAGTATCAGAGTAAGTTAACTTGATTTGTTTCTAGAACAGTATCAGAGTAAGTTAACTTGATTTGTTTCTAGAACAGTATCAGAGTAAGTTAACTTGATTTGTTTCTAGAACAGTATCAGAGTAAGTTAACTTGATTTGTTTCTAGAACAGTATCAGAGTAAGTTAACTTGATTTGTTTCTAGAACAGTATCAGAGTAAGTTAACTTGATTTGTTTCTAGAACAGTATCAGAGTAAGTTAACTTGATTTGTTTCTAGAACAGTATCAGAGTAAGTTAACTTGATTTGTTTCTAGAACAGTATCAGAGTAAGTTAACTTGATTTGTTTCTAGAACAGTATCAGAGTAAGTTAACTTGATTTGTTTCTAGAACAGTATCAGAGTAAGTTAACTTGATTTGTTTCTAGAACAGTATCAGAGTAAGTTAACTTGATTTGTTTCTAGAACAGTATCAGAGTAAGTTAACTTGATTTGTTTCTAGAACAGTATCAGAGTAAGTTAACTTGATTTGTTTCTAGAACAGTATCAGAGTAAGTTAACTTGATTTGTTTCTAGATCTGTATCAGAGTAAGTTAACTTGATTTGTTTCTAGAACAGTATCAGAGTAAGTTAACTTGATTTGTTTCTAGAACAGTATCAGAGTAAGTTAACTTGATTTGTTTCTAGAACAGTATCAGAGTAAGTTAACTTGATTTGTTTCTAGAACAGTATCAAAGTAAGTTAACTTGATTTGTTTCTAGATCAGTATCAGAGTAGATAATAAGATATTCTTAAAGTACACAATAATTATTCTATGTTATCCCCGTGTTTTTAGAAAACTTTAATGTTACTATTATGTCTTTCTCTGTTCCTAAAAAGTAAAATAAAGCCAAAATAATTATTTTAATGCACTCTTCTGTATAAACATTGCTTTAATATTCATACAAAAAAATGTATTTAAAAAAAATAAAAAATAAAAAAATAAATAATATTTCAGTTGATAACAGCTATTCCTAGAATAAGTTCAAACAACAACTCACAGTGTAGGGTGACTTGTTGGTTTGATCAATGTACAAGGGAACATTCCTGTACACTTCTCCCTGATTATTGATAGAAAAGTAACTGCTGTCTGGTGGACTACTGTACTGGATGCTCCATGTTACACTCTGTTGTGGTCCCTGATAACACAGATAAGCAAAATGTCAGCTTCAGTTTAACCAAACAATAAAATTAGAAAGATGTGGACAAGTAGAGAAATTTAAACATGACACAAATGTTTTACTTTCATTACCTTCTCTCATATCTCATCTCCCACCTCACCCAATAATCTCCTATTCAAATTGATCAAAATAATTTCTTACAGATTCTAGGAGTATCAAAATGTAAAAAACCTTTCAATCTATTTCAACAAGATTCAACAATTTAAAATAACTCCTGAATTGCAGAATTTTAATATCAACATTAAATCTGTACAGTATCTATTTTAATATCAACATTAAATCTGTACAGTATATATTTTAATATCAACAACATTAAATCTGTACAGTATATATTTTAATAACATTAAATCTGTACAGTATATATTTTAATATCAACAACATTAAATCTGTACAGTATATATTTTAATATCAACAACATTAAATCTGTACAGTATATATTTTAATATCAACAACATTAAATCTGTACAGTATATATTTTAATATCAACAACATTAAATCTGTATATATTTTCAAAGGTGAAATATAGAGACCACCAGTTGAATTGAATACAGAACACAAGATGAAACTGTTGATAAAACTCTAAATCAAAATTCCTCTCACCAGTAGCTGTGTATTAAATGGATGTTAACAAACTACTTATAACATCCATAACTTACAGATCTGTCAGCATCAGTGGCAGTAAACCTGAAGACTGGAAGGTTTATTGGGTCATCTTCAATCAATGTTATTTCTATTGTGTCTTGATTGGGTGCAATGACAGGTTTATTCAGGTTACGGTTTATGTTGATGTTGACGACTGTTGTACCACTCAGTCTGGGACGTCCAAAATCAGCCGCCACAATAAAGACCTATTCAAATGTAAACAAACCATGTGTGGGAAAACCATAGCTACTTATGTACAAAAATTTAAGACTTGAGTTCCAAGCTAACATTTTTTAATTGCATTTGATAGTAATAAATAATGCAGAAATTTACAACAGATTCATCAAAAATATTATCTTAAGTATAAATGAGTTATCTTATCTATTGAAGATGGTCCTATACAGAAGATTAATGCCTCCTATGCTTATCCATGGTTTGTGCCAAATCTTGCATTTTTAAATAGAGTTTTAAATGTTGATAGAGTGTTGGTTTTCCTGACTTGTTCAGGAAACCAATTCCACGTTGGAATAACAGATGGGAAGAAGAAGAATTTGTATGTGTTTATTCTTATGAATGGAACAAATAAAGTATTTTTATCCATATGCCTCTCTGATTTTTTTATTAGATTGTTGTTGCGTTGAATAACCAAGTTAAAATTTATTTATTAGAAGGAACATTTATTAACTTCCCATTTAGATATAAAAGAAAGAAAACTAATTAAGTTTGAAATATTTACAGTGTATCTGGCAGTGTTTGAATTGAGTAAACTGGAGTTAAGGGTGACGATGCCGGTAGATTGGTCCACACGGAATAATGTTGATGGTGAGTCATCACCAACTCTTGTATAATCTACACTTCCAAAATAGAGCTCCTGAAATAACAAGTTTATATTTAAAGTGATGAAAAGAATTTTCAAAATTTGTTTTACCCCAGAAACTCTAAAGTTTGTTTTATTGTTCTGCGTTAAAATGTCATATCCCGCCAAAATGATTTATCATTCTTAGATACTTAATAATAATACTCTAATATAAATATTCCCCAGATACCCAGTTGAATGGGTATTTATGGAGAAGGGACCCAGCATTCAAAGAGTATCTTATCTTATCTATTACAGATCCTCCTTCTATACAGAAGATTATTGTGTCCTAGGCTTATCCATGGTTTATGTCTAGAGTGTTGGTTATCCTGGTTTCCTCAGGCAACCCATTCCACGTCCAAATTCCGGACGGGAAGAATGAGAATTAGTATGTGTTTGTTCTTGCATACAGAATAAAAAAAATGTTTTTATTTCTAGCATCCTAGGTACTGAATATACTCGTTCTATAGCCCATTCCTTCATAAGCCGACCCCCCTCTTTTGGAAGAGATTAGTATAAAAAGTGTGTAGCCCACTCGTAAGCCGACCCCTAAAAATAATAGGAAAGCGTAAACAAAATTGTACAAAAATTTTTTAAACTATAAGTTAAATTTGTTGTTGGAAACAAAATATTTAAAACAATTTATTAAAACATTTACAAAAATAAATAAAATTAATAAATAAGGTAAGCGCAGATGTTTAATAATATTTTAAAGTTTCTGGTAGAGCAGTCGAATCTTGTAGAATGTAGACAAGGGCATTGATGATCTACAACATGGGTCTCCAAACTTTTCTGCCGGAGGGCCACATTAACTGTCAAACAGCAGTTTTGGGGCTACTACACACAGTTTTGTGGTCAACTACAGGTAAAAATAGTATCTTTTTTGGAGATTAAAAGGTCTCCAGGGGCCGGATGAGAGGGCCTCACGGGCCGCAGTTTGGAGACCCCTGATCTACAATAACAACACCGATATTCAATGCACATGTAGAAATCACCTATGACCCGATCGTAAGCCGACCCCCTAACCATTTCCCCCTAGATTTTGTCCAAAAAAAAGGTCGGCTTTAGAACGAGTGTATACGGTAATATTCTGTCTTATTTCAAGTTTACATATAAAAACCTTGACAACAATAAAACAATTTATATGTCAATCATTACCGGAGCATCAGCATCTGTGGCATTAAGATCAATGATTTGTGATGAGACAGGAAGTGTTTCACTGATGGTAACTGTGTATTCTTGACTGGGAAACACTGGGCTAAAGTCATTTCTAACAAATGTGATAGTTCCTTGAGCTGTGTTAGGACTTGATCGGCTTGGGACTCCAAGATCAGTGGCACTAAATTGGAACTGAAAATACAGTTTCAAGTAAATTAGCATCCTAATGATGATGTTTGACAGAAGCAGAGAGTTTCCCCAAATTTACTAGTTAAAAACTTGAATAAATTAAGGAAAGTATTTAAAATAAAAACAAAATATAGAAAGAAACTTTATCTAGGTTCAACTAATGAAAGTGTTATGTTAAAATGATATATTATTAAGTTTTTGATAAACAGATCTGCACTATAAAATACTAGATTGTACAATGGCTTTATTCTTATATGTAAATACATTATGATAGTTAAAACACATACTATGCACTGGGTTGCAGGTCTTGTAAGATACAGGTCACCAGAAGTTGTCAAACGACCTGTGTTGGGGTGGAGATTAAAATAGTTGGCACATGTTGGAGGGTTGGCACTGGTAACTATGTACTCAACACTTTGCTGAAATATAAACAGAGCAAATTATGCAAGGAAATACTGGAATAATAAATAAGAAACATTTCTCATTAGATTTAAGAGACAACTAAATTAACTTTAGAAATTGAATTAGCAAAGCTGCAATAGATGGTAAATATCATTAAGGAAATTTAAAAAAACAACAAACTCTTAATAGACTTGAATTGTTCACATTAAAATAAGCTTACCCCATCAAGGTCAGTAGCTGTAATGTTAAACATTTCAGTTCCAAAATCTGCTATTTCATAAACACTGGCAGCGTACTGTGTAGTTGTAAAGGCTGGACTGTTGGGATTACGATTGACTGTGATAGTCATGGTGGCTGTGGCTCTATTGTTGGGTCTCACAGAGTCATAGGCTACTAGACATAGCTGCAAGGGAAATAGTCAACACATCTTAGATGCAAGATCAGACAAAACATGTTTCAGAGATATTAATAATAAAAATATTACAGTCAGCTGATTAGCTATTAATCACGCCAAGCTCATTGACAATATTGACACTAAAACATTATTAAATGATAAAAAGAAATGAGACTTCATTTGGGCTAGAAAGGGGAATGCTGATTAAAGTGTTTTTGGAGTTTACATCAAAGCCAAGTTTTCCATTTCTTAACACTATTTCTAGTTTGTCAAAGAAGGCTTCTTGCAGACATATTTGTTGTTTTGTTGAGTTTAACAATATTGATTTAAATTCTTTTCCTTTTTAAATTTAATTTTTGTGTATTCATGATTCTGATTTAACTTTTGTAACTGTTTTCCATAAAATGATGACTATAATAATTGTATTATTATTGCAAAGAAAACAATAGTATAAATATTTAAATGATTAAACAATATAATTTGCAATGTCTGTCCGTGACGCTACTAATTTTAGAAAGCAGCGCACCAAATTACTGCACCAATGCATCATAAGGTGTGAAAATTAAAGATACGCTGTAAAAAAATATTATATGACGTCATTGTTTTCACTCATTTTGTGTGCAATTCAGAAAGTTTAATATTTCCTATTTATCAAACAAGGAAAAGTTAGTTGGGCTTTTGAAAAAGGTGGGCGCCGTGGCCGTAGGCGCCCTAAAAAAGTGCATTTTTTCAAAATAAATAGATTTCAGCTGAAAACTTCCGTCATTTTTGACGGGTGATAGGCTAGTCTGGTAATAATTAGGGAGGAATGTCCTAGAAACAATTCACTTTCAATTGGTTTGTAGGACACTATTTCATGAACTTTAGTAAATAGAAAAGAATGTCCTTGAAACACATTTAAACAAAAAGCTATTTTTAATCAACCTCTAACACTGAAGTAAATCAAATTCAAAAGCGATTTTTTTAAAAAATAAGTCTTCTTATAAATCCTAAATATACCTGATAAACTGTGGTGAGGTCAGGAGCTACACTTGACCTGACAGTAATGTCGCCATTACTAGAGTTGACATTAAAATAACTAGGAGCAGACAGTAAACCACAACTTGCTTCATACACAATGGTACCCTGGGAAAACAAAACAATATTAGTCTAGACAATACATCTATTTTTGTATAACCACATCAAGCTTACTATGAATTATGTAATTAGCTTTTTAAAGCTGAAAGAAGAATGAATGGTTCGAAGACTTTCATTTGATAATTGCTATTTAACCAATCCAAAAAATGAAATGGTTCAATTATAAAATACCTTACATAAAAGCTAAAATTACAACTCTTAAAACATATCTTTAACAAATGTATGAAATAAAAATTAAATACAAAATACACAAACAAATTGTGTAATCAAAACAATAAATTAAAAGTTTATTAATTTACTAATACAAAAGTATACGTTTCGGCTAACGCCTTCGTCAGTAACGATTCAATTTTAATAGCAAACCAAAATGTATGTGTGCAGGGAACAGCTTCCTGTTACATAGTGCATGTACCATTAATTATTGGATTAACAGATCAATATCTTTGAGGTCATCTTAAACCATACCATGTCTACTAATAATTTATATCCAACTTTAACTAGCATATATATATTTAACAAGCAAAGATTTGCAGATCTTTGAATTATCCATTTCCAACTAAATAGAGCAACCTCCAGAGATGAGGATTATTTATTTTTCAATGCACACACAAGAAATGTATATATTTATGTACAACATGCAATTTTTCAAAATGTTACTCTTTAGGGCTTTCTCTTCAATTAATCTGTATTAATATTACCACTGTAGAGCTGAATTATCAAAGAAATAAAAATAAGTATTGTGTGATTTTGAGCACTTCCTACCTTAAGATCTGGGTCCACTGCAGACACCTTAAATATACTAGAAGACACTGGTTGGTTGAAGGGTATCGTGCTAGTATAGGTGTTGGTATTAACAAAAGTTGGAGGCTGGTCACCAACAATGTTGATTATAATTGTTGCTGTGACAGATTTTGGGCTTGATGGATACTGGTCACTCACAATCACATTGAACTGTTGGGAACAAAACATTCATTAAAATGAACATGAGACTCTCACTTTCATTTCCTTGTTAAATAGTTGTGCTGGGATCACAAAGAGACATAAAGAAATGTTAGTAGCTTTGTGGTGAAATACTCTATTCATAAAAACATATTAATGCTGAAATGGGGGTGAAATAGTAACTAAAAGAATTCCATGAGAATTTCTTAAGAAATGTAATATTTGAAATGTTGAATTTTATCACCTGAGTTCTGTTAGTGGGAATGTCAGTAAGAGGTCTAGCAACACTGATAAGACCAGAGGCCTGGCTGACATCAAAGTAGTTGGATCCCTGAGTAGGTGCTTGCACTGTGTACAGTAACTTATCCTGTAAATTACAGCACAACTAATTTCATTCTTGAATATTTTATGCAAACACAAATTATAATACATTTTAGGGGAACATCTGGATCTTTAAAAAAAATTGCAAATGCTTTAACAACTTTAATGCTACACAAAAACTATTCTAGGATTTAAAAAAAAATTATATGTCGTTAAATCTGTTTACATTCTTCTCATTTATTGTTTCATGATGTATTTGTTCAAAATTTTGTATAGTGAAGTTGGGGTATTTTTTATTTGAATCTAATCTTTTAACATTATTTATTAGTAATTTTTAATGTAAAAGTAGCTCAAGAAAGATGAAATGTGGCTCAAATATTTCCCTTCAAGTGTGTACACATGAAAGGTTGATTTGATGTAAAACTTTTAAAGCTTTAGATGGACTCTTGGCAATGTAAACATTTTAACCTCATTCATTATATTATAATCTAAAATCATGTACCAAGCAGCAGGCCTGGTAAACACAAATCACTAGAGTAATCACTCTAGTGTTAACACTAAGTTAGGTTAAGCTATGTGTTTGATTAATTCAACTTTAAGCTTAATAAAAATACTGCCATCTTGAATAAGTGTATTTACTAGAATTTGATATGGGTGAGGCTTAATAAGCAATGTCATTCATTACAAGGAAATCGATTTTAAAATTACATTTTAATTTATAAGTTTTCATCACACCAAAGTGTTACTTCAAACTTGGGGATTTTACCTTCATTAGCAGACATTCGTCTTAGACTATTTGTGGCCTCACATGTACAGAGTGAATAGATAAATTACAAATATAAACAGATTTGATAAAACAGCCTGAAACGTACCCCATCTGCATCGCTTGCATTAATTTGAATAACTGATGTTCCCAGGAAAGAATCAAAGCTGATTGTTGTTTGATAGAGGCTGTTAGGAAACAGGACTGGACCATTCAAGTTACGCTTGACAGTGATATAAACAGTTCCAACGGCTTCTTGAGTCGTTACTTGAAAAGTTTTCACTGCTCTAACTCTAAGCTGTTAATTTTTACAAGAAAATTAATAAAGAAAAACTTTCAAAGATGAGAAGCACACATTAAGGGTTATGAAAGTGAATAAACACTGTTGCAACTTCTGTTCTTTAAGAAACTGACAGAAAGAAAATTTAAGTAAAATAAAGTAGCTTACAATATAAAGGATATTTTTTGATGGATCACTTTGTAAGCTTGTCTTGATAGAAACTTGACCTGTTGTTGGGTTGATGTCAAAGTATGTTGTAGCACTGTCAATACCCACTGCATTGTATGTAATATCAGGCTGAAATATGTTGATTTAATACTAGTTAATGATGCTTTAAAAATGAACCTTTCAAACTATCAATTTCAGGATCATTTACATAGTGTTAAAGTTGTAAAAATAAAATTCAGTTTAAATATATATAAAAGATTAAACAAAGGTTTCAAAAATTAGTCCAAAAATCTAATTAGAGCCAGTCAAAAGTCCAGGGTTTCAATTAAAACCTAAGAATGAGCCTTACTGTGGGCCTGGCGGTAAGAACAACTATAACAGAGCTGACCGGCAATGTTTCAGGTATATCGACAGTTTGGTTAGCGATATCAAACTGAAGAGTACCAGAGTCAGTGGCAATATTGATTTGTACAGTGCATGTACTAGACAGTGATGGGAAGCCTCCATCTTGTGCTACAGCTCGCAACTAAAGGAAGAAAATTAACATAAATTACTGTTACAGTATAGAGGTGAACTCTCAGAGTCTTGTTACCCTAAGATTAAATTAAAAAATTACTCATGAGTTAAGATAAAACATTTTCAATGAATGCAACATATTAATAATTATTTTTCAGTTAAAACATTTTCTAATTACCACTAGGCCAGTAATTCCACTAGATGGCAATGGAGTTCTGAGAGAGACTGCTCCAGTGGTTGACTCAATTAGAAAGTACTGTGTATTGGTGTCTTGGATTAGTGAATACATCACTGTGTTCATAGGAGGCTGTGATAATTTTGAAAAATAAACACATATGAAAATATTAAAATGAAGCTAATTTAAGCATTGATGTAATAAATCCTAATAGATGTAAAATAAAGCAGAATAAAACAAATCTCATAGTTTTGACAGTGTTTAGCCAGGTCCATTATGGTAGACAAAGACAAAGCCTGCCTTAAACAAAAGTTTTAATCTTACCGTGGGGTCCCTGTCACTAGCATTGAGATAAACAATAGGAACACCAAGTGGCTGGTTGTAGTTGATGGTGACAGTGTTCTGTGGGCTACACACTGGAGTCTCTATGTTACGGTTGACTGTCAGTGTTACTATGGCAGTATCATTCAGTGGTGGGTCACCACCATCAACAACTGTGATGAATACCTGTGGGATAAAATAGAAGTTTACAGGGAAATGAAGAAATTCTAATTCTCTAAAGATGATATCAACAAGGACTTGTTTAATATGTTCAAAAATGTGCTCAATGTATTCCTCAACCAACTTGAGTCATATCCAAAATTACATGTAAACAAGTTTACTTGCTAAAATTTAATATATCACTGTGTGGAGGATATTTTACTTTTGACTTTTCAAATAAAATGATAGGGTAAAAATAAAGTAGAAGCAATCTTCTATGGACTGACTGAGTATTTGGTGTCACTCTCCAAGGCCATGCTTGCTGTGTCCCTCACAAACACCTGATTGTTCTGATTGACAGAAAAGTATCTAGCATCTGTACCACCAGACAGGTAGACCCTCAGTTGGTTGAATGGGCTCTGTAACAAATAAACAGATATCATTAAATAACAAAGTATCTATCTGTAACAAATAAACAGATATCATTTAATAGAGTATCTAGCATCTGTACCACCTGACAGGTAGACTCTCAGTTGGTTGAATGGGCTCTGTAACAAATAAACATATCATCAAATAACAACGTATCTATCTGTAACAAATAAACAGATATCATTAAATAACAAAGTATCTAGCATCTGTACCACCTGACAGGTAGACTCTCAGTTGGTTGAATGGGCTCTGTAACAAATAAACATATCATTAAATAACAAAGTATCTAGCATCTGTACCACCTGACAGGTAGACTCTCAGTTGGTTGAATGGGCTCTGTAACAAATAAACCAGATATTAAATAACCAGCAAAACTTATGGAACAAAATATTTGTTTCTCAACCTATTATTTTACCCATCCTATTATATATATATATATATATATATATATATATATATATATATATATATATATATATATATATATATATATATATATATATATATACACATATATATACATACATACATACATATATATATATATATATATATACACACATAATATATATATACAAAATTAGAAGAATGGTTTAAAGCACTGTAATAATATGAAAATGAAAACATGTAAGTAGTATAACTAACAAATGAAAACTAGAAATATCTTACATGTTTTAATCATCTATATGTACATAATTCAAATCTTTGTAATTGAAAGTATCATAATATAATACATGAAAGTTGGTTTTATAAGTTACAGACTCACATCTACATCAGTATCAGTGACATTAAATGTAGCAATAACTGTGTTGTCTGTGATGGTACGAGAGATGGTTGCCTTGTACTCATCTCTATCAAAGGAAGGGGCTGTGTTGTATATGACTGTTATGGTAACAGTAGCTGTGTTTGTTGAACGGCGTGGAGGAATTCCTCGATCTGTTGCATTAACAACACACTGAAAGAGAAAAAATAATTTTTTAGAAAATTTATTGATATAATATGATGGAGCAATGAATAAGATTAACTTCATCTATAGTCTCTTATCTTATCTAATCTAACATAGAACTAAGCAAAAATTGTACAAACTTACAGTGTAGGTGGAGGGTCGCTGAGTGTTAAGTCTTAAATCTTTGCGTACAGAAATAATCCCAGAAAGATCATTGATTTGGAAGTACTCTAGACACTGAGCATTGCCAGAAAGGCTAAAACTTCCTAGATTGCTTGGAGGCTTTAAAAAATACATTGTAAAAAGTTATTTTAAAATATTGCAGTCAACTAGAACATTTGGTAAAAAGAGCCTGAAATAATGTGAAACTATGTAAGCCTAACACTCACTCAGTGGCATATTAAGTCAATCTTGTGATTGTGTTACATAAATGAAAAGTTTTACATTTCAATATTTTTAAAAAGTATTTAAAATTGTATTAAGTTATCACTACTCATAACTTAAGTGATTAAATAATGTTCTCAACATTTCAATTTGTGAAAGTCCCCTAATATTGATATTATAACTTAAGTGATTAAATAATGTTCTCAAAATTTCAATTTGTGAAAGTCCCCTAATATTGATATCATAACATAAAATAAATAACAAAATTCAATCCAACACTTACACTAGAGTCTGCATCAGATATGCTGACTTGAGCAATGGAGACTCCAATGGTTTGTATCTCTAAAATTCTAACATTGTAATTGCTGACAGCAAAGTTGGGATCATTGAGGTTTCTGGTGACTGTGATGGTGCACACTTTAACTGTAGACTTGCCAAGCCCATCCCTGGCCTCCACTCTTAGCTGGATAAGTCAACAGATATTAGGTGGGGAATCACAACAGAGACATTAACAGAGACATTAACAGAGACATTAAGTTGGGATCATTGAGGTTTCTGGTGACTCTGATGGTGCACACTTTAACTGTAGACAAGCCAAGCCCATCCCTGGCCTCCACTCTTAGCTGGATAAGTCAACAGATATTAGGTGGGGAATCACAACAGAGACATTAACAGAGACATTAACAGAGACATTAACAGAGACATTAACAGAGACATTAACAGAGACATTAAGTTGGGATCATTGAGGTTTCTGGTGACTGTGATGGTGCACACCTTAACTGTAGACAAGCCAAGCCCATCCCTGGCCTCCACTCTTAGCTGGATAAGTCAACAGATATTAGGTGGGGAATCACAACAGAGAGAGACATTATGTTTCAACCAGACAATTGGAGAAAATAGAAATAAAATAGTGGCATGTTTTAAAATGTTATTATGAACTTATTATTCCAGTTTGAACCTTTACCTTATAAGAGTCAGCACTATTGGTACTTATTCCAGTTCCTGTTCTAATTTGTCCATTGATGCTGTCAAGAGTGAAAAATGAAGGAGCTCCATCATCACCAATCAGTGAGTATCTGATAGACGCTGTGTTGAAATTTGTCTGTAAAAAGGAAGATTTATATATGAATAATATGATCTCCCATAAAACATACTTCATCTATGTGTGTAGACTTCTTTTTGAAACACAATTAAAATTTTCATAAATGCATTTAATTTCACATTCATTATAATAAAGATTTATATTTAGACATCACTTCAGTACAACTTTGATGAATTAATTTCTCAATTATTAAGATAAATTTTGTTTCTAATGAAAGAAAACTACTGAAAAATATAGAATTGGATTATTTAGTATTTAAAAGATGTAAAATTTATTTTATTGATCTTTATAAATGAATTTTTTTATTATGCACTGTACATGTATTTAAAATAATTTTTCCAAAACTTCCTTTTGTCAATTTATAAACTAAAATGTTTAGTCAAGGAGGCTATTCATTATATATTTCATGGTTTATCAAAATAATGAAAAGTTGTTCAGTGTTTATAACTTCAAAAATAAGTACCTGAGTATCTGCATCAGTAGCTGTAACAGTGGATACCAATACTCCTGAAGTTACATCAGCAGTCACTGATCCATCACAGCTTGCTACATTAAAAACAGGGCTGGACAAGTCTCTAACAATGTTGATTCTTACAGAAATAGGAACGCTCACAAATTTCCCGCCATCTTCAGCAACAACATTGAACTAAAATTACATCCAAAACATAAAAATGGATTAAATTAAAATTTAAAAGGAATTTAGTTCAAATTAATAACTGAACAAATTTTAATTGCCAAATATGTCTTCTTGAATCTGTCTCCATAAATTTACCAATAGCTTGCTACAATATAAATGAGAGAGATGATAGCCTTGCCACCGAACACCTAAACAAATATTTTAATATTTGTTAATAATTCATAATCATCTAGCAATGACTACTGAGATAAAGACTTACATCAAAGAAATCAATAGTTTCACCATATAAAGACTTACATCAAAGAAAGCAATAGTTTCACCATATAAAGACTTACATCAAAGAAAGCAATAGTTTCACCATATAAAGACTTACATCAAAGAAAGCAATAGTTTCACCATATAAAGACTTACATCAAAGAAAGCAATAGTTTCACCAGTAAGTGGTCTTTTCACACTGATAACTCCAGATACAGGATCCACAGAGAAGCGATCATTGGGTGACAGCAGACGATAGGTGAATGTATTGTAAGGGGAAGCTAGGTCAAAATCTGTGGCTGAAACTTGTACAACTGATGATAACACTGGCTGGTCTTCAGGAATGGTGGCTACGTAACTGGCATTTATAAACACAGGAGGGACAAAATTACGAATCATGTAGATGGTCAAAGTCTTGTTATCACACAAATTTCCACCATCACAGACTCTGACGTTGACCTGAGATTTAAAACAAAATATAAGTTTGAGACTGGCAATATTACATCATGGCAATTAATAATATCATTTAGTTTAAGTAATTACTCTAAATTTAATTTATCATAGTGCTCAGGATATGATTAATTGATTTACTGTGTTTTAAGTGAAAGATGTTGAAAATGTTCGATTTGTCAATTATTAAATAAATAATACTTTTAGATCAGTTCATTCCTTAATAAAGGGAAATGATTAAGTTAACAATTTTTTAAGAACACTGTGTAAGGTAAGGTGTCTATTTATTTGTCTGTACAAGTATATTTACAGATGGGGGCTGTGCTCACAAGGCTTCACAAACAAACACTTTCGAAATTATTATGAACTGAACTTTTAAAATCATTCTCAAAAAGTCTTAACAAAACTTAGTTGCATGTAATGGGCATTGTGGAGAATGTGTGAGTCGGGGGAGGCCACCATCATCAAGTCAATGGCTTAATTAATGTATTAGCTATTTATGTATAGAGTTAGTGACTAAAAACATTCATAGAAGTTAAAGCGATGGAAATTATAGTGGGAGTAACATGTCAATGACCAATCAAAATAAAGATTTCATAATATATCTATTGTATACATGACTAAAGCCATTGAATTAAATGAAAGCACAGGAAAATCAAGGCTAGGGGCAACGTTCCCTTTAAGCAGCACGGCAATGCAGATATCTGACCAGTTTAGAATTATAGCGCAGCAAATTTGGTAAAATATTGCAAACAAAAAATGGATGCTGTGCAACTTTGCACACGAGTTTTTTTTAAACTTTGCACTAGGACCAACGAACCATAGAAGGAATATTGGCTAGGGGGTTAGTAACTGTGGGACTGCATCAGCATTTTAAGAGAAAGACATTTGAAAACAAATCTGTTTGGTGAGCACAGTTTGAAACAATGCCTTGTTCAGAAGTGGCAACTGATAGAGTATAGTTGGAGGGCAGTTTGAGGCGGAGTTTGAGATGGAGTACATAAGATTGATTGAGAGTTTGAGATGGAGTACATAAGATTGATTGAGAGTTTGAGATGGAGTACATAAGATTGATTGAGAGTTTGAGATGGAGTACATAAGATTGATTGAGAGTTTGAGATGGAGTACATAAGATTGATTGAGAGTTTGAGATGGAGTACATAAGATTGATTGAGAGTTTGAGATGGAGTACATAAGATTGATTGAGAGTTTGAGATGGAGTACATAACTCATTTGGAGGGATTGATTGAGATCATCTCACGACTAAGATACAGCCAGATAGACAAAAGCATTGTTGTAACCAAATAAAGGAATAATCTTGTCTTGTCCATTGACTCAAGAGTACCAGTGAGAAAAGGAACAAGTTTAGATGTAACTACAGAATTTAGAGATATCCTCACTAACAAAATAAGAGGGTTCTCTAAAGTATGTATCCTAAACATCTGATCTAAAGATGAAAGCATAAGATAAAATTATTTCAAACTTACAACAAACATATCTGGTCCTGATCCTAAGAGAGTCTGTGTAAGAGTGAGCATCCCATTGACAGGGTTGATGGTGAAGTATCTCAATGCAGCACTTTCACCAAGTAGAGAAAATGTCTCTACATTAAATGGACTCTGAAATTTGTCAAAAGTATGTCAATAAATTGGGATTATTTTAAATGGTTAAATTTGTTACCTCAATGTAATACACCAGAAACACAGTTTTACAGTTAAAATTGTCAAGTAGAATAATCATAATGAGATTTTAACACAAATAAATTATATATTCTTGCAGTGGAATATTGATTTATTATATTAAAGTTCCACTAAGAACATGGTAAATTACTTTGTTAACAGTTTGAAACTTTTACAAAAACTAATTTAAATAGTAAAGAGTACTTACCACTGTGTCTGCATCATTGACATCAAAATCATAGACCATAGAGTTGACACTAATGTTGTGTTGAACAGTGATGTTAAGCTGGTTGTTTGGAATGACTGGTTGAGTGTTGCGTATCACTGTCACATTGACTGAGGCTGTACTCTGTAGACCTCCTCCATCCCTTGCTATGATGGTCAACTAGTTACAAGAGATGAAATCATTAGTATTCCAACACAGAATACATTAACCTCCTCCATCCCTAGCTATGATGGTCAACTAGTTGCAAGAGATGAAATCATTAGTATTCCAACACAGAATACATTAACCTCCTCCATCCCTAGCTATGATGGTCAACTAGTTGCAAGAGATGAAATCATTAGTATTCCAACACAGAATACATTAACCTCCTCCATCCCTAGCTATGATGGTCAACTAGTTGCAAGAGATGAAATCATTAGTATTCCAACACAGAATACATTAACCTCCTCCATCCCTAGCTATGATGGTCAACTAGTTGCAAGAGATGAAATCATTAGTATTCCAACACAGAATACATTAACCTCCTCCATCCCTTGCTATGATGGTCAACTAGTAGCAAGAGATGAAATCATTAGTATTCCAACACAGAACACATTAACCTCCTCCATCCCTTGCTATGATGGTCAACTAGTAGCAAGAGATGAAATCATTAGTATTCCAACACAGAATACATTAACCTCCTCCATCCCTTGCTATGATGGTAAACTAGTTGCAAGAGATGAAATCATTAGTATTCCAACACAGAATACATTAACCTCCTCCATCCCTTGCTATGATGGTCAACTAGTAGCAAGAGATGAAATCATTAGTATTCCAACACAGAATACATTAACCTCCTCCATCCCTTGCTATGATGGTCAACTAGTAGCAAGAGATGAAATCATTAGTATTCCAACACAGAATACATTAACCTCCTCCATCCCTTGCTATGATGGTAAACTAGTTGCAAGAGATGAAATCATTAGTATTCCAACACAGAATACATTAACCTCCTCCATCCCTTGCTATGATGGTAAACTAGTTGAAAGAGATGAAATCATTAGTATTCCAACACAGAATACATTTAAAGGGCTCTTGGTTATTTTTATCTCCTTTTCATAAAGTTAGAAATTTTAACAGTATTCTGAAATTATTGACAATACAAACATAGATGACAACTTACTCTGTACAAACATAGATGACAACTTACTCTGTACAAACATAGATAACAACTTACTCTGTACAATGTATTTTTAGTGGTATCCAGCCCCAAACTTCTAAGCATGAGGATGTCCCCATTACTTGGCATGATAGTGAAATAGTTGCTTGCCTGTGAGGTGTCTAAGTCTGAACCAAATGAGTAGGTAACTTGGTTGAAAGGAATCTGAGGGGATAATATATTCTTTAATGTAATCAACTAAATATATTCATGATATCACTGTATGTTCATTTTAATTCACAACTGTAATTAAGATCACTTAATATCCTATCATTAGAACAGAGACAAATTTTACTACTTCTATAATTATTTCAACAATTTAATGACTTTTTTGTAACTAATTTTTTATGATATATATATATACTTTGAAGTCATTTTGATTGGCTTTGTTATAAATATACATGATTTTAGAACAGAATCAACATACAGTCGAACCCACTTACCTCGAGCTCGTTTAGCTCGACCACCCCACTAACTCGACGTTTTTTATTGGAACCGCCAAATTCTCTCTTTGTCTTAGCATTTTTTCATCGGCTAATTCGATTTTTGTAAGTTGCCGAAACCTAGTACCTCGAGCACAAAAGAGGGCCAAATTCGCCACTTAATGTTGGTTATCTCGATCCCAATGACCAATTGCCAGCTTTTGAAAATGTTAGCTATGATTTTTTTATAACCAAGGGAAGGGACCAATTTTCTGCCTGACCAGGGTCTGCTGGTGACGTCTCAGCCCGCTTGCTCAGCGCTGTTACTTCTGGCACTATGCTTCGGTAACTAAGCGAATACATTTTTTTTTAAATCAGTCACTAGGGAACTCCACAAACAGTCTATATTTATAGACCAGAATATTATTATTATTAAGAAAACGCTTTGATTTTGATGTCACGTTCGCTCGCGTGTTGGCTCTGGTATTCTGCCGTAACACAACAAAAAATTAACTCCGGGTAATAAGCTAATATACCGACTAAGACCTGATAAAACGGAGTAAACAGTCATAATAAGATGGAATTTATTTAAATACCATATTATGTTTCACTCGTCAACTTGCCAGAATTATTGAATTCGCCGAGCACACGACGATCCCCCCCCCCAATAGGGTGGGGTTTAGGTGGGGTTGAGCTACACTGGCCATTTACCAAGGCACGCTCTGACTCAATTTAAAAAGAAAAATGTTCCTTCCCCCCAACCCACCGTAGATGTATAACAGTGGGGGAGGGGAGGGGTCTATTCTCGCGGTCTTGTCAAAGCAAGAGGCTTCCTTTTATATAAACATCAAAGACCTGTCTAGCCTTCTCTCCCCCAACCTCATTATCCCTAACTAGAAAACTCCGTAACTTGTCCCCCCCCCCGTCCCTTTGAATTCACTTAGAGCGCTGTAGTAATAGCCGTGACCTTTGACCGTACAGTGCCTCGACAACTAAGCAAATTAAAATTTAAAAAAAAAGCATTCATTAGCCGTAGACGAAGTAAACTAAAAGTGATGACGTGTATATTATTTAGATACCAGAATAGGGAGAAAGCGATTTGAAGTCACCGTCGCTAACACAACAAAAACGAACTCCGGGGTAAAAAGCTATTACGGGCTTATTGAAGTTGCAGCTGAATAAATTATTTAAATTCCGAAGACTTAAAACTAAAATAAATAAGCCTAAACATTTTTAAAGATGAGTTTAAGCGGTCGTTCGATAGTTGTAACTACGGTAAACACTAGTCCTAGCGTAATGGTAGTCAATTATTTACAAATTGAAGCAATATTTGCGACTCTTATCCACATGCGCAGAACGATGCGCTATATATATATATATACTAGGGGCAAGTACCCGGCTCCCGCCCGGGTTTAACAACAACAGCAACAAAACAAAAACAACAAAAACAACAACAAAACAACAAAAACAAAACAACAACAAAAACAACAAAACAACAAAAACAAAACAACAACAAAAACAACAAAAACAACAACAAAAACAAAACAACAACAAAAACAACAACAAAACAAAAACAAAACAACAACAAAACAACAACTACAACAACAACAACAAAACAACAACTACAACAACAACAGCAACAACAACAAAGCAACAACAACAAAACAACAAATACAACAGCAACAACAACAAAGCAACAACAACATGAAGGACATTGTCGTCGCAGGGCAAGGGATGTGGACAACAACAGCAAAAACAACACAAAAGCAGCAACAGCAAGAACAACAGCAACAACAACAAAAACAACAACAGCAACAACAACAAAAAAAAACAACAACAAAAACATCAACAACAAAACAACAACAAAACAACAACTACAAACAACAACAGCAACAACAACAAAGCAACAACAACAAAAAAAATTATTTTATGGCGATAATCGCCTTCTTGTTAATCTCGACACCAAAATGTTTATTAATTTGCGTCATTATTTTACGTCTTAATTTTCAATAATTTTTATTTTATATAGCTCATATAGGGAAAAACTACATTTTGGGCCCCCGGGCCCCAGTATCTTATATATATGGAACGAAACCCGTTTAATAACCTTTCCGGTATAATTTTGTGTACGTGTACCAAATTTCACGTTATTTGGTTGTCTGGATCTTGAGTTATTAGGGAACAGACAGACAACAAATGCGTCTTATATATATAGAGATATATATATATAATATATATATATATATATATATATATATATTTAAAATATATTTATTTGAATATTGATTGTTTTCCTTGGTCCTTATACAAATAAATGCCTTGGTATTTATTAGTAATAAACTTACACTAAGATTATGACTTTAATTATAATTACATCATTAGTATTAGTAGTAAATAGCATGAAATAATAAAGTTCAAGGACGAACGAGCAAATGAACGTACTAGAGCCTCAGTCAGAGCCGAGTCACTAATTCATTTAGATAAATCATACTCGCAAGGACGTTCCATTTCGCATAATATAATATATCACATAATTTAACATTATATTTCTTATATTCCGATACGATTCTGATTTAATACGTTTCGCCGCAGCCTGCGCCAACGCGATTTCAGTCGTGTACGTTTAGCCACTCCCTGCGTCACCGATGGTTTGTTTCATTTTATTAGTAATTCGACTTTTCCATTACACTATTTTATAAATAGCTTATAAAACTTTTTATTCAGAAGAGTTTCAACTTCCGTTGTGTGCAATTTCGAAAGGATTAGACGATGTTTAGTGTATTTTGTGCTTGTTTTTTCAGTTAAAAAAATTTGTAAACAAAAACAGCTGATCAAAATGGCTTCATTGAGTACTAATCCTAGTACTAATATATTAAATTTTCAATCTAGAACTGATGATCAAGCAAATAAATTGATTTAAATGCACAATATAATTTCAAATAAAGATACATTTGAAGACTCATTGTCGACTGTGACTACGAAAAATAATATTTTGTAAATATATGTAAATTTTAGAGTATAACTGTTTTATTGTTGAATTTTATTTAAAAAAACTGAAACATGTCATGGAAAAAAATTCATAACTTGATAATTTCTGGAGCTACTGCAATGAAACTTTCCAGTTGTTTTAGATATATAATAAGACTCATTTGTAAGAAATATGAACTTGATTGGATTAATTTTACCTGATTTATGAGCTGGTGAGTACAGCAACAAATAATTTTTCCCCCTTTTTTTTTACATAATCATGCAATAATATCCCTAAAGGGTTTTTTTAGGTAATTTTGTCTCACTTTTTAATAGTAGAAACATATTCCTTTTTCAATTACCTAAATTTTGAGGTGCAGCATAATATAGTTTTGATAAATAGCAAAGCAGAATTTTTCAGTTTAATATCATCAGGTGGAATGGATTTTTTCTACCTTAAATTTTACTGCGTACCCTTGAAAAAATTGGCACGTATTGAATGGGTTAATCGTCCCATCACTAATTAACGCACAACACGTATATGAAGAAATTTCAAGCGCATGTTAATATTTTGCCGCCATATTGGTTTTCGTTTTAACTCGATCATCGGTTATGTCGACGCCATTTTTCATACCCCAACGCCGTCGACTTAAACTAGTTTGAGCTGCGGCGCCGTGACGCCACCTTTTTTTAAGCACCACCTTTTTCAAAAGCCCAACTAACTTGTCCTTGTATGATAAATACATAATATTAAACTTTCTTAAATGTACACAAAGTATTTTATAATAGTTTTTTTTTCTTTTTTACAAAAGCCCAGGTAACTTATCCTTGTATGATAATGCAAAATATTCCTGAAATGTACACAAAGTATGTATATAATATTTTTTTACAGTGCTAATCACCACACGATTTTTAAAGTAATTTTAGAAAGCAGCGCACCAAATTACTGCACCAAAAAAATAACTCTTTGAGTCAGTCAGCACTGTTTACAACACAAATGCTGAAGTCATAGGTTCGTGCGTTGTTTGGTTAATGTTAATCTGGAAACCAAAAGGATTATGATTTAGCTTTAGGCCACAGTCAGCGATAATTGAGCGTAAATATATATATAATGAATATAATAACTCACCAATTTATCAGCATCATTTGCCACAACTTTAAGGATAGATGTTGCTGGCTGTACATTTCTAAAATAGTTGTACTGTATGATGGCACAGTAAACGCTGGTGAGTTGAGGTTACGGTTAACATCTATTGGAATAAGACATTGGCTCTGTTTGGGAGGTGTGGCCTGATCTGATACTTGAACTCTCAACTGAAATTATGGCAGAAAATTGGATGTTCAATCAAGTATTTTATGGAGAAAACCATGAAATTATGGCAGAAAATTATCTTATCTTATCTGTTTACAGACGTTCCTTCTAGGCCTGTCAACGGGTACCCGTTGCCGTGTGATTACCCGGGTAGTAAAATTCCGCCAGGGTACCCTTGAAAATGTGGCTTCTATGTCTATATTAACCGTAGGCCAAACGTCGGCTCCCATGCGGCTTCTTGTGTTTACATTGTGGCTTGCGAAACAATTTATCAAATGAAAATTTTTGTTTCAAATATATGCTGTGAAGTACTTCTAAGGAGAAATATCTGTCAACGGGAAATATCTGTCAACGGGAAATAAAATACGGTCCCAACAAATACAATGTATTTTGATATATCTTTTTTTCTCTCAACCTGAAACAGAAATCGCACAACACACACAAAAAAAAATGGTTCTTTAAAAGAATCGTATAAAGAAAACAAAAGTCCTCTGCCAAAAAAAAATGATGGACTGCTTAGAGATGAAAGACGCTGTGTTTGTTAATAAAAAAAACACTCTTGCTTTGACTAACTTTGCTTTGAAATACGCCGATTGATACTTGCTAATATTGTTTATTTACCCCCACTCCTCCCTTCACTCCTAGTCCTATAACCCACACCCCTTACATCCGCCTTACTTCTTGTGTTCATTAACACGTGGTGACCTAGAAAAACTGATGCTAATAATGCGTACAAGGTCGTCAGTATTTAAATTTTATAAATTGAATAGTTACTAACAGTGTAGGATGGGCAGACGTCGTCTGTGAGGATGGACTGCACAGAGATGAAAGATGCCGTGTTTGTTTTTTGTTCATCCAAACACCCTTGCTTTGAAACTAACTTTGCTTTGAAATAGCCGACAGTGGGTCACCGATTGATACTATCTATCTAATGCCGTTTTTTCTACTCCCCCCCCTCTCCTCTCTTCCCTCCTATAACCCAGTGCTTCTCAAATTTTTTTGTATTGCGGACCGGCAGGAATTTTTTCCATTGCATCTGGAACCGGTGCACTATTTTCCCTGTACTTACATGGTAGCGAAATGAATTATATTTCCTTTTATTTTATTTCCTTTTATTTCTTGTAAAGACAAATTCTATAGGGTTGGTATTATTGATAGCAATTGGAGGATTATAATTATGTTTTTCTCTCCTTTCTTGATAACTTCCGCGGACCCCCACTTTGAGAAGCACTGCTATAACCCACACCCTTGCATTCGCTTGTGTTTCTTGTGTTCATTGACACGTGTTTGCCTAGCCCAAAAATTGATATTAATAATACACCCAAAGTTAATAAGATGTGTTAGACGTCGTGTGGAATCAGGCCAATCAAGTTGACAGCGACACGGCAAAATGCAACCATTGTAATTAAATTGTGTCTGTGAAGGGTGGCAACCCAACGCGATAAAACGCCATGTGAACGTTATTCATAAAATTGATATTGATAAACAAACCGCCGATCCACCCAATATCAGAAATATTTTGGTGTCAACAAAAGCAGTACCACTGACCAAAGCACGATCACTTCAGATTTATCGCAGTATAGCATACGTCATCGCCCTTAGCATTGACTACCGACGCCAAGTGGATATTAACATTCAAGGTATGACACTGAATGTTACGTCATTGCCGTAGACATTTTGTTTGCATGTTCAGTTTATTGTCATTTATGAGTATGACGAATGCATTTACAGCAGGAATTGAATAAAAGTTTTTAGTGCATTATAGTTAATTGTAGTGCATTAGTAATAGTATGTTACTGGAAGCAAGCCGTTGGCTACTACTACTGTGTGAAATGAGGTGCATGGATGGTGGCTAGGTTGCATTGTATAGCGATCATGACGGGGAAAATTATGCGACGTTTAAGTTTAGAACGGGTAACCCGGGTACCCGTTCGAAATTTTCACGGGTACCCGGGCAGCTTTTTTCAACAAAATTGACAGCCCTAGCTCCTTCTACACAGAAGATTATTGCGTCCTACGCTTATCTATGGTTTGTGTCTAGTCCTGCATTTTTATTAGAGATTTAAACGTTGATAAAGTGTTGGTTTTCCTGGATTCTTCAGGCAACCCATTCCACGCCCGAATTCCGGACGGGAAGAATGAAAATTTGTATGTGTTTGTTCTTGCATACGGAATAAGAAAGGTGTTTTTATCCTTATGTCTATCTGAGGGTTGTATTAAGTTATCTTTGTGTTGTATTTCTAAATTAGAATTAATTGCTTTATGTATGATTACTACTTTGCTCTTGGTTCTTCTATCCTCTAGTGTTTCAAGGTTTAATGATTTAACTAATGGTGTTATTCTTGTCAGTTTTGAATATTCTCCAGTAATGAATCTGGCAGCTCTTTTTTGAATTTGTTCTAGTTTATCAATGTTTTCTTTGGTGGATGGGTCCCATACAGAAGATGCATATTCTAGTACAGGTCTCACCAAAGTGAGGTAGCATTTTAGTTTTATATCTCTATTACATTTGTTAAAGTTTCTTTTTATAAAGCCTAAGGTTTTGTTTGATTTTTTAATAACTTCATTGACATGGGGATTCCATGATAGTTTCTCATTTATTAAGACTCCTAAGTATTTTGCATCTTTAGTTTGGGTCAGTTCTTTTCCATGAATGTAATATTTTGAATTTATTTGTTTCTTTTTCTTTGTTACTCTTAACAGTTGACACTTTTCTGGGTGGAAAGACATACTCCAGTTAGTTTCCCATTTTATCAATTCATCTAAGTCTTTTTGTAAAATTTTGCTATCTTGCTCTGATTTAATTGTTCTATAGATTATACAATCATCAGCAAATAACCTAACTTTTGTACCTGTTGAGATGTTGTTGGGTAAATCATTTATATAGATCAAAAAGAGTAAGGGACCTAGCACAGTTCCTTGTGGAACTCCTGAGTTAACCTTTATTGGTGCAGATTTAGATCCATTAATTATTACAGTTTGCTCCCTGCCCAAAAGGAAGTCTTGGATCCAGTGATGTAAGGGACCTGAGATTCCAAAGTAGTTAAGTTTTTTAAGTAAACTAAGGTGGTGAACTTTGTCAAATGCTTTTGAGAAGTCAAGTAATATTGTGTCTATTTGATCATTATTGTCTAAGCCTTTTGATAATTCATCTATTAAACCTATTAATTGTGTTTCACATGATCTGTTTTTTCTAAAGCCGTGTTGATGTGGGCATAGGGCATTATATTTGTCTAGGTGGCTAATTATTTTACTATATATTATGTGTTCTAGCAATTTACAGGTGATACTAGTAAGTGATACAGGTCTGTAATTACCAGGGTCTGATTTATCACCTTTCTTAAAGAGTGGAGTTACGTTAGCTAATTTCCAATCCTGGGGCACTTTACCCTGGTTTAGAGAGGCTTGAAAAAGAACTACAAGGATTGGGGACAGTTCATTGCTTAGTTCTTTTAATAAACCTTGCAGGCAAATTCATCTGGGCCAGTGGCTTTGTTTATTTTTAAGTTTTTTAGGAGTGAATGTATACCTATCTCGTCTACAGTTATGTTGTCTATTTCTTCCATTTTATTTAAATTTATTAAAACTTCCTTGTCGCCTGAGGCAGAGAATGATGATGCAAAGTATGTGTTAAGGATATTAGCTTTAGTCTCATTATCATTATAGGTTTTATCATTTGAGCCTTTTAGTGTGGCTATTCCTGTAGGTTCCATTTTTTTAGATTTGATAAAGGACCATAAGTTTTTATTGTTATCTTTAGAAATTAAATTGTTTATATATTCATTTTGGAGGTTTCGACTAAGTTGGATGTTAAATCAAGTATTTTATGGAAAAAACCATGAAATTATGGCAGAAAATTGGCTGTTCAATCAAGCATTTTATGGAGAAAACCATGAAATTATGGCAGAAAATTAGATGTTCAATTAAGTATTTTATGGAGAAAACCATGAAATTATGGCAGAAAATTGGATGTTAAATCAAGTATTTTTTGGGAAAAAAACATGAAATTATGGCAGAAAATTGGATGTTAAATCAAGTATTTTATGGAGAAAACCATGAAATTATGACAGAAAATTGGATGTTAAATCAAGTATTTTATGGGAAAAAAACATGAAATTATGGCAGAAAATTGGATGTTAAATCAAGTATTTTATGGAGAAAACCATGAAATTATGGCAGAAAATTGGCTGTTCAAATAAGTATTTTATGGAGAAAACCATGAAATTATGGCAGAAAATTGGCTGTTCAATCAAGTATTTTATGGAAAAAAACATGAAATTATGGCAGAAAATTGGATGTTCAAACAACTACTTTATGGAGAAAATCATGAAATTATGGCAGAAAATTGGCTGTTCAATCAAGTATTTTATGGAGAAAATCATGAATTTATGGCAGAAAATTGGATGTTAAATCAAGTATTTTATAGAGACAACCATGAAATTAAGGCAGAAAATTGGCTGTTCAATCAAGTATTTTATTGAGAAAGCCATAAAATTAAGTCCGAAAATTGGATGTTCAATCAAGTATTTTTTTTTGAGAAAAGCTTTCTTAATAAAAACATATTTTAAACTGAGTCGATTAAACTATTTTTGTTCTTCTCTTTTTGATGTTCAACTTTGTTCAAATGATCAAATATAATTTAGAATAAAATACCTGATATCTTGTGCTGGTTCCTGAAGCTAGACTTTGAGATAAAACAACATAGTTGCTAGCGTCAACATTAAAGAAAGCATTTGCATTGTCATCCCCAATTATCTGTAGAGTAATATTTCCGAATTTCTGGGGAAAAAAGGTTAAAAATGTATATTAGTTATTCATAAAAAAATTTTTTAAAGTTTTGCATGTTAGGGAATAAGGTGTTCAGATGTAATTTTTAAATATTTGTGTTAAAAAAGTAGTGTGGGTAAGATTCTTGGAATAAGTATACAATAAAAGCTTAGTTTAATATATGCTCCAGAAAATTAAAATCAACAGCAAGAACACTGGAATATTCCATGTTTCTTAAATGGTCTAATAAAATGGTAATGACATGTACCCTGTATATTCCAAATAACTCATTAGCTCCTGATGCGACTAAATGCGTCCTTATAGGGGTCCGTACAGATGCGCCCAAATGCATCTGTTCGCCTAGCGACGCACTATCGTATTTTTAGTTAAAAATAGCACGAAATCTCGCTTTCCTCGAGACTTCCGGCTAATGCGTGATTCTACTAGATTTCAATAAATATCACCTGATGTTTTTATCTTCTTTCACTTTCGATCCATGTATGAATTAGTTTGAAGCGTCTATATGGCGTATGTATTCACCAGAGGTGCCGAAAATCGCGTTATCAGACTTCAATCCTCATTATTTTGCAGTGCATGTTATATTATTATTAAACTTAATTCATTTCTTGATGCATTAAACATTTTATTTTTTAAGATAAATGAATATCTTTAGAAAATAAAAGCATTTCTCTAATGGATTCAAAATCTTAACGAAGTTGCTTCCCTTTTTTCCGGAATATGAAATAGATTCGGAAGTAGCCCTTCAGGAGCTAATGAGTTAACTCCAACAATTGTCCACTTACTGTATTTCCTGGATCTGCATCACTTGCTGTTAGTTGGAAAAGTCTTGTATTTACAGCAGCATCTTCTCTGATAATTGGTGTTGGAGTTGGTGGGCAATTGTTAAACACTGGGTTGGCATTGTTCCTTACAATATTCACTTGTACAGTTGCTGTGCGGCTGTTGTTTAGAGATGGAATTCCTCTGTCTCTCAAGCCCATACTCCACTAAACAAAATATTGAATGAGAAAATATTATGGGAAAATGTTTAAAATATGTTATTAGGTAGAATTCATAATTAATTTTTTTTTAAACTGCCAATTTTTAGTTTTAGTTCCATTATTGCTTCTTCATTAGTTTTTCATTTCAATCAGATCATTTTAATGAATTCAATTTTTGTGTATGTTAAAAAGTGATTCTAAAAACAATGAGTAAAAATGATCTAAAGAAAACATACAGTGTATGTATTGGTGTTGGTTCCTATGAGACTACTAATGGCAGACACCTGTCCATCACCACTGACTCGGAAGAATGAAAGAGCTGCCTGACTGGATGGGTTGTAATAGAATTCTGGCACATTATAAGGGGGCTGAATTGAAAGAAAATGTAAATGATTATTATTTAAATATCAGTATTCATTGCTAAAATTTAATTTATTTAAATAAAAAATTATTTGCACTCCATATTGTGTTGTTAACAGTTTAAAATTCTTTGAATTTTATTTGTATTTTTCAGTATACTGAAGACCATTTTTTCGGATTCAACTAAGTTTGTTTTGTCTTCTAAATTCAGTTGTTTGAAGCAATATGATAGATAAGTGTGCTTAAGAGACTGAACCATATTCTTCTAACACATATAGTTGCATATAAACCAAAAATAAAACAAAACTGAAGATCAAAAGTCCGGTCAAACCAAAAAAATCAAGACATTATCAACATTTAAGGCTCTATTAAAAATGCAATACTAGAAAAATAATTGTGGATGAATGTAGGACACAATAATCTTCTCCATAGAAGGAGCACCTGTAAGAGATAAGATAAGATGGAATAAGAATAGTGTTTTCATCTCTATGTATATCTCAGTGTTGTATTAGATTTTGTTGTGTTGTATTTCTAAGTTAGAATTTATGCTCCTCTATCTTCTAGTGTTCCTAGGTTTAGTGATTTAATTTATGTTACTGTTGTCAGAAACATAATTAGTTATTTGTGTATGAAAGGTAAACTTTTAGTCCAACTGCCAGTTGACAGCAGTATTAGATTACAGAAGGGTAAAAAAGAGGTAAAAATGAAGTGGTACTGCTGGTTATTTATATTTATTAAGTTAATCCTACCTGAGAATCTGCATCTGTAGCAGTCAGTTGTCCAAAAGGTGCAAAAAGGGTTTGATCCTCATTAATTGAGTAAACATAAGATGGATTATTTTGGTCAGTAACTCCAGCCCAGACTGGAGGAGACAAATTTTTATTGACTGTGATGGTACAATTTGTTGTGCTGCTCTTGGGGGGCTCACCATTATCCTTTGCAAAAATCCTCAACTTTAAACAAACAGGTAATTTAATGTTAGATTTAACAATGCATCCAGTATTCATATTAATCTGTACATCATAAAGAAAATCATAATAGTTCATATAATTTCACATTAAATTTCCCTGATACTTCAGATGGTAAATTTGAGAAGTAATAATGTACAGTAAAAGTTAATCTTCATTATTCTGATATAATGCACTGAGTATGAGCTCAATACTTACATATAACATAGTAGCTGCTGTACCAGATAAACTACTGGGTATGAACTCAATACTTACATATAACATAGTAGCTGCTGTACCAGATAAACTACTGGGTATGAACTCAATACTTACATATAACATAGTGGCTGCTGTACCAGATAAACTACTGGGTATGAACTCAATACTTACATATAACATAGTGGCTGATGTACCAGATAAACTACTGGGTATGAACTCAATACAGTCGAACCCACTTACCTCGAGCTCGGTTAGCTCGACCACCCTATTATGTCGACGTTTTTTATTGGAACCGCCAAATTCTCTCTTTGTCTTAGCATTTTTTCATCGGCTAATTCGATTTTTCTAAGTCGCCGAAACCTAGTACCTCGAGCACAAAAGAGGGCCAAATTTGCAACTTAACTTGGTTAGCTCGATTTTCGTCGGTTGAAAATAAAGGTTTGTATCGAGAATCGACGGTCGTTTTTATATAATTAAATAAAAAATTAATAATTTATTATTCTTTTAAAATTTTGTTGTTGCTTTGTTACCAGTAAGATAAGTGACTTTGACACTAACACGCGCGTGACGATGAAATGAAATCATTTCTGATTAACACAGTACACACAGCCCACAGCGTGCTGTGATCAACGGTCAAGGCCACAATAGTTTTATTTATATTACAAGTTTGATTGACTGAGGAAATTCGAGAACGTTCTGATAGTTAAGTAACAGATATCCTGCACGTCAAAAGCATTAAACTTAAAATAACCATATTGATTTGTTTATTTGTATTTTAAATTCGCTGATACGACGGCAAACGCGAACGGCTGACGGTGGCTGTAACACGGCGAAGCGTAAACTTTGACCTTTTAGCGCATGCGCAGACAATTATAAACTGGTAACTTATTTTTCATTAAATGGAATCAAAACATGACAGAGACGTAATCAAAGTCCTTTACTTCGGCATAAATATTTATACATCAAAAGCATTAAACTTAAAATAACCATATTGATTTGTTTATTTGTATTTTAAATTCGCTGATGCGCCTGTGACACGGCGAAGCGTAAACTTTAACCTTTTAGCGCATGCGCAGACAATTATAAACTGGTAACTTATTTTTCATTAAATAAATGGAATCGAAACATGACAGAGACGTAATCAAAGTCCTTTACTTCGGCATAAATATATATACATGTGTATATATATGCATATATATATATATAAATTCCCGATTAGTCATAACTTTTCCCGACTTTCAAGGCCGAGAATTTATTTTTAAGAATTCCCGACTTTTTCCCGTTTTCCTGAGTGGGAACCATGGTTTTAGTTATATTTAAATTTTAAACGGTCCTTAAAAACGAACGGTCATTACAACCTTAGACTTAGGAAAGAGTGAAGAAATATTAGGGTTCCGATACGATTCCGATAAATCATCCCATCACTAATTAACGCTAACTAATTAATCATGTACATAAAGAAATTTCAAGCACATGTTAATATTTTGCCGCCATATTGGTTTTCGTTTTAACTCGATCATCGGTTATGTCGACGCCATTTTTCATACCCCAACGCCGTCTACTTAAGCAGTTTCGACTGTACTTACATATAACATAGTAGCTGCTGTACCAGATAAACTACTGGGTATGAACTCAATACTTACATATAACATAGTAGCTACTGTACCAGATAAATTACTGGGTATGAACTCAATACTTACATATAACATAGTAGCTGCTGTACCAGATAAATTACTGGGTATGAACTCAATACTTACATATACCATAGTAGCTGCTGTACCAGATAAACTACTGGGTATGAACTCAATACTTACATATAACAGTAGCTACTGTACCAGATAAACTACTAGGTATGAACTCAATACTTACATATAACATAGTAGCTGCTGTACCAGATAAACTACTGGGTATGAACTCAATACTTACATATAACAGTAGCTACTGTACCAGATAAACTACTGGGTATGAACTCAATACTTACATATAACATAGTAGCTGCTGTACCAGATAAACTACTGGGTATGAACTCAATACTTACATATAACAGTAGCTACTGTACCAGATAAACTACTAGGTATGAACTCAATACTTACATATAACATAGTAGCTACTGTACCAGATAAATTACTGGGTATGAACTCAATACTTACATATAACATAGTGGCTGATGTACCAGATAAACTACTGGGTATGAACTCAATACTTACGTATAACATAGTAGCTGCTGGACCAGATAAACTACTGGGTACTAGGTCAATACTTACATATAACATAGTAGCTGCTGGACCAGATAAACTACTGGGTATGAACTAAATACTTACATATAACATAGTAGCTGCTGTACTAGATAAACTACTGGGTACTAGGTCAATACATATAACATAGTAGCTGCTGGACCAGATAAACTACTGGGTACTAGGTCAATACTTACATATAACATAGTAGCTGCTGGACCAGATAAACTACTGGGTACTAGGTCAATACTTACATATAACATAGTAGCTGCTGTACCAGATAAACTACTGGGTACTAGGTCAATACTTACATATAACATAGTAGCTGCTGTACCAGATAAACTACTGCGCAGGGAGACTAATCCAGATAATCTGTTAGTCAATTGGAAGAAACCAAGTGCATCTCCATCTCCAATGATCTCATAACTAACTGTCTCAAATGTATTCTGTAGAAATAATGTAGATTTATCAAATGTTAATGGAACAATTATCATTAAAAAAAAACTATTTTAAAAAGTATTAAAAACTGTGACTAATGTACTCCTTGATTGTACTTATTTAAAATCTGATATAAAGTTGGTACCTGTCTGTCTGCATCAGTTGCTGTAACACTAGTAACAGATTGACCCACAGCCAAGTTTTCATTGATGACATTACTACAGAGCTGGTTATTGAACTGTGGTGTGTATGTATTCCTGTAGACATTGACTGTGACCGTGGCTGTGTTGGCTGCCTGTCTGGGGCTTGGGTCGTTATCTCTAGCAATGATGTACAACTGAGACACAAACATAATAAACTGATTACAGTAAACCAACAGTATCACAAAGAAAAGTGAGATATTAATTGTGGAAGTACAAATATTTAAGTTAGTTTGAGAGATCAATTTGAAAGAAAAATTGATTTAATCATGTTGAGATTTTGACAGTAGGATATACAAAAAAATTAAGTTGTATTTTAGCACATTCATACAACTGTTATTATGTATTGCATTATTCATAAATAATTTTATTATATAAGATTATCTTCATTTTAAGGTGTAGCTTCCATTCTATTAATTTTTATTGTAATGGATTGCTTCAGGTTTTCTTATCATACTTGTTACATGTCAAGCTTGAAGGATCTCACATATATTTTAAGCAGCAAAATGTCACCAAACTTAAATATTAAAGTTGAAAGAAACCATAAATGTGCTTAGATGTTACTATAGACTTTATCAGACAAAAAGAAACCAGGAAGTCATTTATGATATAAAAAATACTGTACAAGATTAGACTAAAATAGAACCTACAATGTATTGCAGGGCTGTATCTTGAAGTAGTGATGTCCTAATTTTGATGACACCATTGTCAGGATTGACTTGAAAATACATGGCTGCCTGGGTGTTACCCACAAGGTAGTAGCTCACCTTACCAGCGTCACCCTTTCAAAATAACATGTTTGTTAACAATGATTTCTTAACCATTGTGAAACATTTTATGTAATTTTAAATACTCATTGTCTTTATAGACATGTTACAAGCCTTTAATAAGCACTTAAAAGTTTATAAAAAGTAGTTAAACAGAGAAACAGTTTTAACTGAAGCTTGAAAACTTTGTTAATTTTATAATTTTTTTATATTGTTACTTGATTGATTCTTGTTAAGTTTTGACAGTAAGTATTCAAAACTTGATCAATTAATTTTAGGAGCCAATAACAATTAAATAATACAGATAGCAAAAATGTGTGTTTTGATTTAATGGTTACTTGTTAGTGGTTACTTACAATATCCCCATCAGTGGCTGTCACTGTAAAGACATTGTCATTAAATTTGATATTCTCCAAGACTTCAGTGGTAGCTGAATAAGAATTTCCACCTGAAGGAGTCTGGAACTGAGGATCTTGGAGGTTTCCATTGACTGTGACAGCAAACACATTGTAAGCTGACAGTGATGGCTTACCACCATCATAGGCTCTAACAGCAATCTGTGGGATAACATTTCAATGTACTTTTAATGTCCAACATGATGTATATAATTGTAGTTGTGGCCCAATTTTATAGAAATCCATAGTGTGCTATCATTTCTATTTATTAAGTGAATGTCATAAAAGCTTAATTCTACTCACAGTGTAGTAAGACTGACCAAGTGAAGCATTGACAGAGATGAGTCCAGTTGTGGGATTAATGGTGAAGGCTCCATCTACTGACTGACGTACAATCTCATAACTCACCAAGTTAAATGGGCTCTGATGAGATCAAGGTGTTATTGAGGTTATCATTGTAATCATATCAATAAGGCCATAATTTGTTTACAGACATCAGTTTGGAATGATTTAAAGACTGTTATATGTTAAATTGAACTTGATGAAATTGAAGGCTGCCTTGTCTTAACAGTTGTGGGTAGCTTTATTTAATGTAGATAAACACCAAAATGTAATGTTCACTTGTAACACCTTATCCACAATATAGGAGAGATAAGAATGACAACAATCTGACTTGAGCCATGAAAACAATCTGATTTGAGCCATGACAACTTACTACTGTATCAGCATCAGTTGCTGCTACTGTAACAACAGATTGTCCTATTGCAGCTGTCCGGGGCAGTGCTCTGTCATATGGAGTATTGACCCACACTGGTGCAAACTGGTTACGGTTGACAACAATGGTGACAGTACAGGTGTTTGAGGCAGGTAGTGGATTTGTGCCACTATCACGTGCTGTGATGACCACTATGTACTGTTGAGTGATTCTGTCCTCATGCAGGTCTCGCTGTAGGACTATGTTGCTGTTGCTCTCAATAACACCAAAGAAAGGCCTGTCATACAAAGATGTTCATCACAAGTTAATGGTGGTATGATAAGAACAAGTTTACTTGAGCATGAGTTCCAATATATTATTACAAGAAATTAACTTAAAAGTCAATTAGAGGTTTTATATTTATACCATTAAAATTAAGAAGTAACTAAAGAGCTCACTAAATAAAGTCATACTACTCAAATCAAAATAACTTCAAACATATTTTCTAAATATAAAAATAAAAGTTCAATCTAAATATAAATGTCATTGCATTGAAGGGTTGAGTAATCTATGAGTGGATATGATTTACAAGAATCCTTCCTTTTAAAATGTCAAGCTTTTAGAAACTTACAAAGCGTTGGTGGCAGTAAGGCTGTTAGAATAAACAACAAGACCATTGTTGCCACTGTCACCATCTGTAGCTGTACAGTTACTCAGGATATTGCCTGGTGTCTCATTTTCACTGATGGTAATTGTCTTGCTGGTCGTTGTGAAGCTAAACATAGAATTAGAATAAGTTTATTTAAGAATGTAGCAACATACCCAAATTTTTTTTATTTTAAACAAGAATGAAATTCCTTCATTATGTTAATAGTAATAAAACAGTCAATGATGGTGAGACTATATGAAAAAACACAGTGCTAGTTACCTGGGCGCAAAGCGATTGTTGTTGACATTTATAGTTACTAGGGCAATGTCAAACTTTTGTGGCAACCCATTGTCACGGACCCGAGCATAAAACTGTTATGAGAACAGAAAATATTTGAATACACGTTTCTATTTTTTTATAGATTTTATACATAATTTATCTTATAGCACATTTTTCTCTGCATTGCTTGAAGATTCTTTTATTCTCAAAAAACAACATTGATTTATCTTATCTTATCGTATCTTATCTGCTACAGACCCTCCTTCTATACAGAAGATTATTGCGTCCTACGCTTATCTATGGTTTGTGTCTAGTCCTGCTTTCTTATTAGAGATTTAAATGTTGATAAAAGTGTTGGTTTTTCCTGGTTTCTTCAGGCAACCCATTCCACGCCCGAATTCCGGACGGGAAGAAGGACAATTGTATGTGTTTGTTCTTGCATACGGAATAAGAAAGGTGTTTTTATCCTTATGTCTATCTGAGAGTTGTATTAAGTTATCTTTGTGTTGTATTTCTAAATTAGAATTAATTGCTTTATGTATGATTACTACTTTGCTCTTGGTTCTTCTATCATCTAGTGTTTCAAGGTTTAATGATTTAACTAATGGTGTTAATCTTGTCAGTTTGAATATTCTCTAGTAATGAATCTGGCAGCTCTTTTTTGAATTTGTTCTTGTTTATCAATGTTTTCTTTGGTGGATGGGTCCCATACAGAAGATGCATATTCTAGTACAGGTTTCACCAAAGTATTTGTAATTGAATGAATTTTTCCAATTTGACTATGATGGTAAATTTCTTAAGGCTTGTTTCCATGCTTGTTTATCATGCTCAATGCTAACTTAATTGATACTGTATTAAAATTACCCCACAGATTTATTCTGCTTTGTTTGATTCTATATTTTAAACTGTTATTTTATAAACCTACAAAGTGCTGAGGTCTGTTGTCTGCATTGATTACACTGACATCACCTGGTGTTCTTATTTCAACTGTTGTAGCTGTTGGGTTAGCAAAGATAAACAGTGGTGATCCATTATAGGGAAGGACATCAAAAGTCATCTGGTAGTAGGGAGTCTGGAATTATAATGGTGACAGTAAGTTTTAATTGTAGGGAACCTGGAATTATAATGAAGAAGGTTTTAATAGTAGAGAGCCAGGAATTATAAGGGTGAACGTTTTTAGATGAAAGGAGCCTGGAATTATAATGGCTACAGTAAGTTTTAATGGTAGTATTTGTAGGAAGCGAGGAATAATAATGGTGACAGTTTTAATTGTAGGAAGCCTGGAATTATAATGGCGATAGTAAGTTTATTGTAGGGAGTCTGGAATTATAATGGTGACAGTAAGTTTTAATTGTAGGGAGCCTGTGATATAATGGTGACAGTAAGTTTTAAATGAAGGGAGCCTGGAATTATAATGGTGACAGTAAGTTTTAATTGAAGGGAGCCTGGAATTATAATGATGAAAGTAAGTTTTAATTGGATTTAGAGCTATTTGTAGCAATCCGTGATTTCTAATAACATTTTAAAAATAGCTTGAACCATAATTATTTTAAAATATCTGGCATTTTTACATAACAAGTTGAATGAGATTATATATTTATTAGGGCTGCGGAAATTAACCATTTAATTTCTCGATTTATCGTTAAAAATTTTATCTATTAAATATTGATTAAAATAATTTTAATCGATAAAAATTTGATAAAAATTTTTAAAAATATTTTTTTTTCCAATTTATTAAAAAATAATTGATGTAATTATTAATAATTATTAATAATTTATATATTTTTCAATGTACAAACTTCTCCCGCAAATTATTATAATTTATTAATTTATGTAGATGTGTAGAGGTAAACAAAAAATGGCGGATAATGACAGCTTCAGCATAGTTAAGTTTAAGAATATAAATGGAAAGTTGATCAAACATTTTGTTTTTAAGCTAACTGCAGATGGCAAAGTAGAAGATGGTGAAAAAGTTTACTGTGTTCATTGCCGTAAACAATTCGCCTTTAGGGGATCAAATACATCGCTGAGTTACCACCTTCAGCACAAACATATTAGACAGGGGAAATAACTCAAATAAAACTAAAAATGTTAATTACTTGTTTTTATTACTTCACTTGAGATGTTCAGATTAATGACGTCATGAATTTTAATTTTTGCCTTTAATCGAAAATTCATGAAATTAATCGTTAGTTTTTCAAAAGTTAACGATTAATTTTAAATTAATCGTTAACAGCCCTGATATTTATATGTCAGCAATGAAATACTACATAGTGATTCTAATTTTGTCATTAATAGAATTACTGAGTGAATGATCAGTGAAGAATATAAGAGGTTTTTGATAAGTTTTTTAAAGTATTGTTTAATTTAAATCAATAATTAATATTTCATTTCTATTACAATAGAAATATAAATTTAAAATTGTCCAACTTTGTCAGATAAATATATTTTATGTAATTTCATCTATAGTTCCTATTAATTGTATTTCAGAAACAAATTTTAACAAACTTTTAAAAATTATGCAAACTAAAAAAATCGCCAGACATTTACCAAATCTCTATCTGTTGCAGTCAGTGTGCTGATCAATTGGTTACTACTTAGTGGGAGGTTAACTTGGACATTGTAAGGAGTATTTTGCCATACTGGAGCATACAGGTCACGAATGGGAGTGATGGTTACTGTGAATGGATCAGATTGAAGCACTGGTGTCCCCTTATCTCTGGCTATCAAAACAATCTGTGGGGAATAATATAAATAAAACAAACCTGTAAAAACAAAGTTTTTGACTATAAATCCCTTATATATGAGACATAACTAACAGTATTGATTATTTTCAAACATTTACAGACTGAATCTGTCTTAACTCAAGTTTGCTTCATAACCCTGGGGAGGGTGAGAGGGGAAAAGTCTGGTCACCGATTCGCTTGACCGAGCTCAGCGTGACACGTAAAATGTAAACAAAAGCGCCGCGGTGCTTCGTTGGGCCGCCTCAACGCGTCTACTCAAACTTTCACGTGGAAAAAAAACAATAACAAACAGTGAATTTGAATTACATACCTCATATAAGGATAAACTAAAAATGCATTAATTTAATTACGGTACGATCGATCGATCTGAAATTTTGATACGATGCATTGTTAGGTGAGTCGGGTCCATGTGCCAAATTTCAGCTCGATCGGATCACTTAAAGTGGGTCATTTACGACTTTTCTTTTTCCACCCGCCCGCCCAAGACAGAGATGATGAGACGGCCGCGAAGTTAATATAAGGGATTTAAAAATAAATTTCGATAAGAATATAAAAGAAAATCCAGACAGTTTTAGTCATGTGTAAACTAACCATCTGTCTCCAGCTTGCATTGTGAAAACACTTTATAAAAACAAAACAAGCAAAAATATTTTAATTTCATTATTATTTGGTGTTTTAATTAAGGTGTTTTTGTTGTGTTTATTGGCCCCTTTTATGTTGAACATGTCTAGAAAAGATTGCAAACAAGTGTCTACATACTATACAACACTAATTCATTACTTTTTAATTGTATTTTTTATTAGAAATCTATCAAAATTTTAACTGTTGAGATAAAACTTTGCAAATCAACCTGTGATTATAATAGAAATCTTTATCAATGTCCAACCAAAAGTAATAGTTAAATTAAAGGCGATGGTTTCAGCTTTCCAAAACTTAATGAGTATGACAGACTCCAATCAGATATAAAACATTACTAACTGGATAACTTGTAGAACTTATAGGATCCAAATAAAGAGGAATTTTCACTGTAATGTCTCCAGTAGAAGAATCCACTTGAAAGTAAGTTCCACCTGAAGTTACAATGTATTCAGCTTGGTTGTTGGGGGCCTGAACGATGAAGGAATATTATATTACTAATCAATCCACACCAAGAGAAAAATAATTAATTAAAATTATGATGTTAGCTTATTTCACCAATAATGAAATATGTATATATATATATATATATATATATATATATATATATATATATATATATATATATATATATATATATATATATATATATATATATATATATATATATATATATAATATATATATATATATATATATATATATATATATATATATATACCGTATATACTCGTTCTAAAGCCGACCTTTTTTTGACAAAATCTAGGGGGGGGGGTCGGCTTGCGAGCGGGTCATAGTTGATTTCTGCATGTACAATCATTGAATATCAGTGTTGTGAGGGAGTAAAGTGGGGGAGGGAAGGTGTCTATTCTCAAGGGCTTGTGTCGGTATGTCAAAGTTTGAATCAAAGCAAGTTGGTTTCCTTTCATATGAAACACACCACCTTTCTTTTTTTCTGTCAAGCCATCTAGGCGGTATTGTCTCTCCCCCCCCTCTCAATATCAACATTGTCCTTGATTAATATGCGCCTATTTACGCCATTTTCACTAACTGGCAAACTCCGTAAGACGATTTTTTTACGGGTCCTTGTAAATTTTCAAATGTATGCTGTGACTATTTTTAAAAATAAAAATGTTACTTCCCCCATCCCACTGTGGAGGGGGTAAAGTGGAGGAGGGGAAGGAAGGTGTCTCTTCTCATGGACTTGTGTCGAGATGTCAAAGCAAGTTGGTTTCCTTTGATGTGAAACACCAGAAACTGCCTCTCTTTACTGTCAAGCCTTCTAGCCAGTATCGCTGCTCCCCCCCCCACCCCTCTCAATATCAAAATTGTCCTTGATTAATATGCGCATATTTACGCCATTTTCACTAAATGGAAAACTTCGTAAGTCTATTTTTTTGGGTCCCTTTGGGTTTTTTTTTAAAATGTGAACCATTTTGTTTACGCTGTCCTATTATTGTTTGGAGTCGGCTTGCGAGCTGGTTACACACTTTTTATACTTTTTGCTTCCAAAAGTTAGGGGGTCGGCTTATGAACAAACGGGCTATACAACAAGAATATATAGTACTTGTTTAGAGATTTGAGAACCGACAAAGATTTACCTATTTAAAATGATATTTTAAGTCAGTTGTAGTACTATTAACGAAAAAATTTATTTCTAATTTGTGTTTAAAAGTTTTTAGGGGGTAAAAATAAATTAAATCTTAACCTACTTTCTTACTTAATGCTGAGTTGACTCACATGATCTCATTTTATTTAGTTTAGAATGAGTCGTAAATCAACAGTTTAAATAAATTTTTGAATTAAGACAATTAAATCACAACCAGAGACAGAGGTTTTATTTGTTTAAATGCCCACACCACCCTTGAATAATTTTTATTAGATAGCCATATAGCAACGTTTTAAAATGATCAAATATAAACGATAGAGATTTGTTTACCTGTGAATCACTGTCAATGGCAGACACTTTTCCTATGGAGTAGCCTACAGCAGCTGTTTCCATAACAGTATAAGCAGCTGGTAAGCCAACAACCCAGTTGGGTCTATTGAAATTTCTGGTAACATCTACAAATACCACAGCTGAGCCACGTCTTGTTTGAGGCCCATCATCCAATACTGCAACACGGATCTAGTAAGAGAGAGAGTAAACAATCAAGAACCAAAAGGATACATGGAATATATTTTGAGTTCAAAACTAATAGGTTAAATTAAATATTTTTAATATCAAGTTGTCTGTGCGTTTTTAAATTCATTGTCTGAGAAATACTTCTTGCAATTGTTATTGACATAATTATGTTGATGTGAGGTGGGCAACATCATCACATAAACATTAACATGTACCAAGTCCTTCTACTTAGGAAATATCTAACCATAGTTGAGGCCTGAGTGCTATAGTAGTTGAAACTCAAGTCTTGTGACACCCATGACCCTACAATACTTGATTTGCTGGGGATAAAATCTTGCTACACGAAGTTTCAACAATGTAATCATGAAAACAAATCTCTGCTACCACGTTGTATTATTCCTTTAATGTCATGTAATGGCTAAACTTGCATCTAAAAAATATTAATTTAAGATTTCTCATGTGGCACTTTCACTTTCCATAAACGTTCAGACCCTGAAAAACACATTTGTATTGATATTTGTGGCTGTTTGCAGTAGTAGTCCAGTCTCACATATCAGACACCCTCGCCAACATCACTTATAGTTGGATTAAAATTTGATTTATATGCACAACCAAAAATACAAAATTAGGACTACTGAATGAAGTATCTAGTTTTAAAAGTCTCAAAAAGTTTTTTAATATATTGCTTTAGTCATTCAAAGTTAGTTATTGTGGTTAACTTACAACAAATGAGCTGATGGGTGTACTTCTAAGATCTTGTCTCAAAGTTATAGATCCATTTAATGGATTAATGTTGAAGTAGGCAGCAGCAGTTTGGTCTCCTTCAATGTAATAGGTCAGTTTGTTGAACTAAAGACAAAGAAAATATTCAATAAAGTTGTTAATAAATTTAAATAATTTTGATCAAATGTAAATGATCCCATTTTTTATAAGTAAATTAAGTTAGTGAGGACTTAATCTTTTAGAATTAACATGCATCATTTAAAGTTAACTGATTTTGCACAGCAACAGGAAAAATTTTATAAGCCAGGGGGTACCATGATTCAGCACTCTAATTAAAATTATGAAAAGATTATAATATCAAACTTACTAGTGTATCAGTATCAGTAGCACTGACAGAGGTACATTCTAACAACATGACTGGTATAATATCAAACTTACTAGTTTATCAGTATCAGTTGCACTAACAGAGGTAAATTCTAACAACATTACTGGTATAATATCAAACTTACTAGTGTATCAGTATCAGTAGCAACGACAGAGGTAAATTCTAACAACATTACTGTTATAATATTAAACTTACTAGTGTATCAGTATCACAGACAGAGGTAAATTCTAACAACATTACTGGTATAATATCAAACTTACTAGTGTATCAGTATCTGTGGCACTGAGAGAGGTAAATTCTAACAACATTACTGGTACAATATCAAACTTACTAGTGTATCAGTATCAGTGGCACTGAGAGAGGTAAATTCTAACAACATTACTGGTACAATATCAAACTTACTAGTGTATCAGTATCAGTGGCACTGACAGAGGTAAATTCTAACAACATGACTGGTATAATATCAAACTTACTAGTGTATCAGTATCAGTGGCACTGACAGAGGTAAATTCTAACAACATGACTGGTATAATATTAAACTTACTAGTGTATCAGTATCAGTGGCACTGACAGAAGTAAATATTGAACCAACTGTCTGAGTCTCAGGAATGGTCACATGATAAGTCTCATTAATGAAAATTGGACTTTGCAGGTTTCTTGTCACCACCACCCTAACACTGGCTGAATTTACTGAACTTCTTGGTGGAATGCCCTTATCACTAACAACAATTATCATCTGCAAAGTATTCAAGAGGATCAGAAAATGTTTATTTTGACCAAGAAAAAATAATTGATAAAATAAATGAGCAGCTATTTTCCATAAAACTACATTGAAAAAAAATTAAGTTGTTATTTAAAAATTGTATTCTTCCAGTGTGTTAATATCAAATTTGCAACAAACAACATACATTAAATTCAGAGATGTTGATGGAAATAAGAGTGTGTCGTAATGTGAGCAGGCCGGAGTCACTGACTTGGTAGTTCTGTTGGGATAGTGTGTCACTGATAATAGAGAATGACAAGTCTTTCCAAGGACTCTGAAAATGTAGGATTTAAATGTTTTGTTAAGGCAAAGTATTAATTTGTATTATAGTATCATTAGTGTAAAAAATCAATAGAAAAGTTTAGGTGAAATGAAAAAATGTAACATTACCTATCATAGAAAACCTGGCCCAAAAATCTTTGGTAAAGCTTCCCAAATATGTGGACTTACAGAAGCATCATTATCCCTGGCCAGCAACTGGACAACAGAATCTCCCAGTGAAAAATTCTCTGGGATGATCTGACTGTAAGACAACTGAGTAAATTCTGGACTGAACAAGTTTTTGTTAATTCCAATTGTGACTGTTGTTGTGGCAGTCAAGCCTCGAAGATCAGTTGCAACAAGCTGAAACTAAGACCAGAGAATCATAGCTTGTTAGGAGGTAAGTGTCTGCTAATAATCCCCATGTCAATGAAGTTATTAAAAAATCAAACAAAACCTTAGGCTTTATAAAAAGGAACTTTAACAAATGTAATAGAGATATTAAACTAAAATGCTACCTCACTTTGGTGAGACCTGTACTAGAATATGCATCTTCTGTATGGGACCCATCCACCAAAGAAAACATTGATAAACTAGAACAAATTCAAAAAAGAGCTGCCAGATTCATTACTGGAGAATATTCGAAAATGACAAGAATAACACCATTAGTTAAATCATTAAACCTTGAAACACTAGAGGATAGAAGAACCAAGAGCAAAGTAGTAATCATACATAGAGCAATTAATTCTAATTTAGAAATACAACACAAAGATAACTTAATACAACCCTCAGATAGACATAAGAATAAAAACACCTTTCTTATTCCGTATGCAAGAACAAACACATACAAGTTTTCCTTCTTCCCGTCCGGAATTCGGGCGTGGAATGGGTTGCCTGAAGAATCCAGGAAAACCAACACTTTATCAACATTTAAATCTCTAATAAAAATGCAGGACTAAACACAAACCATAGATAAGCGTAGGATGCAATAATCTTCTGTATAGAAGGAGCGTCTGTAAACAGATAAGATAAGATAATAAATTAAATTTGATAACAAAGAATGATACATCTTTAGAAATTTGTCTTGGAATCTTACCTGATCTTACCCATGGCTTATGTCTCGTCATAAGTTTTTATTTTAAGGTTTTAGTTGTTGATGGAGTGTTGGTTTTCCTTGTTTGATCAGACAACCCATTTCCCAACAGAATTTCAGATGGGAAGAATGAGAACTTGTATATGTTTGTTCTTGCATACAGAATAAAAAGTGTTTTTATACCTATGTCTATAAAAGAGTTGTATTAGATTAAATTTGTGTTTATTTCCAATTAAGAATTAATTGCCTTATGTATTATTACAACGTTGGTTTTTGCTATCCTCTAGGATCTATCTAGGTTTAATGACTTAAGTAACTGTGTTACTCTTGTTAATTTTGAATATTCTGGCAGCCCTGTTCTGATTTTTTCTAATTTATGTTTTTTTATTTATTTGGTAGATAGGTCCCATACAAAAGATAAATATTCTAGTAGAGGCCTCACCAATTTCAGGTACCATTTTATTTAAATATGGAATATGTAAATATATTAAACTATCTCTATAAAAAAAGTATCTCATTAAAAAAATGATAATAATTTGGTTCAGTTACACTTTTATGAGTTAGCTTAACTAGAGGGTTTCCTACAAAAGTTATTTGAAATGCTAATTAATTATTTATTTGGCTTAGATGTTCTCATTTTTCAAAAGTATAAAGAATTGGAAACATAAAAGATATCTCACCATAAATAAGTTTTTTACCAATGTTTACAGAGTGTATTAGTTTTTGTCAACATAAGTTAAATCAACTTACAGCAAAGCTACTGTCTGTGTATTAGTTTTTGTCAACATAAGTTGAAATCAACTTACAGTTAAGCTACTGTCAGTCTATTAGTTTTTGTGAACATAAGATGAAATCAACTTACTGTAAAGCTACTATCTGTAGAACCAACAAGACTTGTTGCCAGTCTTATAGCCCCAGTAGTGGAATCAACTGTGAAATAGTTGCGTGTCCTGCTATCTGCAACTAAACTGTAGGTCACTCCCGCAAACTGAGGCTGGTGAGGATAAATTAAACTTTACATAAATCAAATCTAAATATAATAAATCCTTGACCTTTACACTTAGAAATTAACATTTAAAGCAATAAAATTCACATTGATCAAAAAGAGCCAAAAAATTAAATCCCATTAAAAGTGATAGAACTTACTGTAAGTCCAGTGTCAGGATCAGTTGCTGTAATGGTTGCAATGAATGAGTTTACTTGTTGAGTTTCATCTATAGATGGCAGATTGTAAGCACTGTTTGCAAACGTTGGTTGTCTGTTCCTTACTATGGTCACAGTAACTGTGCCAGAAACTGATTGTGATGATGGGTTTAGACCAAAGTCACTGACTCTAACAACTACCTGAATATAAAATAAAACGGCGTGGAATGGGTTGCCTGAAGAAACCAGGAAAACCAACACTTTATCAACTTTTAAAACTCTAATAAGAATGCAGGACTAAACACAAACCATAGATAAGCGTAGGACGCAATAATCTTCTGTATAGAAGGAGCGTCTGCAACAGATAAGAAGATAAGAAGACATTACATCTAAACAAGTGACTGATATTTAAAAGTTAGCATTAAAATTGGACATTGTAACCCTCAGCTTCTTCTGACTAAAAGAATTTCATTTAAACTATTTATAACACAAACCTTCAAGTGATTAACTAATGCATGTGATAATATTTTTATCTTTTTAATCCATGAGAAATATCTTCTCTTACTGTGTAAACATCTGAAGCTCTCTCAGCCTGAAGTGATCGTGCCACTGTAAGTGCTCCATTTTGTGGTCCAATGTTAAAGAGATTTGTGGTAACACTGGGAGTTGTGCTTTGTAGGCTATAAAATAGGACATTATTTGGGGCCTGTGGGTTAGAACAGAGAGGGAATTATATAAATAGAGGGAACATTCATCAACAAATCATCTTTACAATCTCACTGTTTATTCAGGTCAAACATCTCATGCAGAGGTTTTGAGGAAATAATAAAAAAAATCAGGTGCATATCAAATATACATATTAATATCCAGTTTAAAAAGACAAGCACCAAGAAATGTGGTCATGTTCTAGTTGTCACCCAAGTTGTCAAACTGATTTAATAAATATGATTTATAAAATGTTTTATACAATTCAAATTTAAAAAAGGTATCAAGTAACTGATCCTAGTATATTATTGATATTTCTACCACTCCAAGTTTACATTTATCAGATATTTTAACAGTGAATTGCCAAGAATTGTAAAAAATCATTAACCTATAAGCATCTAAGTTTGCTTACCAAAAAATTAAAGACAATGAATATTTTCCCCCATGAATCATTGTATTAAGAATAATTAATTAAGGTATTTTTCATTTGATCCGCTGTACTTAAATGCTAGAATTTAATTCATGGTGAAATCATGACCATTTTATTTTTACTATGCCACATTGTAAACTTACAGTGGTGTCAGCATCTGTTGCAGTGAATGTTAGTAGCGCTGAGCCTACTGGGACATTTTCCAACACAGTATAAGTTGAACTGAATGGTTGTAGAACTGGAGGGTTGTCATTGACATCCTGCAATAATAGAAATAAATATCACAAATATAAAAAGAAATGTTAAAACTGACAACTTGTTAAAATTCAATGGTAATATGGCAACAATGCTAATATTTTCATTCAGTAGTATATAATATTTCTAAATGCTAGAGGTAGAGTTATACAAGCTGAATATTCTGAAATATCCTACAAATGGAAAAATTACTGAGATTATTGTTCCAAGATGTTTTCTTAACTTTTTAAAATTTAATCAATTGAATATATAATTTTTAGCATTTTCTACAACTTTTAATCATTTTTATTTTATTTATTCTTTCTTTAAAATTTACTAAAATATTCAATGACAGAACTTGTACTACATTACATTAAATATGTGCACTTGTGACATAAGACTTGATAGTAAAAAATATTTCAAAGTAATCATTAAAAAAATTTTTTTTCATGACATCACTTCTATTAGTGTTACTTACCAAGACATTGACAATGATAGTGGCTGTAGTAAATAGAGCTGTAGAAGACACACCATCTTGTGTTGTTACCAAAAACTGATAACGAATCTTGGTCTCATAGTCCAGGGAACTATTGACAGTTATGACAGCACGATTGCCAACAGTTTGCACACTGAAAGCAGCAGCATCATTGTTGGCTCCAGTATTACGAAGTACAAAGTTATAGCTGGGTGTACTGTCAGCATCTGTAGCCTGATTAATATCATCAAAGAGATTGGAGAAAAATAATACACAACTTTAATGATCTATTGTAGAGACATCTATTGCTCTTAACTTTTTTTTTACTCATTTAAATATAAGTAATTAATTTTTTTTACTTTAAAATCCACAACATTAAAAAAATGAAACTATATAATAAAAATAATTATTAAACAAATTTAAGAAAATATTATATTTGAGAACTTGCTTTTGTGAATCATTAGAGACATTATCAAGATAGTATTTTGACTGAGCTAACATTTCTGGTTACATTTACATTACATTTAATGGGTTAAGTATCACTGGCAGTACTCACTGTGAGATTAACAACAAAAACATTCTGAACATTTTCATAGACAGAGACTTCACGGGAGGTGTCCTCAAACAGTGGCACCAAGTCCTGGACATCAATGATATTAATTGTAACTGGAACAACAGCTGTACGGTTGCCAAGTCCACCATCAAATGCTCTCACCAAGATCTGGTATTGTTTCTTGGTTTCATAATCAAACACAGCATTTGTGCTCAGTTGGCCAGTAGAGATATCTATGACAAAGCTAGGGATAGTAACAAATAAATGCGTTAGGAATAAAGAAAGTAAAAGAGAGCTAACTAGATCAGTAAAATTTGATAAAATTAGAAAGGAAATTCTCAATGTAAAAATTTATACCTATTTAAATATAAACCTACTCATCATAAATCATTGTTGGTCTAACTATAATCATATTATTTGATCAATTTAAAATAACATAAAATCATATAAAAATAACAATATAAACTCAACAACCTACATCAACATTACCTGACATAATCTACAACTGGTACAATACCATAGTAAACAGATAAACTCAACTACCTACATCAACATTACCTGACATAATCTATGACTGGTACAATACCATAGTAAACAAATAACTCAACAACCTACATCATCATTACCTGACATAATCTAGAACTAGTACAATACCATAGTAAACAGCAGAGTTGGGTGTACTTGGTTCATCATGATCTGTGGCCTGTAGAACAATTATATTTAGTTAACCTCCACACATTGCTGGGATCCAACTAAACTGATATTATGCATCATTACAGATTTTTTTACCCCAAACAACACACAATTTCAGACACCCGACTGAGTATGGAGTGCCATAAATGTTCCCGTTGACTTTAAACACACCCAAAATTTCACGACCTATAATAACTTTAACTCAAGAATTATTGTATTTACATCCATAGGCACTAAGTGTAAGGCTAAAAAAAATTAATATTTTAATGCTATTTTATGGAGCTCCATATTGATAATTTATTTTGTACACATATTTTGGATTAAAATTCTGTACTTGACTTGATGGTCAGTTGGTTTCAATCAGATCATTTTATTTACCATTCAAAGAATTTCACAAAATCTGCTAAAATGAATCAATATTAATAGATTTGTTGTACCCCATTTTGTATATATCATTGCTAATTTTTAAAAAAAATATCCTACATCCTCTCAGCTTAAAAACAACAATGTGGTTCCTTAAGTGAGGAAAATTCTGTAAGTAAATACTCATTAATAATGAAGCTGATTCTCTGTTCTATTTCATTGGTATCCATCGATAACAAATGCTGATAGGGCATAAAACAGACAAGAATGAAAAAAAGATGGGTTAAATGAATGAAGGACACAAAAATATTTTAGAAAATAGCAATGGAGTATAAATAAAGCCTTATAAATTGTGCAAGTTACTCTGCAATGGGCACTAAAGTTTCAGTACATTTTTAAAAATCTGAGCAGTTCACGAGTTCTTGAGTATCTCTGGGAGGGAATTCCTATGAAGGGGTAGTGAATTTTATAAACTTTTAGCACCTGAATGATTTTTGTTTGTTACAATAGAAAAAGGAAGACAGAAATGGATTGGCAGCAGGAATGGCGATAAGACCGTTCATACAGGAATTAATTATGATCAGTACACTGGAACTGTTTCTTCATACAGGAGTAGGTGACGAACACTATTTGTAGTTAATTTTTGTGAGTGTTTTTTACAGTTAGCCAGTGCAGAGACATAAAAAATGTTGATTTGGATACAAGTGGGCTGGAACAGCAATCAGGTTGGTTAAAAAAAAGAGTGATTATATAAAAAAAAAGTTATGCATGGGACTGACAAGACACAAGAAAACAACGAATGCTTCTGAAAAAAGCCCTCATCAGCAAACAAACAAAACTTAATAGTAGTAAAAAGCTGAGCTGAAGGGTATAGGCTGGAAGTTATCAAATCTGAGAGAGGATCTAATTGAAGTCTTCCAGGGCGAAACACTGCAGCAAAATTTTGTTTAATTTTCATACTACTATTAGTTTTTGTTTGTTTGCTAAAGAAGGCTTTTTGTCGATACATTCTTTGTTTTGTGGCTTCTTGTAAGGCCAACGCTTAAATTTTTTAAAAATAAACTTTTAGTTTATTTGGCCAATATTTAACTTTTACTATATACAATATTTCAAATCATTATGCAGGGAGAATATATACATATATATTTTTTAAAAGTTATTTATAGATTTAATTATTTATTTATACAGAGGTTTTCTGAATATTTATAATAATATTTTATGACAATATATTTATTAAATTCTGCAATATAATGGAAGCAAACCTAATTCACCAGACAGTGGTGATATATTTGGCATAAAATTTGTAAAAATTTATTTTAGAGTTTTATTCTCTAAATCAAATGATTCTTTTATTTGATCAACTTACTGATACTCTGCCAACATTGTTGGCACTTGGCTGATTTTCCTGTACACTGAAGATATAACTGTTTTGTCCAAAGACTGGATCATTGTCATTGATGTCAGTTATAATAACAGTTATTGTAGCTTGTGCAGACTGTAAGAATAATCAAATAAATGCAAAATATTTTAAAAAATAGTAGCAATTGTAATTAAACCACTCCAAATTACATGTAACAACAGTTATAAAAAATGAATTGTTGACTTATTAAGTTAATAATTATGCATATTTAATACATACATTTTTATCTTTATCTCTATACCATATAAGACTCATTTGTTGGCTGTCTGTTCACTAATAACTCAAGATCCAGACAACCAAATAACGAGAAATTTGGTACACATACACAAAATGACATGAGAAAGGTTGTTAAACAGGTTTCGTTCCATATATATTAGATACTGGGGGGGCGGGGGCCTAAAATGTAGTTTTTTTCCTTAAATGATCATTATAAAAAATATATTTAAAATTTGTCCTATTTCCTCGTGTAGGTAGAAGCATAAAACTTTCGGTGGTTGTTAAAGTATCATTTGGCGATGGTAACAGGTAAAAAAAATTATATAAATTATCCCTTACTGGGGGCCGGGGGCCCTAAGGTTGTTTTTTTTTCTTATATTTAAAACTGACTCAACAATAATTTGTCAACTTCCCGTGAAGGTAGAAGCATGAAATTTTGGGAACTTGCTGAATACACTCTTATGACGATAATTGGTGAAAAATAACTTTAAAATTTTCACTCATGGGTGACCGAGGGCCCAAAAGCGTTTTTTTTACTTATATGGGCTATATAAAACTGAATCAACACTAATCCCTCATCTTTCTTTGTAATTAGAAACATGAACTTTGGAAAGTTGTTGAGTACCCTCCCACGATGGTAGCAGTCTAAAAACAATTATCACTAACTGGGGGGCTGGTGGCCCAAATGTTATACATATAAGACGCATTTATTGTCTGTTTGTCTGTTCTCTAATAACTCAAGTTCCAGACAACCAAATAACGTGAAATTCGGTACACATACACAAAATTTTATGGGAATGTTCTTAAACAGGTTTCGTTCCATGTATATTAGATACTGGGGGCCGGGGGCCCAAAATGTAGTTTTTTTCCTTATATGAGCTTTTAAAAAAAATTAAAATAAAAATTATCCTATTTCCCGTGTTGGTAGAAGCATGAAACTTTCGGTGGTTGTTAAGTATTATTTGGCGATGGTAACAGGTAAAAAATTATATAAATTATCACTCAGTCTCTTGGAATTGATGGTATAGACTTGCAGACACCGTGCTTTTCTCATGGACAGTTGTAAGTGGCCTGCTCCAGAGTTGTTAAAGAGGAAAATCTTTTTGTACACACGCCAAATGCAACTGCCAAAAAATGTTGTTTTATCACATTGCTTTAAGTTAAATGTTCCCTTTTATTGCATGCAAATAAACAGTTTTGTACGTTTCTACAGAAAACCTTATTTTAAACCCGGGAAAAAGCCGGGTATTTGCCCCTAGTTACAAAATACTTATTAACACCAACTACTTAATAGATGAAACTTATCAAAGACAGAATATGAATCAAATCAAATGTTGAATATAACCTCATGAAATTATTAAATACTAACATTTCCTTCAGGATCTCTAGCTGTTACAGTCACTACATGTTGGGGAATAGTTTCTCTGTCAAAGTATCTCAAGTTGATCAATGACGTACTGTTTAAGTAGAAATTAAAACCTTATAAATTCTTTAGAATCTTTAGATTATTTTGTAAAAGATTTTGTGGTCAACTGAGAAAAATTATTACTTTGTTTTATTTATTTTTTATGTAACTGATTAACATGTATAATAAATGTATTTTATAATTTCTTTGATGTATTTTTGAATGACATCAGTATTGTATTAATTATACAAAACACATTTACCCCATTGGTGGTAAAGTATGAATTTCCTGGACTTTGTGCTGGGGTTCATTGCTCAATGAAAATTGTATGGAGGTAATTGGTGTATCTGAGTCTGTGACCTATACAAACAATTAGAGCAGATAATAAATTGCATTCTCTTGAATGCAATAATTACCAATACAAACAGTTTCATCATAAATTGGCATCATTGATATACAATTGGGTTTTCTTATTATTAATTTTGTGGTAGTTATATATTTTAATATGCCACTATCATATGTGAAATTTAAAATTAACACAATATGCTATGCCAAAACATACCACAAGTTACTTTGCTTTTATTTTATAATAAGAAAAACCCGTAAAAAAACCAAGTTTTTGACTATAAATCCTTTATGTACGAGAAGTAATTAAAAGAATGTTCATTATAATACAGAGCGCCAGACCATCCAGAATACAAAATTGCAGTTGTGTCGTAAAACATGTTTAATATAATGCGCACCGATCAGGAATCTCTATATATATAAGACGCATTTGTTGTCTGTCGTGTCTGTCTGTTCCCTAATAACTCAAGATCCAGACAACCAAATAACGTGAAATTTGGTACACGTACACAAAATTATACCGGAAAGGTTATTAAACAGGTTTCGTTCCATATATATAAGATACTGGGGCCCGGGGGCCCAAAATGTAGTTTTTCCCTATATGAGCTATATAAAATAAAAATTATTGAAAATTAAGACGTAAAATAATGACGCAAATTAATAAACATTTTGGTGTCGAGATTAACAAGAAGGCGATTATCGCCATAAAATAATTTTTTTGTTGTTGTTGCTTTTGTTGTTGTTGCTTTTGTTGTTGTGTTGTTGTTTTGTTGTTGTTGTTGTTGCTGTTGTTGTAGTTGTTGTTGTTGTTGTTGTTTTGTTGTTGTTTTGTTGTTGATTTTTTTGTTGATGTTTTGTTTTTGTAGTTGTTGCTGTTGTTGTTTTTGTGTTGTTGCTGTTGTTGTTGCTGTTGTTGTTGCTGTTGTTGTTGCTGTTGTTGTTGCTTTGTTGTTGTTGCTGTTGTTGTTGTAGTTGTTTTATTGTTGTTTTGTTGTTGATTTTGTTGTTTTTTTGTTGTTGTTTTGTTTTTGTTGTTTTGTTGCTGTTGCTGTTTCTGTTGTTGGTTTTGTTGTTGTTGCTGTTGTTGTTGCTGTTGTTGTTGTAGTTGTTGTTTTGTTGTTGTTGCTTTGTTGTTGTTGCTGTTGTTGTTGTAGTTGTTGTTTTGTTTTTGTTGTTTGTTTTTGTTGTTTTTTGTTGCTGTTGTTGTTTTTGTTGTTGTTGCTGCTGTTGTTAAACCCGGGCGAAGCCGGGTACTTGCCCCTAGTATGTTTATAAAAAGAGCTGTCAATAAAATACGACCTTATTGCGCGACAGAAAGGTTGTTCAATATAATACGCACCGCGACGCTCTATCTCAAAAAATAGCATGATACATAGGAATAAATAAAATAATCTAAAAAATCAATAATTTAATTACGGTACATGCGATCGATCTGAAATTTTGATACATTGTTTTTATCATCGGTACGAAATGCCTGCAAAATTTCAGCTCGCTATCTTGCGAGCAAGTGGGTTAAAAATCGATCAAAAGTTTTGGCGACAAGGTCGGTCGGTCGGCCGCAGACACCACGAGTTAATATAAAGGATTTAAAAAACCAGACACAATGAATATCCTATTACAGTATTCATTCTGGGAAATACACATATCCCTCATAAGGGTACTGGATCACTCTTATTATATTATTAATTTTAATCATGACAGAGAATATATAATCAGATAGCTTTGACTTGGCCAAAGTCATATTCATTTAATTAGATAACTATTTATTTAGACTAGGGAGTGTACGGATTAAACTTTTTTGACATCCTGGCAGAGCCGAATCGCTGGATTTATGAAGTGAGATCCGGCCGGAGCCGGATTTACAAATAAAAAACCCAAATAATTTACTTCATCAGTTGACTTTGGTTTAGCTGTTCACGAAAATCTTCACTGAATGGTAGCAACTGCCGTACTCACCACACTTAAGTATCACAACGGTTTGCATTTATTAATACACCGTACGGAAATTCTATAACTGCTGCGGGGAGTCGGTCCAGATATTCTGCTGAGCCATGCAGCTTAAAGGGAAACATTGTGCAGCGGGATGTGCCATTTTGACTCATAACGGCAAGTCCATATATTACGTCATACACCGAGGGGGGAGGAGGGTCACACACTTTGTGATGATGTTTGACGTGAGGGGAGGGTTTTGTCGTTGTTTTAAATAACTGTGACGTCACATCAAAGCACGCAACTTTAAATAAAATGTTGAACTTAAATCTTTGATTGCTTACAATTTATTAATGGCGTTTTAAATGGCTTAAACTAAATACAAACTTAATGAAAATAAAGTGATTTGAAAAAGGCTCATTTTCAAATAAGAAATACAGCTTTTATTGGGGGTTGGGGAGGGTCAAAACTTTATGACGTCATATTTGAAGGGGGGAGGGCTAACTTTTTGTGACGTCATGTGACGAGCCGAGAATCGACCAAAATCACGGTGACATCATTTATGACGACCCCCAAACAAGTTCTAGCATGTGGGTATGTATTCCAAACAAAGGTCGTAATACCAAGCAAAATGTTTTGCGTCCAATCAGGACGTATATCCAGTTGGACTTATAACCAAGCAGACGTATACCAATGTACCAACTGTATTCAAGTCCCACAAAACTCATTAAGTAATGCACCATTAAAATTCAAAAATGAGCGGGCTTTTTATTTTATTTTTAATATTTTAATTCTCGTTTATATCATTTACATAAGCAAAAAATACTAAACTGGGAGTGCTTCTGTGCTATTGCCAAAATCCAGCCCAAATCCGGCAAAATTGGACCGGTGCCGGAGGCAGATTTAATAAAAATCGCGAGGATTCCGGAATTTACCGGAGCAAAAATCCGGTACACCCCTAATTTAGACATAGTCACTTACTGGTAGATAAAATAGCACTGAGTTGAATGGAACTCCTTCACTAACATAAATAACATAGTTATTAGCAGAAAATTTGAGGTGATCTGTTGACTGTTTGGATCCACTGTGACAATCACAACAGCTTCAGTACTGAATAGATTTCAGAATTTGAAAACGATGTTTTTAAATTTAAAAGAAAAAATATATATGTAATTGTGAGGTTTAATAATTATAGTAACTTTAATTACAAAACTTGCCTTTAATGACAACCTCATGATTTTAAAAAAAAATTGTTAATATTTCAACTAGCTGTAATTGAATTTACCAAACTCTTTGTTAAATTTATCAAGCCCCCAACAACTCTGAAATAAATCTTATTTGTATCACTTCTATCTCAACCTTCTAAACACTGGAGATAATTGTTTGAAGCTATTATATAAAAATATACAAAATGACAATTCAAAGCAACAAAAAAAATTAAAGAAGGAGAACTGTTTGACTATTCTTTAAGTTTAGCTCAACATCAGTCAGCAACATCTTTATTCAATTAACACTTTTTCTCTGTTTTATTAAAGTAGTTCAAATTTATTTTCAAATTGATCTGTTTTAGCAAAGTTATAATAACATTTATAATTATTTTTGATAAAAGGAAATAAAAAGGATGTTCATTGAAAGGTGTAGTACTCAAGGACAAGGATAATTATTTTTCTTTAACTAAGTGGCGTGGGAAATTCAGACTTCAAAAAATGTTCACTGGTATCTAGAGTTGAAGCAGTATTGAGACCCAATATAGTACATGTTGGCAATGAGATTATGGTTTAGGAGAGGAGGGGTAGATTTATGAGAGGGAAATCTCAAAAAGACAGTTGATGATTTCAACTATTTTGAAAGCTTTAATTTAATGTCATAAAAGTATTTTACATTTCATATACATGTAATATTAAGTTCAATTTAACAAGACCAAAAATTGCTAATTAAAATTGGTCTAAATGTATAACAGCTCTATGTACAAATTGTATAAAAAGTTTTTCTCTTTAGCTTATTTCTATGACACCGTTTTATTTTCAGGCCCATAAAAACATTAACATTTTTGCAAACAAGGGAATAATTCTGAAATTCTTTCTGCAAGGAAAAGTGGCATTATCAACCTTAATGTGTTGAAAGAATGGATAATCTTCCCAGGAAAAAATTTGAATATAACATATTTTCTATACATCTCACCTTAAAAGAGGATTTCCTTGATCTGAGACATTCACATAGACGTGTACTTTTCTCCTGCCAAAACAGAGCTTTGAAGAGAAACTCCTCCTGTTGCTAGTGCTACACTAAACTTAGAGGTAGTTACTGTACCATTACCCTCCACTGCCCTAGATAGTCTGTAATGTACAGGTCCAAAGTCAGCATCAGTGGCACTCACCTGGGAATAAAACAATTTATTAATCAATTTAAAATATATAGACTTATGATACTTCAATTTTTTAAGTTAAAATCTTAATTGCTCACTTATTATGTTAATTATCTTCTTATCTTATCTGTTTTCAGACGCTCCTTCTATACAGAAGATTATTGCATCCTACGCTTATCTATGGTTTCTGTTTAGTCCTGCATTCTTATTAGAGTTTTCAATGTTGATAAAGTTTGGGTTTCCTGTTTTTCAGGCAACCCATTCCACGCCCAAATTTCGGATGGGAAGAACGAAAATTTGTATGTGTTAGTTCTTGCATACGGAATAAGAAAGGTGTTTTTATCGTTATGTCTATCTGAGGGTTGCATTAAGTTATCTTTGTGATGTATTTCTAAATTAGAATTACTTGTTTTATGTATAATTACTACTTTACTCTTATCCTATCTTATCTGTTTACAGACGCTACTTCTATATAGAAGATTATTGCATCCAACGCTTATCTATGGTTTGTGTTTAGTACTGCATTTTTATCAGAGATTTAAATGTTGATAAAGTGTTGGTTTTCCTGGTTTCTTCAGGCAACCCCATTCCACGCCCGAATTCTGGATGGAAGAACAAAAATTTTGTATGTGTTTGTTCTTGCATACGGAATAAGAAAGGTGTTTTTAAATCCTTTATATTAACTCGTGGTGTCTGCGGCCGACCGATCTTGTCGCCAAAACTTTTGATCGATTTTTAACCCACTTGCTCGCAAGATAGCGAGCTGAAATTTTGCAGGCAGTTTCGTACCGATGATAAAAACAATGTATCAAAATTTCAGATCGATCGCATGTACCGTAATTAAATTATTGATTTTTTAGATTATTTTATTTATTCCTATGTATCATGCTATTTTTTGAGATAGAGCGTCGCGGTGCGTATTATATTGAACAACCTTTCTGTCGCGCAATAAGGTGCGTATTTTATTGACAGCTCTTTTTATAAACATATTCCTGATCGGTGCGCATTATATTAAACATGTTTTACGACACAACTGCAATTTTGTATTTCTGGATGGTCTGGCGCTGCGTATTATAATGAACATTCTTTTAATTACTTCTCGTACATAAAGGATTTATAGTCAAAAACTTGGTTTTTTACGGGTTTTTCTTATTTATCCTTATTTCTATCTGAGGGTTGTATTAAGTTATCTTTGTGTTGTATTTCTAAATTAGAATTAATTGCTTTATGTATGACAAGCAAAATCCCCGCGCTCCGCTGCGGAAGTTAGAATTTTAGTAAGCGTTGAAAACCCAGTTTCACACCAATTCAAAACACCAATAGATTTCAGCCTGAATCATGATTGATATACTTGTTTGTCAATATTTGTCAAGGTCGTGTAAAATAAAATGGGTACTAAAATGACATTACGGGCCCCCGTGCAAAATGGATGCAGGATGTGCATATCTCATAAGGTCTGAGGATTTCAATCTAGGTCATGATAGAGAAAAAGTGACTATATTTATTTAAATTATTTTTATAGGTAACAAAGCTTTAAATGTTTACGAAAAAAAATATTTTGGGGTCCCGGCCCCAAAGGAACAGACGTTAGAAGTTCATTACCCTATATAATTTTATTTTATTTTTTAAATCAAATTTGGCCATAGTTCATCCATTTACCCTAGTAGCCACATTTTAAATTACCTTTTATATAACTAATGTTAAAATATGGCATACGGGCCCCCAGCCCGGAATAAGTGGTGTTTTTAAAACTTTTACTTTTAATGCCAGAAACCTTCGATGGAGCGTACCCAAAAACTTCCTAAAGTTTAATGGCCGTGGGATGAATAAAATACATTTACAATTAATACGTCTTTAAAAAAAACTAAAATAAGGGCCGGGGGCCCTATCGGGGTAATATGTATAGTTCAAAACAACAGCTTATTTCAATTTGGATTATGATGAATATATTTGTTAGTAAACATTTTTTTTTAAAATTGAGTGAAATCGAATGGTTAAAATGTCTTAAACGTTTACAAAAAGAGATTAGGGGCCCTCGGCTACAAAATATTGAAAAAATATAATTTTAATGCCCATAACGAATTTTAATATAGGCCATCAAGTTTTTATCTTCCAAGTTTTGTAAAAATACATTTGCACAAAATCGAAAGTTTTTATTTTTTTATTTTTTGTAATCATATAAGTTAAAAATATTACTTTTGTGTCCCGGGCCCCCAGTGAGTGATAATAAAACAAACAAAAAATTCACCTGTTACCATTCCGGGAGTGTACTCAACAACTTCCCAAAATGTCATGCTTCTAATTACACAGGAAAATGGAGAATCTGTGATGATTAACTTTTTACATAAGAAAAAAAATTGGGCCCCCGCCCCCCAGTGAGTGAAAATTAAAATATTTGTTGGCATGTTACCATCGTGGGAGTGTACTCAATAATTTCCAAAAGTTTCATGCTTTTACCTACACTGTAAATCAGAGAATTAGATTTGAGTCAGATTTTATATAAGAAAATGTGCATTTGGGCCCCCGGCCCACCAGTGAGTGATAATTTAAATATTTTATTTTGCATGTTACCATAGAGAGAGTGGACTCAAAAAATTCCCAAAGTTTCATGTTTCTTCCTATACGGGAAAGTGGAGAATAAGGCATATAAGAAAAACTACATTTGGGCCCCCGGCACCCAGTAAGTGATAATTTAAATTTTATTTTGCTTGTTACCATTGCGTAAGTGTACTTATCAACTCCTTAGAGTTTCATGCTTCTACCTACACGGCAAATAGGAGAATTAGTGATTTTAATTTTTTATATAGCTCATATAAGGAAAAAACTTCATTTGGGCCCCCAGGAAGTGATAATTTAAAAGTTTTTATCCAGTTACCATCGCGGGAATGTACTCAACAACTTCCCAAAGTTTCATGCTTCTGCCTACTCGGGAAATAGGAGAATTAGTGATTTTCAAATGTTTATATAGCCCATAGAATGAGAAAAAAACATTTTGGGCCCCCGCCCCCATGAAGGTGAATTTTAAAATTCTTTTTCGCCATTTGTCGTCGAGAGAGGCTACTTGACAACTTCCCAAGGTTTCATGCTTCTACCTACACTGGGAAATCCGAGAATTATTGATGAGTCAATTTTAATATAAGAAAAAACTACATTAGGCCCCCGGCCCCCAGTAAGTGATAATTTAAATATTTTTTGTACCTGTTACCGTCGTGGAAGTGAACTTAACAACTACCCCAAGTTTCATGCTTCTATCAACACGGGAAATAGGAGAATTAGTGATTTTTAGTTTTTATATATCTCATATAAGGAAAAAACTTCATTTTGGGCCCCCGGCCCCCAGGAAGTGATAATTTAAATATTTTTTCTCACGTTACCATCGCGGGATTTTACTCAACAACTTCCCAAAGTTTCATGCTTCTGCCTACTCGGGAAATAGGAGAATTGGTGATTTTCAAATTTTATATAGGCTATATAAAGAAAAAAAAACGTTTTTGGGCCCCCGGCCCCCATGAGTGTTAATTTTAAAATTCTTTTACTCCAATTTTCGTTGCAAGAGGCTACTCGACAACTTCCCAAAGTTTCATGCTTCTACCTACACGGGAAGTTTGGAGAATTAGTGATGAATCAGTCAGTCAGTGAGTGAGGGCTTTGCCTTTTATTAGTATAGAAGATTACTACTTTGCTCTTAGTTCTTTTATCCTCTAGTGTTTCAAGGTTTAATGATTTAACTAATGGTGTTATTCTTGTCAGTTTTGAATATACTCCAGTAATGAATCTGGTAGCTCTTTTTTTAATTTGTTCCAGTTTATCAATGCTTTCTTTGGTGGATTGGTCCCATACAGAAGATGCATATTCTAGTACAGGTCTCACCAAAGTGAGGTAGCATTTTAGTTTTCATATCTCTATTACATTAAAATTTGCTAAAGTTTCTTTTTATAAAGCCTAAGGTTTTGTTTGATTTTTTAATAACTTCATTGACATGGGGATTCCATGATAGTTTCTCATTTATTAAGACTCCTAAGTATTTTGCAATTTTTAGTTTGGGTCAGCTCTTTTCCATGAATGTAATACATATATTTTGAATTTATTTGTTTCTTTTTTTTGTTACTCTTAACAGTTGACACTTTTTTGGGTGGAAAGACATACCCCAGTTTGTTTCCCATTTTATCAATTCCTTTAAGTCTTTTTGTAAAATTTTGCTATCTTGTTCTGATTTAATTGTTATATAGATTATAAAATCATCAGCAAATAACCTAACTTTTGTTCATGTTGAGACATTGTTGGGTAAATCATTTATATATGTTAAAAAGAGTAAGGGACCTCCCATAGTTCCTTGTGGAACTCCTGAGTTAACCTTTATTGGTGCAGATTTAGATCCATAATTATTACAGTTTGCTCCCTGCCCAAAAGGAAGTCTTGGATCCAGAGATGTAAGGGACCTGATATTCCAAAGTAGTTAAGTTTTTTAAGTAAACTAAGGTGGTGAACTTTGTCAAATGCTTTTAAGAAGACTAGTAATATTGTGTCTATTTGATCATTATTGTCAAAGCCTTTTGATAGTACATCTATTAAACCTATTAATTGTGTTTCACGTGATCTGTTTTTTCTAAAGCCGTGTTGATAGGGCATTATATTTGTCTAGGTGGCTAACTATTTTACTATATATTATGTGTTCTAGTAGTTTACAGGTGATACTGGTAAGTGATACAGATCTGTAATTACCAGGGTCTGATTTATCACCTTTCTTAAAGAGTGGAGTTACGTTAGAGAGGCTTGAAAAAGAACTAAAGGATTGGGGACAGTTCATTGCTTAGTTCTTTTAATAACCTTGCAGGCAATTCATCTGGGCCAGTGGCTTTGTTTATTTTAAAGTTTTTTAGCAGTGAATGTATACCTATCTCGTCTACAGTTATGTTACCTATTTCTTCCATTTTATTTAAATTTATTAAAACTTCCTTGTCGCCTGAGGCAGAGAATGATGATGCAAATCATGTGTTAAGGATATTAGCTTTAGTCTCATTATCATTATAGGTTTTATCATTTTTAAAGAATAGCCACACTAAAAGGCTCAAACAGTGCCCTATCACGTCCGGACCTAACCCTTGTCTCGGCTGAGCTAGAGGCGAAAGTAGGATGGAAAGTGTTGCCGGAAGTTGGTAGTGACCACAAACCTATACTCATTGAAATAGACATTGAGTTGGTGAAGGCACGTTTTGCCAGAAGACACTGACTGTTCGGTAAAGCCGACTGGCAAAAATTCCGTGACGGGATTGAAAGCACGCTCGCGGGTTCAACTGAAGACCCAGAGAACCCCAAGTCAATCGAGAATGCCTATAATGACCTCTTGGGAGTTATTTTGTCAATGGCTAGGAAATCCATTCCAAGAACGTGTAGACACCGTAAGTTCCGACCATTCTGGAACAAAAAGCTGGCGGGTCTCGTCCGTGAACGTAAGAAGGCACGGAAAAAATCAGGCAAACTTAAAACGGCGGCTGCTCGTGCTGCCTATAATAAGCTAACTGCTGAAGTCCGAGAGGAAACGCTCAAGGCAAAAAAGGAAGAATGGGTTAGTTCGTGTGGTAAACTTAACCTGGCAGACGGAAGAAAGGTGTGGCAACTGATTGATTCACTTTCTGGTATGGGGAAAACGAAAAATCCGAGCCCTTTGCAAACGACCACAGGCACTGTAAGCACAGATACAAAATGTTCCGATGCTTTGAATAAGCATTTTGCAAGTGTGAGCCTGAAGCAGAAAGAAACCAGTCAGAGCCGCAACCTTAACAGTCTCAGGAAACATGGAGAAAAGACCCAGAAGTGGGGACCGCATGCTGAGGTCTTTACCGCCCCTTTCACTATGACCGAATTGCAAACGGCGATCAGTAAGTGCAAAGCCGCCAAGGCACCAGGACAGGACAAAGTAAATAACGAGATTATTAAAAACCTTGGCACGATAGCAATGTCCTCGCTATTGAATATCATAAACAGGACGTGGGCCACGAATGCCCTGCCTGGGGCTTGGTTGAGCGCTAAAATCTTTCCAATTCCTAAAGAAGGTAAACGTCAAGGACTCCTAAACAGCTACCGTCCGATCTCCCTAACATCGTGTTTGGGGAAGGTAGCTGAGAGAATGGTGAACGCCAGACTCTATTGGTACTTGGAAAGTACGAATAGTCTGAATATCAATCAGGCTGGTTTCCGAAAGGGATAACAGCCGATTGATCAAGTGCTCCGTCTTCTGCAGTCCATAACAGACGGGCTCCAGAAAAAAATGCATACTGTGGCAATTTTCTTCGACCTCCGACAGGCTTACGATAGGGTCTGGAGGTCCGGTCTGTTGTTGAAATTACAAGCCCTAGGCGTAACTGCCAACATGTACAGGTGGATCCAAGGTTTTCTTACAAACCGGACGATCCAAACAATTTATGGCAGTGAAACCTCCAGTAAGAGAACGCTGCAACAGGGGCTACCCCAAGGGTCAACACTCAGTTGCACACTGTTCTTGGCTTTCATCAACGACCTCCCTGGAATGTTGCAATCCAGTGCGGCTATGTATGCAGATGACTTGGTCATCTGGAGCACCGGTAAAGATGCCAACCGACTGCAACAGCTACTACAGCGAGACCTTTTGTATATCAGTAGGTACATGCAGAGGTGGCAGATGGAAATTAACACCGAGAATACGGTCTATTCCCTTTTCACTAATGGCAGAACCATTCTCAAACAGGAGATAGTGCTTAAAATAAACTATGTAGCGCTCAAATGGGACAAACAACCGGTATACCTGGGAGTCAAACTGGATCAAAAGGTGCAAATGCATAATTTTGTACAAGACCTGTACTCCCAGGCTACCGCCAAGCTCAACCTGGTGAAAATGCTTGCATGCACAAACTGGGGCGCTGGAGCAAGCACACTCAGAGCTCTCTTTCTGGGCAGTGTGAGGTCGATAATGGACTACAGCATGCCCGTCCAAGCCTTTGCCAGCAAAACGGCTTTGGAAAAACTGGGTCGAATCCAGAACCAGGTTTTAAGATTTATCTGTGGCGCATACAGAACGACACCCACAACTCCTGTGGAAGTCATTGCAAACGTAGAGCCGCTCGATATTCGTAGGGACAAGGCAATCATAACGACTGCAGAGAGTTACCGCAGGCTAGACACTAGGGAGCCCTGCTACCACATGCAGCACAACTGGGGCGGTCGTGGGTGTTTGAAACGTTCCTCATTTATGCATCAAGTAACGGAACTTGATAGGAACGTCAAACCCCCACGAAATAGAAGACAAATTATAAGTGTCCCACTCAAACCGCACTATGCGGAATGCACACGTCCCGAAATACGTTTGTCTTTGGCTGACACGGCAGTGACGAAACGCAGCCCTGAACATGTACAGAGAGCGGCTGCCCTTGAAACGATAGAAGGGTTCGCGGGAACCCAAGTGAAAGTGTTCACGGATGGGTCTGCCAGTTCAAGTGAAGGAATTGCAGGATATGGTGCGCTCATATTATACCCAATAGGAGGGCCACCAAAAGAAGAACTTCTAGGTCCCTGTGGGACTATGGCATCGAATTACGATGCGGAGCTGGAGGCTATACACAGGGCCCTGGAAAGTGTGCACCGGACACTGCAGGGGTCGGAAATTTTCGGTTTCGACACGGTACTGTTTTGTGACTCGAGATCAGCCCTCGAAGTCCTGGCTAGTGAGAAGTGTAGTACCCACTTGGTTGACGCCATCTTGGAGGACGTGGGTAGACTCGAAAGACTTGGAGGTAAGGTAACAGTGCAGTGGATCCCAAGTCACGTGAATGTTAACGGCAATGAAAAGGCAGACTCCCTGGCCAAAGCAGGAGCAGCCCTGCCCCAACCAGAGGCCCCAGTCACTTATCTTGGGGATAAAACCTGGCTAAAGGACCACTTCCGGAATAAGTGGTACCAGGAGTGGGCTGACAACACGACAGCCAGAGGGGTATTCTCTAACATGCCCAGGCCAAGCCGTTCAGACCAGTGGTTGAACTTGAGTCGCAAACACCAGAGTTTAGTGACTCAGATGAGAACAGAACATTGCCCAACCAACTCATACTTTCACAGGCTAGACCAAAACAGGGACTCGAACTGCCGTCATTGCAGCCACGCCTCTGAGACGGTCGTACACCTGGTGACGTCTTGCCCGGCGCTTGATATAGCCGGGGGTGAGGGAGGCGGAAGAGTCCCATGTAAAGACAATGTTGTATGGCAATGCTCAACAGATGGAGCAGATTGCCCAGGTACTAGCCAAGGCCTTAAGAGATTAGTCTCAGGCCTACAGAATATAAGGTTAGTGTTTAGTGTGGCATTCCTGTAGGTTCCATTTTTTTAGATTTGATAAAGGATCATAAGTTTTTATTGTTATCTTTAGAAATTAAATTGTTTACATATTCATTTCGGAGGTTTTGACTAAGTTTTTGTGTCAAGTGTTTAATCTTTAAGTACTTTTTGCAGGGTCGCCCGCAGCGTGACGCACTGGGCGCACGTGCGTCCACTAAAATTTACAAAATTAATATTTGTTTTTAAAAGTCAATTTGCGCCTTACCGCTGCACCACGGAGCTCAATCATTAAATTAAATATTAAAAGCAAATAGCAAAATGAAAAATATCAAATTTAAGAGTTCCCATCACCCTTAACTTGTGAGAATGTGAGTGACCTTTAGAAACATTTTAAAAATATCTATGCAACTACCGGGTATTTAGTATTTATTACTTTTACATCTCTATTGTAAGACGTGCGCATATCCCGGGCGGCCATATATTTTTACGCTCTAGTCGTTCTTCAGTAGTCTACTCTAGCACGTTTTTTTGTTTTTGTAATCGTTGCAGTATTTGCAGTATTCTTGTATTTCCTCAATTTTTAATAATGCTTGACAGTAATAAAGGTGAGACCGGCGAAAAATCTCCTAAAAAGAAACTGTGTATTACATCATTCTTTAAAAAAATTGCAACGCCCGATTTATCAGCAACATCAACGTCATCAATAAATGTGCCACAGGTGCAAGATGCTGCCAAAAATACTCCTGCAATTACATTATTATTGGATAACCACATATCCAGTGTGTCCTCAAATTCTAGTGAATCCGAATCTGATTCAGAATCATCATTATGTGACTTATTGACATCATCAGCCGCAAAGAAAGCCACAGGCATTAAAAGTATCTGTTCGGCTGTATTTTTCGATATTGGTGAGGTTACCTTGAGGTTACCTTTAACCAACCATTACCTGAATCAGTGAAGAAATCAGTGCTTTTGGAAAAGTTTCAACCATCTAAGAACTGGAAGGGCCTTTGAAGACAGTTGGGAATAAACAACGTCGTGTGCCTAGTTCTATGTTTAACTCAAATGTGTATCCTTGTATGAGTTACAGTGTCAAAGCGGATGGTGTTTTCTGTGCTGCCTGCTCAGTATTTGCTTCAGGTACGACATGCGCTTTTATACGCGAGCCGCATTCACACTGGAGTAACATAGACCGACATGCACAACTTCACATAAAATCCTTGACACATCTTAGCTCTATACAAGCAGCATATGCTTTTATAAATGTATGCGAAGGTAAATCAGTCTTCGTGAAACAGCAGCTATCTCAAGTGTACAATGACAAAGTCCAAAGGAACACAGCTGCTCTCCAATCCATTATTAAAACAATAATACTGTGTGGACAGCAAAACATACCAATGCGCGGAAAATCAGATGATCGGAGCAATTTTATGGCTCTTCTTAATTTCAGAGCCGAGCACGATCTTGCTCTTAGTGAGCATCTACTCATCGCGTCAGGTAATTCAAAATACATCATTCATAGAATACAAAACGAGCTGGTTGCTCTGTGTGGAAACCAGATTCGAGACAAGATCGTCAAGGAATGCATCGCTGCAAAATACTTCAGCATCATTGTTGACGAAACTACAGATGTCTCAGTCAAGGAGCAAGTGAGTTTGAATCTTCTATTTGTCAAATCTGATGCAAAACGGCATGAAGAATTTGTGTCCTTGTAGGAAACGTCTGACACAACAGGTGAAACGCTGTATAATCTAATAACTGGAAAACTACAAGAGCTTGGCCTTGATATCCGCAATATTGTTGGTCTCGGGTTTGATGGAGCTGCAAAGATGAGTGGAAAAGTAAAAGGAGTTAGAGGACGCTTCCAACATGTGGGAACAGCAGAAGACGTCCAATGTCGATCACATACACTAAACTTAGCTATTGTAAACACTTGCAGTGAGGGCGCTGTTAGAAATATGTACAACACGGTCAGTGAAACTGTTAACTTTATTACAGCATCTAACAAGCGTCTGAATATATATACAAACTCAAGCAATGGTGAAGATTCAACACGACTTAAGAAATTCTGTGCTACAACGTGGACTCGACATGAAGAAACATTACAAAGGTTTGAAGAGAACATTTTTATTATACTTGAAACTCTGGCTGGTTTGACTCAAGATCATGATCGTCAAACATCTGTCAAAGCAAATGGTCTCCAATTATCAATCCAGAATTTTCAGTTCATATATACGCTTGTCGGTGTTCATCACTACTTGCGCTACACGAAACCGATTACCTACTCATTGCAGTCTGTGGATCAGAATTTAGTTCGTGCCTCTAGTGAGTGCAAGGAGTTGATCGACCTTCTGAAATTGAAACTGAGCAATGATGATTCATGCAATTCATTGTTTGACGAGGCCTCCAAGTTAGCACAGAAATTGAATGTTGAGGTCAAAGCACCAAGAGTTACTGCTAGACTACAGTACAGATCAAATGCACAGGGACCGACAAATTCGGTGCAATATTACTTCAGACTAAATGTAACAGAACTTCAAGACCGCATTTGTTCATCATCAGAACGTTTGACAGAATAAATGCTTATGTCGCAACATATATCCAGTCTGACTAAGGATGACTTGGATAAAATTCGGGAAGCTTTTGTGGCATTCATTAATTCAGATGATCTTGATGTAGAGATTGAGAGGTGGAAGTTCAAACTTTATGCGCGTGAAGGAGAAGTCAACAACACTGCCGTGTCTTTGCAAGACTGTTTTTTACTCACGAAGGATTTATACAAAAGTTGCACACTGTTTTTCATGTACTTTTAACGATACCTGTTACATCCGCCACAGCTGAACGCAGCTTCTCAGCGCTCCGCCGTCTCAAGAGTTACATGCGTTCAAAAAATGGATCAGAACGACTATCAGCTCTGGCGCTGCTGCATGTTCACACCGACATATTTCCTGACGTCAATAAAGTCATAAAAGACTTCGATGCCACAGGACATCGTAGAATTGTGTTTGCGTTTGACAATGATGTCTGATTTGCCAAGCAACGTGTTTACGTAAGATATATGACGGTAAATATACTTAGGCTAGATTATGTTTGTAGCCCGTTCTTTGCGTAAAATGTTTGAAATATTGTTGAAATAGAAAAAATGATTAAAAATATGCCTGTTTTGCTTTATGTTTTGCTGTAGTACTTTTGCTAATATGAGACATATGAGTCATTGCATGTAGTGACATTTAATTGGCATTGTATGATTAAGAAGGGCTGACCAATGACGATAGGAGATGGGAAGGTGTGCGTCCATTTCTTTCAAGGCTGTGGGCGCCCCTGACTTTTTGTATATCCTTTTTGAATTGGTAGCCTTACATTTCTTAAATAAGTTCTCTTTTTGTTTGCATAGCATTTTAAATTTAAAGTTGAACCAGCATTTTTTAATTTTATTTGATGTTAATTTTGTTGGAACATTCTCATCCATAATAGTTTTTAGATTTGTTTTTATATCTTTCCAAATTTCTTCTACTGGGCTATTTGTATTAAATTTACTTAGGAAATTTTGTTGGAAGTTAGCCGCTGATTGGTGTAGTTTTATGGAATTACATTTATTCCAAAGATATATTATTCTTCAATGTATCTTATTAATTTTAGTTTTCATTGTATTGGTGACCCTAACAATATCATGGTCAGACAGTTCAGGAATTATTTTATAGTCTAACACTAGTCCTGGTCTATTTGTTAGAAATAAATATAGTGCTTTATTTTTCCTTGTTGTTTTATTTACTATCTGTTCTAGGTTTAAGTTGTTTATAGTGTTTATAAAGTGTTCGTTAATATCTTTATTAGTTTGATGGTTATCAATTGTATAGTTTTTCCAATTTACATCTGGAAGATTGAAGCCCCCCATAATCCAAATTGCAGAATTTTTATGATTTTCTTTTATGAAATTTAATTGACTACAAAGATTCTTCATGTATTCTCTTGGTTTTTTCTATCCCCCTAGTGTTTTAAGGTTTAATGATTTAACTAATGGTGTTACTCTTGTCAGTTTTGAATATTCTCCAGTAATTTAGCCAATTTTAAAATTAATATATATTTCACTACATTTGAGTGATTAGGTAAGATGGTATTACATTCGATTGATTAGGGTGATATTTCAATATATTCTATTGGTAAGATTTTTTTACTGTAACAAGAAGTCGGGGAAAACTGGTGTAATCTCCTTGTATAACATTAGTGATGTAATTTGCAGAGGTAAGAACAGGTCGGTTGTCATTGACATCTAAGATATTGATGGTCACTGTGGTTGTAGCTGTTCTCTTCTCTGGACTTCTCTCAGTGATGGTCACCTGGAGAAAGTATGGGATATATCTTTACTACATGTACAAGTTATACAACTTTTCTTAATGAGAAATAACTAACATTTTTAATTCAAACCATCAATTCAATTTAAAAATTCTATTGTTATCCCTATAGAACTTACAGGAAGAATGTATTGTCTGACTGCCTCAAAGTCAAGAGTTGCTGTAACCAGCTGTACATAACCAGCTGCAGTGACTGTAAATGGTGTGGTACCTCCAACAGTAATATCATATTGTGCAGGGGGATCACTGGCTACCTGTCAAAAGTTTTGAAAATATTGTACATGTAATTGACAACTATTTGCATTTCTTTGAAAATCATTAATGAATGTGACTTTCTAGAATCTCTTCAAATATTATAAGCATTCAATTGTTTCTCAAGATTTGTAGGCCTTTCAGCAGAGTTTGTCAAAACTATGGCTTGTCTAGAACTATTTACTATTCACAGTGTGACAGTCAATGTTTTCTAATCATCTAGCTATCCATTAAAAGTTATTCAGTGTAGGATATTAATTTTGGTCTATTGATTATGGGTTTTGTAAGAGACCTGTTTTTGTGTTGACATAGTATGAGCATGCGAGTTGACTTGACTGAGTATGGAGCTTGTGATTTGTAGTGTGAAGTGAAATCATGTGTGGTCATGAACTTAGAGAAAATGGCTATAAATGTAATGTTCAGGTGATTAAAGACAGAGTTGTTACACAGACCACAGGCTGTTGATGTCTTGTTTCTTACAGTTAGACTATTGCATGATAGACTAATAGAGAGTGTGAGAAGTTGACCATGGATCAAGACCTAAGCTTTTACAGGTTTCATCCTTAAAAATCAAGTTGAGACCATTTTAATTAAGTAAATGTAAAATAAAAAATAATTAGATCTTAAGATTGTTAAAAATCTGAGATAATTTTAACGACTGAACAACATATCATTTTTTTAAGTTGCTACACAAGCCAGACCATCGGCTCGCAAAGAAGCATGAGTTAACTGCTGTCTCAAATCTAGGACGAAAACCCAATGTTACGGCCTAGTTTCTAATGTTGGTACGACCACACAAGACAGGCTGTAACACAAAATACCAATCAGGAATAAGTGTAATATCTATCTCTTTAGAATACACGTCTTCTCACAACATCTACGTTGCAAGCAACGACTACATAACCGTCATTACGTCACTTCCCCAAAAACCGCGTCATAATAAAAGTGCGTTGAATAAAATTGAGCACGGTGTGCAAAACTAGCAACATTACTGATGGGGAAATTGCCATTAACCTCTAACATTTGGCCTCGCAATTTCCATATGACATATGCATATTCCTCCTGCATTATACTACTTATAGAATAGTGTGCCCTGTTGATTATCTCTATGACCTATGACCCTGCCAATGTAGCAAATAACAAAGTAATAAAGACATTTCTATGGCGAACTTACTGATGGACTCAGAGCCCGAGAAGGTAAAATAAAGCACTACAAAGATGTGCTTAAGACAGCACTGAAGGCTTGTGGGACGACCATAAAGTATATCACGCTATTTTTTACCATTTTTAACCCCCCCCCGGTCACAAACTGTCACAAATCTTGGACCCCCTCCCCCTAAAGTACGTCACACTTTCTAATAAAAAATTCTTTTTTATTAAGAAAATAATTAAAATTTAATATAAAAAACAGTGACGTCACATATGGCCGGAACCCCCTCCCCCTGTCACAAACTGTGGCACTTTATTACACACCCTCCCCCCTTTGGCGTGTGACGTACTTTATGGACGGCACCTTACGACATTGGATATTACACCTGGAAAGTAACAGCCAGCGACTGAGCCTCCTGGTGTCTTATGATACAGAATTGGGCAGCTGTCTGTGAGGCAAAGAGACAACAAGCTGCCAAATTCAGACGTCAGGGTAGGAAGGATCGTGTACAAAACCCACCTGATGGCATACCGACCATCTCTTTATCCAACATGAGGGCGCACTTTTCGGGCAAGAATGGGGCTAATAAGCCACCAAAGGACACACGTGGTGGCCTAAGCACATTGCTGTGATGAGAATCGACCTCGTCGATCTTGACGGACAAACAACAGAATATACAAGAGAATTTATATTGTGAGAGTCAGGGGTGCGGCATAGACTGATCCGCCACTGACTTAACCATATATTTTAAATATGGCAATTCTAACCACTTATCTGTATTACCTTGAATTTTTTAATGAGATAAAAAAAATTACATTAGAGAATTTAACTGTTTTCTTCATATAAGTTAAAAATGAAAATGTAGACCTGAGAAAATGCATATGATTCTAATGTACTAGTATTTCGATTATAATTAGTGCTTTCAAATATTATGTATTTTATTATATTTTGATTGTCCATGATTTCCAAAACGATCTTATTGTTACCTACCACATCAGCATCTTGGAATGTGAGCATGAAAAGTGTTGTCGTGGCCTCATAACTTGATATCAAGGAGCCAGCTGGTGCACTCTCATAGATGTACCCAATGTTGGTATTGCTGTTAGATGTGATGGTTGGAGGAAAGTTGTTGGTTTGGGTCAGTGTTACTACAACAGTAGCGTAGTCCACACGGAAATTGGACGATTGTTCAATGGCCTGGAAAAAAAATGATTTGAAATGATATAAAAATTTAATGTAGAATATTGTTCTTGAAAAACATATATAAATAATATAATAATAATAAATATAATATAATAATATGAATATAAATATAAAAAATAATATAAATACCGTATATACTCATTCTATAGCCCGTTCGTTCATAAGCCGACCCCCCCCCCACACACACTTTTGGAAGGGAAAAGTATTAAAAGTGTATAACCCGATCGCAAGGCGACCCCCCAAAAATAATAAGACAGCTTTAAAAAAATGGTACATATTTTTTTTTAAAACTACAAGCTAAATCAGTCATTATGATTGTTTACTTTGTACTGCCTATCTTTGTCTTTCTGCTCTTTGTTAAGCAAGAGTTACCGGTATTTAAAAACAAAAGTTATTTGGTAAACAGTGATGAAAGCGCGTACATTAAAATCCGTGGTTGAAAACAAAATTTGTAAAAAAATTTATTAAAACGTTCACAAAAATAAATAAAATGATTAAATAAGGTTAGTGCTGACTTTTAATAATATATTATAGCTTCTGATAGAGCAGTCGAATCTTGTAGAATGTAGAAAAGGACATCGGTAATCTACAATAACAACACCGATATTCAATATGCATGCAGAAATCACCTAAGACCCGCTCATAAGCCGACCCCCCCCCCACTTTTTCCCCTAGATTTTGTCCAAAAAAAGTCGGCTTGCGAACGAGTATATACGGTAATTTAAAAAAAATCTAGAAGACTTTCCAGCATGAATCTTGTTTTGTAATTAAGTTTCAGGTATTTTCATTTATCTTGTTTTATAATTAGATTTATTAATAATATGAAGATAGTCAGTATATATCTTTGGTTCTTTTTTAAAGGATTTGCTTATAATCATACTGATCATGTTTGAGCTTTGAGTAAGAAGGATCTGTGATGTGAGGTATTTTTAGTTAGGGAATGTATATGTGTTTGAACTATAATACAATCAGGTTCACAAAAAGCGTAGTTTAAAGACCTTAATTAGAACATTCAATATCGAAGGAGGAAATTGAAAACAAACTAGATTTATGAAAACCAATTACCATGAATGGAGTAAAATATTAACGGAAAAATTCATATATTTTTGTAATAAACCAAATCACAACAACCGTGTTCAGTTGAGTGAATTCTCATTAAAACAGAGTAAGAACATCAGTAGAGGTCTCACATGACAAACCAATATTCAGTAATACAAAGGTGCTCACAGGTCTTCAGTTGTGAAGGGATATAAAAAGTTAATTTAAAATTTGCAAATATTTCATTTTAGTGTGAGAGAATATGAAAAGCAAATTTCTAATATTTTATGTTAGTATTTAAAAAAAAACCTTACCTCAAAAGTAATCTCTAACTGAGTTAAGCTTGTTCTACTCAGAGACTGACCAGCAATTTTAGTAATATCACATCTGTACTGTTTACCATTAGCAGGGCTTGACACTGCTGTAAAATATCCCTCATAGCCAGCAGGCTCAGCTGATTAAATATTAAATTAACGTCATTTAGTGCATGAATTTATTGATAAATTAATTGTGATTAAGTAACACCTGGACAAGAAGACTTCCAAAAATTATGCAAGCAAGTAGGATGTGTAGCTTAATTTTTTAAATAAAAAAAAACAACAAAACTTTATTTGAAATTTTCTATTCAAGAGATTATCAAGTAGAATCTCAATGAACCCTTTCTAGTAAGAGAGTTAATTTATAATTTAAGGTAAGTGGACGGAAATGGAAGAACATGATCAATGATTGTAAAAAAAATAAGTTGAAAAAAGTTTGAAAAATAAAAACCAAAAGGAAAATGAAATTTGTGCCGTATGGTTTATTTTAAACTCCTACATAAGCAGACGTCTATTTTTATTTATTTTAAATTGTTTTACTTGCTTATCCTGGCTCTTATATCCACTGAAGACAAAGTAATTTTCACAATTCACAATAACCTCTGTGCAAATTATAAACATTTAAGGACAAAGCTATTTATTAAAAGTTGCTGTCAAACTTGTTCATTTACTTTCAGAATCAACATTTTCCATTCTCTAAGAGTATTTTTTCATTTACAAACTATTTCCTTTTCATGATCTAAACTTCATTTATGCCTTTCACACTGATAAGTGGCTTTGTGGTCGAGACTAATTGATTCATTTAAAAAAGATTTGATGAATAAACCTTTGCACTGTTGTGCAAATTAAAAACTTAAATGTAAACAATGAAATGTGTTGACAACTGATTAAAATACTAACCAGGGTAAACTTTGACTACCGATACAAATAAATACACCTTGACATCAAATTGTTGGAAAATTATGATTTTGTTTATTATCAAATCTCTGACATCATTTTTAAAAAGAAATGACAGAGAACTCACGTCTATCCTTCTTTTCCTATGCTGAAGCTACTTTATACCCATTCCATTTCTCTTACTCTTACTAAACTCTTGGAAACATTTTTAAAAACAATTATTGTTTGTATAGAATAGTTCCAGAAAAATTCTTCTTGTTATGATACTTATTTTTTGATCTTTTACAGTCTTCCCATTTTAATATCTCTTGTTATCTGTGTTTTGATTTAATGAACAATGAAAAGTTGTAATTAAAGTCTAGAAATTAAATGAATCCAGGAAAAAAAATGACTTTCAAGTAATTTATACAAAGAGTTAATCTTATGGTTGGTTTTATGTGGGTTCAAACATTTAACCTTAAGATTTCCTACATTGATGAACAAGTTTGCATAAAATTTTAATAAAAAAAGAACAATCAATTAAAAATAAGAAATGAATTTAACAAGGAGACATACTTCTTCGTATGACACATGTAACAGGACTATTCAATGTATCCATGTCTTGCATGATAATATCAACTGTTCCATTATGATTGTTGGGATTTGACGGGTCTGGACGAAACACCAGAGAAATGGCCTGAAGAAAACAGGAAATTGTTAAAGTTTTTAAAAAGTTATTGATTTTTAGTTACATGGTGTAATGACTTAAAAATTTTAATAATTTGATAAAATCAATAACAAAAAAGTCTAAATATTTCCAATGGCAACTTTTGGGATTTATAAAAGTTAAATTAAAGATGATCAATTTATCCTAAAAATTATGCAAATAAATAAAGTTGAGTTGAAAATAAAGAATACAAAACAAACTATATGTTTGTTTTTTATGTAAGATATTAGATCATGGCAAACTGCTTACAGAGGTATTGCCTGCTGGAACGGTTGTAAGGTACTTTGGTCTGATACAGGATTTACCAAAAGCTTGGGAGCTACTGATGCATGATGGGTAAACAAATTCAGGACCTTGATCATCACCATCAATGATATTTACTGTCATAGTTGTTGTGTTGGATCGTCTTTGTGTCACATTTACTGCATTGTCCTTAGAAAGAAATAATAAATTTACAGCTTAACGCTATGAAAATATTCATACAGCATCCATTTAATAAACTTTTGACCCAAAGAAAAGTGATGATAAAATAAGTGTCCTCTTAAAACGCCTGTATTGTAATCTGAACATTGGTTGGAAGGACAATGTGCCTAACACAAATGTTCTAAGAATGATCCTACATGTGTAGGATTCCCTCGTTGCTCTGTTAAAGACTCCTTACTATTTAAATAATAGATATAATAGGGCTGCTGATAACCATTACCATTATCATTGAATAATGTAGTGATTTTGGCAACAGTTTTGCAAAACTAAGACCTTAAGCAAAAAAAGTAATAAATAAAGAACAAAACACCATTTCTTTTGCCCAAAGTGCAGCCAAGACCTACATTCCAGGATGTACCAATAACCTGCCCAACAAAGCTCCAATAATACAGAAACTTCACAATCCTATAAATGCATTTTTTTACATAGAAGTAAAATAAATGTACGCATGAAACAGAATAAACTTTCATTTCCTTTATCAAGTTAATTTCCAAATTTTTTTAAACAACAAAACTCAACAAACAAGATATTCCGTGGCAAACTTGGCCAAACTGTCTGAAGAAAAACCATGGGATTTCTCGAAAGAAAGGGAAATAAATGAAAGAACATAGAGCAGGAAGTATAGAAAATCTCAGTATGTGACTTCTCTTCATAACAAGTGACAGACACAAAATGAATGTATATTAAACACTATTTTAAATGATCATTAACAACAGGAGTTATATTTTGACCAGTCTTACCATTGCAGTAACAGTGATGATGTAATATGTCAGCCTGGCGTCTCCTGTTATGCGGTACATGCTTTCAAAATCAAGGGGAAGCATAGACAGACATTAGACCCTTCAGCTTCAGATGGTAAGGTAAAATAGTTTGTGCCGTCAAAGTTGTACTGTAGGAACAAAGTGGCATCTTATCTTATATGTTACAGACACTCCTTCTATACAGAAGATTATTGCGGCTGGTTAAGTAACAACATCAAATAAATGCAAAGTTTTTTTTGGGATGGTAAACTGTATTTCTGGTTCAGTAATTAAATGAACAGAAATTATCAGGACAGAAATATGATTTGTGTTTTGATTATATATTGTTAAAATATTTATAAGCACATGGATAAACATTCTGATTTTATGAAAATTTTACATTAGGGTAATATAAATCAGGAAAAGTCTTCACCTTTTAAAAAAAGATTTTTTTTTAAAGTCCTGCTTTATTAAACCACTTACAATAGTATTAAGAATTTTACTACGTAAGCATTTTTTTAGCTGGTGTATTTATAATTAGGCTGTTAATTTCTGACACATTCAAATTTTACTTTATTTTCTGCAATGAATCATTAAAATAAATATACATCCTATATAATAAAAGGCTAAGTTCTGTCCCGTCACCTATAGCGATTAGTCTATCAAACACACACGACTCCTACAGCCAATCATATCAAGTTTACACGGACGTTCAAAACGAGTTATTTTTGGTGCAGTATTTCTTCCAATACTTTATTTTGAGTTATGCGCGTTGGTATTTATAGTCAAAAGCTCTGTTCTTACTAGTTATTTATTTTAACTATAATGAATAGTATTTTTGACGTGATGCACATGTATGCCGGTCGAGACGGCTGTTGAAGGGTAGTTACAACGTGCCACTAACGGTGGTGGAACGTCCTTGGACGGGCTTGGTTGCTCGTATTTAATATTTCACACAATACCTTCGATTATGTTAAAACATGACATAATACATAAGAAACAAAATTTAAAACTTATGACCTCTAGGAAAACAGCTTGACGTTTTTTGAGAACTGTCAGTGTGAGAGAAGTGTTGTGTTGTTGTATTGACATTGTATGAGCGTGCGAGTTGACTAGTATGAAACACGTGGTTTGTGATGTGAACTGTAAGCGTGCGTGGTTGTGGACTGGGAGGATGGCTGACTACATATAGACGGTTCAAGAGGTAACCGGGGTGTTGATTGCAGTTGATTGTATAGTTGATCAAAGACAGTTGTTAACCAGAACACAGAGTGTTTAAGTCTTGTTACTTAACCTGCAAGTGCTATGGTGTCAGAAGTATAGGACCTCAAGACTATTTGAAATACTGACGCCATAACTTCTACAGCCAGTACTACTGTTTCTTCTTAAAGTTTCAATAAAAAATGTTAGATTGCTTGGATTCAAGTCCTTCCTCAGCTAAAGGTCAAGTCATATATTGTATACATGATTTATAAATAACAATTAAATATTATATTTACTGGACTTGGTATGGTGTAACTGAGACTGTAAGTAATCTGTTTGTTTGGTCTTTCATCATCATCATTAGCACTGATTCCTCTGAAAACTGTTACACCAACTGGGGTTAACTGAAACATCATTCAACAAGTGAAATGGTAAACATTGGACTTATGGTTTTAGAAAAAGTAATAGTGTTCAAATATGATGAAATATTTAATATATGCTGAAATATTTACCTCACTGACATTTACTGTGTATGGAGCATTCACAAACTGTGGTGTGTTGTCATTGACATCCAAAATCTGAATCTTTAGGACTATGAATACAGAATTCTAAAGGGTGATAGAAATAAATACAGAATGTAATGTTTTAAAGACAGTAATGTTATATAAAATTTGAACTTGATGACATCAAAATAGTTGGAATGTTTTTTTAGGTCCGTGAGCTGGACATTTATTAATGGTTACTCCAAGATAGAGTGAAGTTATTCAACCTGGAAAAAATTATTGTTTCTATTTCGGAGTAATTAATTTATCAATTAGTAATTTTACCCTTCAAATCTTAAATTTAAACTTTAAGAAATAACAATTATTTCTTCACATCTTAGCCAAAATTTACACTAATGTCTCTTGGCAAAGGCATGCACGTTTTACATATCAGTGTTATGGGAATTCAGCAATTTATTTTTCTAGGATGCTGCTCTAAATATTGTCTTATGTTGTGGCTTAAAGGGCATAAAATTGTAACAATAAATTGGAACTGCACAGAAGCCTTTTCAATCACTTCGTTTGTCTACAATCAAAAGAGTCAAGGAATCTTTCCAGGCATTAATCAGATGTATTGGATAAAATTTTAATGACTTTAACTGCATTTGCCTGTACTGGTGTAGGTCTATCTATGGTTTTACATCACAGAGCCATAGACTGTGTGCTAGACAACTAAACTGTCTTTACATGTGCTGATTTGAACTGTGCCTGTTACTAAATTAAAAACAAACAAGACCTTTGATTTTGATACCAGGAACGAATGAGGTGGACTCACTAATGGAGAGCACAGTTTGAGAAAGTTAAGTAATGCTCAAGATAAAAAAAAATTGCACAGCGAAGGAAAATCAGAATTTTGAACCAAATCACTTTGACCATAGATAAGATGTATGTCTTCTTCATGTTTGAAATCTTTCCAAGCTCAGACAGGATCTCCAGACACTTTGTTTTACCTTAGACTTGAATAGAGACACGTGGTCAAAATTTCTGAATAGACATAACAAAACAGTGTACACTGGTGTACACTAGTGTGGGTCGCAATCATGTAAAAATGATCCTTGCCTTTTTATTGAATGCCATTTTGCAAACATTGGATAGAACAAAAAAATTTGATAATTTAGGATTGAATTTATTGCCCATTTTCCATTTGTTTGGGCCATTAAGAGCTTTAAAACTGTAGATTCTTACAACATTATTTTTAATGAATACGGTAATTTTTTAATTAGGTGATTATTTTTGGCTGAATACATATAGTCATATAGCTTCATGGAGCTAAAATGTCTTAGCTATATGTATATATTTCTTGCCTATTTATATAAATAAACATCTTTTAAAAAACTTTTTAAAAAAAATCAAAGCTACTGGTTCAGATAAATTGCCATCAAGGTTACTGAAAGAATCAAATGAACTGTCTTCAATTTTTTAAATACTTTTTCAAGCCTCTCTGAACCAGAGTAAAGTTCTCCAATTTTGGAAACTAGTAATGTAACTCCCCTCTTTAAAAAAAGAAGATAAATTACACCCTGGTAATTATAGACCTGTTTCCCTTACTGGTATCGGTTGTAAATTACTAGAACCCATATTATATAATAGAATAGTTAATCACCTAGACAAACACAATGTCCTATATCCACATCAACACAGCTTTAGAAAAAAGATAACGTGAAACACAATCAAAATTTCTATTAGATATTATATCAAAACGCTAGATAATAATAATCATATTGATACAATATTACTAGATTTCTCAAAAGCCTTTGATAATGTTTACTATTCTAGTTTACTTACAAAACTTAACTGCTTTGTAATCTTGGATCCCATACATCATTGGATCCGATACTTGGGTAGAGAGCAAACTTTAATAATTAATGGACCTAATACAGGGGCGGATTAAGACTGCTCGGGGCCCCTGACTGGAATTCAAATTGGGGCCCTGTCAATGCAGCGTAATTTTAAATAAAATGATCACTAGCAGCTAATATAAGACTGTGTAACTTGTAATGCAAGGTGTAAGAAGACAGAAAATTAAATAGAAGTAAATTAAATTAATATAAAGTTACACGAATCCACACTTAATTAAAATATTTATTATTATTTATTTCAACCTATAGAACCTTCGTTTGCGAAATTTTGTCATGGCGAGAGTTTTAATCAAGTCAGTAAAATTAAGTGAGCTTACGATTTCCTTTTCAATGCTCATTAGAGAGAGTGATGACCAATCTTCCCTCTAAGGTTCGTTGGTCCGTGTGCAAAGTAAAATAAATGGTGTGCAAAATTTCCCAGCATCCATTTGTTGTGCAATATTTTACAAAATTTGCTGCACGGTAACGTGAAATTGCTGCACGGCGTCGTTCAGATATCTGCGCGGCTGCGCAACCACGCAGCTTAAAGGGAAAGATGGTGATGATTCAGTCTTTGTTGTCCTATGCAACTTCTAATTTCATAATTTTTTTTTCAACTTTGAAAATGATCGCCCTCAGCTGCACTTTTATTTCATCAATGAGAGATACATGCGAAGTGCAATGTGTAAATTTGGAAAGGGCTGTGTAAAATTTAGCTCATTCAAAAACTGCTACATATTTAGCTCTGTGCATGTATTTTGAGTTTCACATTGTGCTACTTCCTTTTCCCGACCCTGAGCCTCGACAATAAACTTTTCTAAGAGTTCTTAAAATTAGACCAATTCTGAAGGAAAGCAGTCTTCGAAACCACTTGAATATTCTTCCATTAACTTGGCTGCCGCCCCTCGGATGGCATCATTTCTGAGATCAGTAAGGTTTGTAAGAAAGCCAAATTTCTCATGGATGCACATGAGTCTAACCGATGTTGTAGGGCTGAAGAAAGTTTCAATGATTTCAAGAATTTTTGTCTCGGAGAAAATACTGTTTGGTTGATGTCTCTTCATCAAGATAACACTTTCTTTATTTTTAATCACATTGAAGATTGTTTATACTCTTTCTCCACGGACTTATCCTTTCTTTTTTTCATAGAAATCAAATTCAGAACGCTGTCTTTTAACAAACTCAAGAAGATATTTGAACAAATGTATCTTGAAGGGATGCATTTATTTTCTGAAATCTTTCTAAAATTGTGTCCCAAATTTCAAGTAAAATAGCGAGTTTCAGTTGTTCAAGTTCCTTCCGAAATGTTTCTGCTTTAAGTCGACTGTCAGGCGGCTGATTGTCGTCAGTTGCCAATTCTTCCAGTGCTGCAATATTCTCATGGTATTATTTATGTTGGGCTGACCATCTTGTGTCAGACAAGGCTTTGTTAACAGGATACCTTTACGATTTAAAAAGAAAAAATTTTGAAGACCCTACCAACGATGAATAGATGCAACAAGCCAGGTATAAAGATTTTGCAGATTGAACAAATAAGACAATAAAAATTTTAAAAAATCTGGTTGCAGCAGGACAACCTTCTGCTGCACTTTTCCCAACCAAATTAAGGGAATGAGCTGTGGACGGCACATAATGAGCAACACTGCACTTCTCACGAAGGATAGTCTGGACTCAGTTTTACTTCCAACTTATACTTGCAGTATTGTCTTATGACTGTCCACGGCAATCTTGAATTTGAATGTCAATTTCTTCCAAAATATTAGAAATAATTTGGGAAATTCCTGATCCAGTATGGGAATACATTGGTATGAACTTGATGAATCGCTCAACAGGAATGAATGGTATTTAGCTAATAACGGAACGCAACACGTAATTCAGGTTAATTAAGGACACCGATATTCAATGTACATACCGAAATCACCTATGACCCGCTCGTAAGCCGAACCATCCACCCCCCCCCAACATTTTCCTCTAGATTTTGTCCCAAAAAAGTCGGCTTTAGAAAGAGTATATACGGTACTAGTATTTAATTACATATTATTTCGAATATTTACTTCTTACTGCAGTCTGTCTGTAGGTCGAAGCGCCGTAACTCGTAAATAGTGTACTAACTTGGAAGTTGGTTAAAAATTCGATTATTGAATTGTGCTCTACTATGTCAAAGTTTTTTGTTGTAAGTTTTCCAAACTAAATAGAAGTCGATTGTTTTTCTAAAGTTTGGTTTCCCTAGATATTATTACAAATGATGACGATTTCGTATTTCACACTCCTCGACATTTTCTCTTGATGAGTAGATGAGATTTTATTTATTTATTTATTTATATTTACAAGGCTTCAAGAAACAATTGCACACATTTTTTATAGAAAATAATAATTTTGGGGGCCCTTAAATCATCGGGGACCCCTGGCTTTAGCCCGTTCAGCCCCCCCCCCACCTTTAATCCACCATAGACCTAAAACAGCACCAATAAATGTTAACTCAGGAGTTCCACAAGGAACTGTCCTAGGCCCCCTACTCTTTCTATTTATATAATTGATTTACTCAACAGAATCTCAACAGGAAAAAAGTTAGATTATTTGCTGATGATTGTATAACCTATAGAACAATTAAATCAGAACAAAGTTTTACAAAAAACCTAGATGAATTAATAAAATGGGAAACTAATTGAACTATGTCTTTCCATCCAGAATTGTTAAGAGTAACAAAAAAAATTGCTGTTTCATTCATGGAAAACAAATAATCCTAACTAAAGATGCAAAATACTTAGGAGTAATAATAAATAAGAAAATATAATGGAATCCTCATGTCAATGAAGTATTTAAATATACAAAAAAACCGTTGGCTTTTAGAAAGAAAAACCTTTACAGATGTAATCTATGATAATAAAAGACCAAGCCCTCACTGAATCACTCATACACTTATCACTAATTCTCCAACTTTCCGTTTAGGTAGAACCATGAAACTTTTGGCAACTTGTTGAGTACAGGGTTACTATGATAATTGGCGAATTAAATATTTAAAATTACATTAATTTTTGCCCAGCGGCCCGTCCAAGATTTAGTTTTTTCCTTATCTGAGCTATATCAAAAATAATTTTAAATTTGGATACTGTTAAAATGGATGGATCTTGACCAAACTTGGTACATAAAAACTTTGGGACGGTGCCCTAAAATCTTTTTTTTTCTTAAACAATTATTTCTTTATTACCATTTCCATTTTACTCGATTTGACCAATGTTGACAAATATATGTATCATTAAACAGATTGAAAATCAATAGGTGTTTTGAATTTGAAATCTTACACCGATTTACCCGAAGGGCCCTTAATGTCATTTTTTTCTTGTGTGAGATGTATAAATATTATTGTCTTCATCAGATTGCCTTGAAAATTTAGGAAGTTGTTGAGTACATTCCCACAAAAGTTTCTGGCATAACAATTTTTAAAATAACACTTATTAGGGGCCGGGGGCCTACAATGTCATTTTCTTTAAATTGGCTATTTTAAAGGTATTTTAAACAGTGTCTATTGGGTAAATGGATGGATCATTTGGTACATAACTTGGTACATAAGAACTTGAAGGTCCATTTTAAAATTCTATAGGGCTATAAACTTCTAATGTCAACCCTTTCAGGGCCGGGGCCCAAAATCTTTTTTCATAAACTTTTAAATCTTTATCCCCATTAATTTTTTAAAAATATTGACAAATATTGACACGTATCGCAATCCTGATCCAGATTAAAATTTTCAGGTCTATTGAACTGTACATCTTGCACCGTTTTGGCCCGGGGGCTCTTAATGTCATTTTATTCCCAATTTAATTTTTGCACCACCTTGACAAATATTGACAAACAAGTTTATCCATCATGATCGAGATTGAAATCAACAGGTGTTTTTTTTAAATTTACATCTTGTCCTGATTGGGCCCGGGGCCACATTAATGTCGTTTTTAAATAAGCTGTATAAATATTATTTTATTCACTGATCGACATGAAACTTTAGAAAGTTCTTGAATACACTCTCTCAAAGGGTTCTGGCTACAGTGGGTGTTTCTTGATCAAACTTGGTACATAAGATTTTGATGACACAATTTGAGAAACTATAGAGCAGAATGTCTCCAAAAGTTAAAAAGGTTTCATTTCGAAATTCTACGCGTAACGAACTTAATGGTCGACAAACTTCGCCATGTTAAACTTTCTTATGTATGGCCACATCTTCAAGATATTTGGTAGGCGGCTTTCCTGCTCTAACCGCCACCGAGGAACGTACTTATTTTGTTGGTACGCGGTCAATTTTAGTCGCTATATTCAACCATTCCAACGGTTTTTATACTTATGGTTCCATCTTCCAGAAATGATACGCTGGTTCTCAACATGAACTGAAATCATACTTTTCCGCTGTGGCGCGCGGGTATTTTGCTAGTAAGAATATAAAACTGAAATTCTACGTCCATGTGGTGAGACATATATTTAAATATTCATGTTCTGTATGGGACCCATCTGTCACGTGATAATCACGAGATTAGTGACGGAGAGGTCACATGGGTAAAGGGGCGCGAAAGCAGTTGTCAGAGTTGTCAGGAGTTCGAGAAAAAGTAATGGCGGATTGTGTGGCTGATGTCTCCACGTTGTGATGTCTCAAAGTTATACTTTTTTATATATTGTGCATATTATTTTGTTGACAACAGTATTTCAAGGATTTATTGCACGAAAGTTTGTATCGTGAGAACGCCTACAAAACACATATAAAAAGTAAACCATTTACACCATCCACCAAAGAAAACATTGATAAATTTAAAAGATATTTTAAAAAAGAGCTTCTAGATTTATTACTGTGGAATATTCAAAACTGACATGAGTAAAACTATTAATTAAATCATTAAATCTTGAAACACTAGAGGATATAAGAACAAAGAGCAAAGTAGTAAGTAATACATATTAAGGCAATTAATTCTAACTTGGAAATACAACACAAAGGTAATCTAATACTGCCTTCAGATAGACATAGGGATAAAACACATTTTTATTACGTATGCAAGAACAAACACTTACAAATTCCATTTCTTCCCGTCTGAAATTCTGATTTGAAATCAGGAAAACCAACACTCAATCATCTCTAAAAACTCTAATAACATGCAAGACTAGACATAAAACATGGATAAGCCTAGGATGCAATTATCCTCTGTATAAAAAGAGCGTCTTTAACCATTAAGATTACCCCCCCCCCACATGCCACTCAATTTCAACATTCGTTATCATCTCGAATTAAATTAAATTTAATTATCTGATATACTGAATTAATTACCTAATGAGATTGATGTGATGGTTTAATACTCAGCGAAGCAATGTGTAATTAAATAATTACAATAGTTTAAATTATTTAAGATTTGAAGGGTAAAACTACTACTTGTTACTCAGTAGACATTATTTAGCGTTGTCAAATGATAAAATATAGTCATATGAGAAAGCCACTCATTTAGTAAGGAGACTTGAATGTAACCCTGAATGTGCTAATTTGTGCTTTTAGTGATCATGTAGATCTACTAACTTTACGTTTTGTTCAATATAATGCTAATCAATATTCTTCTGACCTGTAGCTTCAGATCGCTATTTGCCAAAATGTGCATCAATCAGACAAGGATAAAAATTATTTCCCCATCCTTAAGAACAAATTTATTCCTGAGAGACAAAGTCGTCGGTCTGAATATTTATCTACGCCATGGGTAACCAAAATTTTAATGATATTATGATCTATAGTTTCTGTTATGGAATATTTGAATAGCTCAAAATGCTTTGGCAAGTTTACAGTAGAGCCAAAATAAAGAGTGGCATTGTCAAAATAATAGGATAATGGGGTAAGAAATATACAAGTGTTTTGTGCTTAAATCTAACTAAAATTTAAGATTAAATACAGAATGTACAAAATTTAAGCTTAAGAAAAAAGAAATATTAATATTCAAATGGATGGACTTAAGAAATTTAAATTCAATATCTTCCGTGATTTATCAGAAATATTTATGTTATTTTTTTCATTTCTTGTATGTTTTTTAAATTTTAGTTTACCGACTGAATTGCATTGCAGTTAGTGACCAAAAAATGACATTTCAATTTGTTAGTTACAAATAGCATATTAATATTACATGTAATGATATGTGAATGAATGTTTTTTTTTCTTTTAATTGCTGAAACGCTTAGTAAAACAAATTTAAATTTATTTACTGTAAAGTCTTTTAGGAAACATCTCATTTGGTATTGCAGTATATTGACATCATTATCAGTATCAAAATTGTTACCCTGCAAGAAATATTTGACTCAAATAAAATTGAGTAGTTCTAATACTTGTTTTTTATTTTATTAGTGCAAGGAATCTGATTCATTAAATTAATCACTACTAAAATTTTGAATTCTAATAAAAAATTTCAACCTTTTTTTATTTTTACATGAATATTGCATGAATTAAAGAAAAATCAACAACTAAAATTAAAATAATTTTAAAAAGTATAAATAAATACATTTTAAAATAATTTATTTTATTTAATTAAAAAATTATTATTTTTTATTCAAGCTTACATCACGATTAATTCCTAATTTCATTGATACATCATAAGTTTTTGTTATTGAATTATAACGTGCAGTGAAGTAAGTGTCAAAAGGATACAAATACAGCAAATCTTGAGGATCTCTACTGATATTAACAGCAAACGGCTCAATTCCATTTGTCAACACAGGTTTGGTGTACTGGGGATCTGTATAATGAAGAAAATGTAAGTTTTTGTCTTTTGATTTACACAATAGATTGAAAACAAAATATTTTTTAAAATATTTATGAAAATTTGATTTTTGTCTGCTCTGAGCTCTTAATCAAGCTAAATTATGTTTCCTAACCATATTTGTCAAATTAAATGATAACATTTATTTAAAACAAAAAATAATATATTTTTATAATTCTAAATAATATTGAATAAAAATGGAAATTACCAGTTGAGCTTATGGTTGCTGGAGGATTAAGCTCAGGAAAAGTGATCAAAAGTGTGTTGTTGCTAGAACATGCTGAGGAGAAAAATTTATAATAAATAATTGATTTATAATGATTTGAAATACTCTGTATCCATCAAAAGATGTGTTACTATATCAAATCACTGAAGTAGATTTTAAGAAATAGGTGAAAATTCAACTCAAAAACTCTTGAAAACAAGATTGAAGTTACCCTAAAAAACGCTGCAGGATTATAGCACTTGTCAACTTTCTTGGCATTTTTAACCCTAAAACATATATTTATGATCAAATTTAATTTTTTAATGTATCAATTTTATTACTTTAAGGCTGCAAAAGCCATTCTTTAAACTTAAACATGAAGTAATGAAGTAATTGTCAATAGAAAATATTTTTTATATACTGAATTTTATTATGATATTTGGAAACATATCATTGGGGGGGGGGATCCTTTCTTTGACTTTATCAACCAGGAAGGTGAGTGGAAAAACTAAACTTATGTATACATTTTCAAGGTCACAATAAATTTATCAACAGATTACCGCATTTGACAAGCCAATGAATCAAATAACGTGTGAATTAAAATGTCTTTAGCCTCTCTATTTTTTAATATTTTTTAAAGCGTTGTTGTCTATATATCTTACCACACATGTGTTATGTGTATTATATGCGTGGGGGTGGGTGGGGTGTGCTTAGGAATTAGTTATTTGATAGCTAACAATAAGCTCACAAAATTGTATAGTCTTCAAATAATAAACTCTGACCATTCTGGGAAGCAGTTGACTTGATGCAAGCCAGCAAAAGTCCAATGACGATAATTTTATGCCTTGAGGGTTGAGCTTCCTTGTCTGTCATAATGGTTGGCTTGTCAATGTCTGACTAAACCTGTAATTTAAACCATATGATATATATATATAGGAAATAGATATATATATTCTACACAATACACAATCTACTTGGTAAAATTCTAGGTGATTGAATGGGTGGAAGGATGTATGGATGGATGAATGGATGGAAGGAAGGACGATGGATAAAGAGATGGGTGGATGGATGGATGAATGGATGGATGGAAGGAAGGATGGATGAATGGGTGGGTGGGTGGATAGATGGATGGATGGATGGACGGAAGGGCGATGGATAGAGAGATGGGTGAATGGAATAATGTTTAGCTATAAGCTGAAGCTTTACTTGAAATTATAATAATTATATTATTACTTTGTTATATTTAAATGTTTATACATAATGAATAGATGAATACCTGGTTAGTTGGGTTTGTTGATGGTGGATCGATAGATATGTAAATATCTATTAATAAAGTTAACATTTTATTGATTCGTTTACGCCAATTTATTGCGTTCCTTTTATGTCTCTTTTAAATCTATATCGCACTACATTATCTGTATAAAGTATAAAGGCATCTAAACATTTAAGAACTTAATAAATTTCAGGGTTTAAATTAGGGCTGTTAACAATTAATTTAAATTAAATCGTTAACTTTTCTATTATTTTAACTATTCATTAATCGTTAATTTCGATTAAAGCCAAAAATTAAAATTTATGATGTCATAAGTAACGCTTATTAGACGTTCTTGTTGAAAATCTAAATAACACTAGAATGTCTCCTTTATATGTCATCTTTTAACCAACTACGCAAAAAGACACGTGTTTTGACATTATTTGGTTCAAGTGATGAGTGGGTCTAATTGACAATATAACCAGCCGAGCTAAACCATCATTCACATGGAACTGAGGTAACTGGAATGCAAAAAACGGTCTTGGCAAGGAATGACATTATTGGATATCGGTGTTCATTAAGTTTCCACCATTTTAGAGGGTTAATGGATTCAGGAACTTTCATCTCCTTTTTGTAACACAGTAATTCATCAGAAGAGCTGTCGTAATTTTCTGTCTCTGAGTCAGACTCCATTACTGCCATTAGCTTAATAAGCTTTTCATTTGGTTTGATAAGAAGGCGAAGTGAAATAACCATGGTAATGGTAGGCAAATGATTTCTCACAATAGATACAATAAACTTTATCAACATTTTGAACATTCCCGTCAGTCAATAGTTTAAAGCCAAAATGTTCGTGTAATCGTCAGGAAATGTGTTATTATTTATCGGCCGCAATTATTATTATTTTTTTTAAATTTTTATTATTTATTTTTTTACTCTTTGACTTCCAATAATTTGTAAGTGGTGGGTCGATTAATCGTTAAAAAGTAATTTAATCGTAAAAATTTTTTAACGATCAATCCAGAAATTAATCGTTAATTTCCGCAGCCCTAGTTTAAATGTTAAGGATGATGTATTTCAGGAGATTTTCAGCGTGAGTAAACAAATGTCTCAAGGTTTTGGCATATAATATCAGACGTTTGTCAGTAGTGCAAGTAAAGTGGCTGGAGTACAAACAGACTCGACACGTCAGTGTTTATTTAGGCTTGGGCTGGACACCTTGAGTTGGGTCTTATTCTTAGTCACATATTCAACAATTAGCTGAATCTTTACTTGGAATTACGTTTCTATTATTACATATTTATATACTGAGTTAATGAAATCAGCACATGTTGATTATTTGTGACTCTGAAGCCAATCCTTGGAAAGTGGTCGTTTCATAAAAAAATATTGGCACTTCTAACTTCTAACATCTCCTAGTCCAGTGGTTCTCAACCTTTTGAGGTTCAAGGACCACTTGAAAATTTTGTGTCATAGCTACGGACCACTACTCAAAATTGTGCTACTGCCGTGCTGGAAATTTATTTTTTATTATACTGTGTATATAATTAGTTACTAGGGTATATGTTAGGTTAGTAAGTAAAACTATACTAATATGCTACGATTATGGTGCTCCTAAATATATTGAATGGAAACAGATTGTAATGGTTTTATTTTGTAATGAACAAATGTATCTTATACTAGTCTTATGCTTATAGTCTTATTCAATTCGTATTGCTTACGATTAAAAAAACATTTTAAGTCATAAACAGTAGTTGGTATTAGTAAGATTGCTATATTAGTTCATTTAATGCGAACATTGAGCTTGAACATTTGAGCACAGCACATCCAAACGAGGTGTAATACTTAAAAGACTCCATCGTAGTTCATCTTCATGTTCAAGTCGGGAACGATGTTTTATCTTGATTGTAGCCAACGCAGAAAATCCACATTCACAAAGATATGATGTTGCAAGGGGTAAAAGTATTTTTAAGCTTTCTGAGACAGTTATGAGTGCTACAAAATTTCATCAAGCTCACTTTCCGGATGCAGCATATTCAAAAGAATATCGCTGGTCAGTTCAATGAATTGGTTTAATTTCGATGGTAGTAAATTTAATGAGTTAATTTGTACAAGAAACTGACTAGAAACACACGAAAAACTCTGAACGTTTAAATCACCAAAGTAGAAGTTAAATTGATCCTGAAGGGCTTGAATATGGTCAGAAATCAAATTTATCAACAGTTGTTTATTGATTTCAGAAGATACTGGCTTCTCGGTGAATTCGTACAGTTGATCAAACATGTGAAAGTTCCTCTATAATAAAATTATTTTACAAAAATCAAGCTTTTTCGTAAAGCAGTCACTTTGTCACTGAAAGTAATTAAATGTGTCTTCTTTCTTTGCAGAGATGAATTAAGTTTATAATTTCTTTAAAAATGTCAGTCAAGTAAGTCAGAACAGTAACACATAAGCCATCGTTCAACTTATAAACAAGCTTGAATTTTTTTCTCCAATAAACTCTCTCACAAGGTCACGTAATTCAAACATTCTGTTAAACAATTTCTCCTTGATAACCAGCGAACTTCAGTATGCATTAGTAGCTGTTTAAGATACATATTCGAACATAAGGAAGCAAAAACTCGAGAATTTAGTGGACGAACCTTGATAGAATTAAAAACTTTTACAGCCTGATCTAAAATAGATTTGAGTCTGCGTTCATTTTTTACTCGCTAGAATTTTTCGATGAATCATAGAGTGCGTAAATGTTGCAGTTGGCACATTACCACGCATAAGTTCCCACAAGCCTGTTCGTTTTCAAGTCATTTCTGCAGCACCATCCGTTCAAACACCGACACACCAGGACCAATCGATGCTATTGGCTGCCATATAGTTATCAAGGATAACAACAAGTTCAGCGCTAGTTGTCCACCCCGGACAAGTTTTGAAAAACACAAAAATATTTTCATCTTCATCCATCCAGATATATCTGACATAATGCCATTAAAATAATTGAGATAGGCCGGAAACATCAGTCGATTCGTCAAATTGAATAGCAAATTGTCTACAATCTTGCAGCCTTCAGATCAACTGCTGTTAAACGTCAAAGAAATAAGTCGTTGAATTGTATTGTTTGAAATGATGTTGTTGTCAGATGACAAGGCTGCGCCAAACATCTCTCAACACATATCTATAGTAGCAGACATTATCAGAGTTTCTGCAACACTGAGTGGCTTTTTGGCCTGTGCAACTCGTATGGTAACCAAAAATGATGCTCTTAAAGTCTTTTCATTGACTTTGGTTGCCAGTTGTATGCAGGACATCTGACAGTCAAATGAATGTTTTAGTGCAGAAAGTATTCCAATGGTTACTCCAAGCAGACATTAGGATTAGTTTTAAGATGTAGGTTTTGTCTATTGAATTGCAAAAAATTGCGAATATATTACACACTGTGGTCTGGATTAATCATTTAAAATTACGCATATAAACCCAAAGCACAAATAATCTTCATCATACTGTCGTATGTCAATTCGTCTTTTTTTTCTCCCCCGGAACCCGCATTTTATTCACACACAGATTGTGAGGATGAGTCCAAGTATTTATCATTTTTGTCCGTTTATTTCGGTTGTTTTATTTATTAAAAATGTATCCATGTGTTCAATCAATTTAATTAGTTTATTAATATATAATTCTTGAAGTGGATTGTGGTTTTATAATTCTAGATATACAATACAAGTGACGAAGAAGCCATGTTTCATGTTGCTTGTTTATTATTCAACTTTACATGTAAGGGACATCACTCAACATAATAAAACTAATACAAGTCAAGAGAGTGAGTTCCCCTAAGAATAAAACTCAATATATTACATCCCTTTACCCTTAGTAAATACTAACATAATTTCCAGAGAATAAATGATAGTACATGTATCTTAAAACTACCTTTTTATTCTCTACTTTAACACATTAGAATTTCCAAGCAATAATAAAAGAAATATTGAATTATCATTGCTATTCTATAAAGAAATGTATGAAACTGCATTTTGAATAATGATTCCTTTTCAATTAATAACACCTCAAAAGTCAATACTAAACATTATATATATATGTAGGCCTATGCATTCCTTCTGAAATGTTAAACAATTTAATGAATCACTAAATATATTGTAACATGAACATTATATGATTTGAATCCTTACAAACAAATGCAAAATATGCTACAACATAATTACAATACAAAACAATGATGTCAAAGTCCTCTTAACGTTTAAACTCAAAGGTTTAACTTATCTGGGACTTTGATTGTCCTGTTTGACCTTCTTAGTGGCTGTTGATTTGGTGACTCAAGATTCTGACCATCTGGTCTCTCTAGCTCAGGGAGTCCAGGATCTAAATCCTTAATTCCAGAATTTACATTTTCTGACTCTAGAATACTTGGTTCACTCATATCAACAGACATTGGTTGTGGAACAAACTGAGTTGGTGTGAACCGGTCAGATCTGGTGGGATTGACAGATTCGCACTCATTATCTGCACAAGTTATTTTTAACTGGTCTGCATGTCTACGGACAATAAGTCCATTATTTGTTTTTACTTTATAAGACACAGGTCCTGTACATTGAACAATTTGACCTGGCATCCATTTTTCCCCTCTCCCATAATTTCTCAGATACACATTATCATTAACCCCAAACTCTCTCTCAATGGAGGTTTTGTCATGATTTAATTTTTGTGTATGTTGATGTTGGGAAACAGACTTTTGAACAGTTGGATGTAGTAAGTCAAGGTGAGTTTTAATTTTTCTACCACACAGCAATTCACATGGTGCAACACCTGTTGTTATATGAGGAGTTGTGCGGTATTTGGCTAAGAACCTGTTAACTCTTTCTCTGAGAGAAAATTTGTTACCCGTACCCATTTTTACCATAGCGGTTTTGAATATGCCTACCGCTCTTTCAGCCAAACCATTCCCTGCAGGATGATAGGGTGATGTGGTTATATGCTCAATACCATTTGCTAAACAAAATAGTTTAAACTCGTGAGCAGTGAAACTAGGCCCATTATCTGAAACAATTTGATCAGGTAACCCATGAGTTGAAAATATTTCCTTAAGTTCTATAATGGTATCACTTGCAGTGATTGTGTTCATGATTTTAACTTCTAACCACTTAGAATGTGAATCAATAACAATTAAGAACATTTTGTTCATGAAGGGTCCTGCAAAATCTATATGGATACGTTTCCATGGTTCGATTGGCCAATCCCAGTTTTGCAAGGGTGCTGTAGCTGGTTGATTTGAATGTTGTGCACAGCTTGAACAAAGCTTTACATATTTTTCAATATCAGCATCCATATGTGGCCACCAGAACCATGATCGTGCAAGACTCTTCATTTTGGAAGAACCAAGATGGGTATCATGTAAAGTTCTTAAAACTTCTTTTTGTAACATTTTGGGGATAATAACCCTTGACCCCCACAACACACATCCATCTTCTAGACTTAACTCTAATTTTCTTATTTTATATGGTTTTAAATCATCATTCACTGATTCTTCAGGCCAACCATTCTTACAGTACTCATATACTTTCATCAAGCACTCATCTTTTTGTGTTTCTCTCTTAACATCATTCACATTTATATTGGAGTTATCCATGATAGTGAAAAGAACAAATACATCTTCTGGTACATAGCTAAGGCATTGGTTTTTTAAAGGTAAACGACTAAGACCATCTGCACTATTCTGAACTCCAGGTTTGTATTTCAATTCATAATTGTATGCGGCTAGTGTGATAGCCCACCTTTGCATCCTTGGTGAGGCATGCTCAGGCAGGGGTTTGTTTTCTCCAAACAAACCCAGTAATGGCTTATGATCTGTAAAGATGGTGAACTCTCTACCAAACAGAAACTTGTGAAATTTCTTAACACCAAAAATGATGCCTAAGCCTTCCCTATCTAACTGAGAATAATTTTTCTCAGCCTGGTTCAAAGATCTACTTGCAAAAGCAATGGGTCTGTCACCATTTTCATCTATGTGAGATAAAACTGCTCCTACACCATCTGGTGAAGCATCACATGTTAAGATAAGTCTTTTACCTGGGTCATAGTGATTTGTATCTTTAATGCTTATCTTCACTGTCCTATCATTTAGTAATCCTGAACTACCAAATACACTTTCATTTTCAGATACAACTTTATCTATTGAAGTAAAACTAGATTCACTTGCTTTGTCCATTGAAAATATACTCCCCCAGTCTAACTTAAGATCAACTAACCAGTTCCTACCTAGTAATGGTGGTCCATTTCCTTCAACCACAAGAAGAGGAAGTTTAACACTTTGACCATTACAGCTTATATGAACTATACACTCTCCTATCACTGGAACATTGTCACCTGTGTATGTTGTTAGGCACTTGTGACATGGTTGTAGAGGCACTGATCCTCCTGTGACAGCGTCAAAGTCCTTCTTTGTGATGACGGTTAGAGATGCTCCAGTGTCAAGCTGGAAGATGATGCTCTTACCGTTGACACAAACTGGTACGTTGATGGGAGCATGACTTGTTGATTTCACAGAGAACAGGTGGAACTCCGGCTGCGGATCAGTTTGATCATTTTCACTGGTAGAGTGGTTCATTGGTTGGGTTAGGCTGTCTTGGTGACAGTTAACATAGTGCTGCCTTTGGTTGCGGTACTGTCCTGACTGGCTAGATCTAGCAACAGACGAAGACTTTGAAAAGCAGGCCTTGGCAATGTGACCTTGCTTACTGCACTTATAGCAAGTTGCTAACTTGAATTTGCACTGATGAGATGCATGGGGACCGTTGCATCGATGGCATTTTTGACAATTCTTACTAGATTTAGATCTAGGTTTTGAATTTGCAGGCTGTTTAGCATAAGTTGAACTGCTCTGATGGGGTTGGTGTTTGTTGACTGACCTGCTGTCTACTGCATGGATCTCTGAAGGCGCCAGCGATCTGGCCGCATCGGATGACTGCTGGAATGAAGTAGCAAGTTGTATTGCTTTTTCCAATGTCAGATCTGTCTCGAGAAGTAACTTTCTCTGCACATCAGGGCTGTTCACACCGGTGACAAACTTTTCACATAGTCTGTCGAACAGGGTGTCGCCGAATTCACAGAATTCACTTAGATGACGTAGTGCTGCAACATATTCCGATATAGACTCGTTTGGTTGACGAGTCCTACCGTCAAATCTGGCTCGACACAGGAACTTTGGTGGTGCAGGCGCATGGTGATTTGTGAGAAGTTTGCTCAGCTCGTTAAAGCTCTTGGTAGCTGGACTAGATGGTGCACATAAGTCCTTTAATAGCCTAAATTGTTGAGGCCCTATGACTGTTAACAAAACAGCTCTCTTTTTGGCTTCTATCGTCACGTCGTTAGCTTCAAGGTAGAAACTTAACCTATCTAAATAATCATGTATGGTTTCTTCATTAGAATTAAATTCGTTTATCTGACCATACAGAGCCATTATCCTAAAAATACTTAGCAAATATGCTCTAGCAAGCTTCTTCTTACGTAAGCATGTGCTCTTTTTTAGTGGATGATTAATCCTCGTCGCCAATGAAGTGGATTGTGGTTTTATAATTCTAGATATACAATACAAGTGACGAAGAAGCCATGTTTCATGTTGCTTGTTTATTATTCAACTTTACATGTAAGGGACATCACTCAACATAATAAAACTAATACAAGTCAAGAGAGTGAGTTCCCCTAAGAATAAAACTCAATATATTACATATAAACCCAAAGCACAAATAATCTTCATCATACTGTCGTATGTCAATTCGTCTTTTTTTTCTCCCCCGGAACCCGCATTTTATTCACACACAGATTGTGAGGATGAGTCCAAGTATTTATCATTTTTGTCCTTTATTTCGGTTGTTTTATTTATTAAAAATGTATCCATGTGTTCAATCAATTTAATTAGTTTATTAATATATAATTCTAATATTATATTATATTATAACATCCATCCAGATATATCTGACATAATGCCATTAAAATAATTGAGATAGGCCGGAAACATCAGTCGATTCGTCAAATTGAATAGCAAATTGTCTACAATCTTGCAGCCTTCAGATCAACTGCTGTTAAACGTCAAAGAAATAAGTCGTTGAATTGTATTGTTTGAAATGATGTTGTTGTCAGATGACAAGGCTGCGCCAAACATCTCTCAACACATATCTATAGTAGCAGACATTATCAGAGTTTCTGCAACACTGAGTGGCTTTTTGGCCTGTGCAACTCGTATGGTAACCAAAAATGATGCTCTTAAAGTCTTTTCATTGACTTTGGTTGCCAGTTGTATGCAGGACATCTGACAGTCAAATGAATGTTTTAGTGCAGAAAGTATTCCAATGGTTACTCCAAGCAGACATTAGGATTAGTTTTAAGATGTAGGTTTTGTCTATTGAATTGCAAAAAATTGCGAATATATTACACACTGTGGTCTGGATTAATCATTTAAAATTACGCATATAAACCCAAAGCACAAATAATCTTCATCATACTGTCGTATGTCAATTCGTCTTTTTTTTCTCCCCCGGAACCCGCATTTTATTCACACACAGATTGTGAGGATGAGTCCAAGTATTTATCATTTTTGTCCTTTATTTCGGTTGTTTTATTTATTAAAAATGTATCCATGTGTTCAATCAATTTAATTAGTTTATTAATATATAATTCTAATATTAATTTTAAGCTAATTTACTAATCACTTTCAAAATATTATTATAACCAGTGGCGTAGCTAGAACTTTTGCCGCCTGGGGCGGTCTCCAATTTGCCGCCCTTTTTAGGGGCCGTCCATAAATGACGTCACGCACCTGGGGGGGGGGAGTCACAGGTTTGTGACGATGTGTGACGAAGGGCGGAGGTGTTTAAGAAATATGAGGTCACGTCAAAACGCGCAACTTTAAATAAATTTCCACTTAAATATTTGATTACTGACACTTTATTTAATGACGTTTATGTGAAACGCGTGTTACGATATTAGAATGCAGCCTTACACTAAAAACATACTTATATGGCAAAAATTTAATTTGAAACATGTTCATTTTCAAACAGAAAATACGCTTTGTGACGTCTTATTGAAGAAGGAGTCTAAGTTTTTGTGACGACGTGTGACGAGGGGAGAGGGGGTGAAAAAAAAGCCAAAATAGCGTGCTTCATTTATGGACGGCCACTTAGTTGATTACATTATGGTTTTTAAAAATTAATGAACGTGAATACATAATTGTAATTGAAACGAAGTAAATGTGGGGAAAATGTTTACCATTGCTTGCCATATTTATGTAAGCAGTAATAAAAGAGGCCGCATAAGATTGTATACCTATAAATACACATTTATAAAAATACAAGATACTTTTTTTAAAGGCCACAAGAAAGTTACTGAGCTCGCAGGTCCCCTCCCTCTTCAATGAGACAAAACATATTCTAAATTTAAACCCCCAAAAAACATTACCAATTACTATTACTATTCTTTTATGTTGTATTTATAAATAAATGATATTTTTACAAACAAAGAAATTGACATTGGGGCAGTTGCCAAGGGTGCCGGCCTACGCCAGTTCAAAAGGGTGCCGCAAAATCTCTAATTTTTAAATTTTTATTTAAATAAAAGGCGCTAAAAATAAATTTGGCAAGGGGATCAAAAACCCAGTTACGCCTCTGTACATTAGTATGTAAACATATTTATACATTTACTTTCCTAACTTTCATAATAGAAAAATCGTGTATTACGCTATCAAAATTAAATTTTTTTGTAATATCTTGTTCTATGGACAGTATTGCAAGATTTTTTTTCTTTAATTACTCATTGTTGAACGAAGATAATTTTTTATCAACTTCAGTTTGGAGAAGCTCCTTTCACAACTTGCGACACTGATAGCAATAGTTGAAATAATTCATAGCAAATTTACAATGTTGGGTACAGAATTTCCCAATCTGTACTGTTGAATAAATTTTAATAGATCAAAGGTGCCTTTCCCCCCGTTTTTCTAACATAATGCCTCTTCTTGTAGTGTAGGTACATCCATAAAAACCTGGATCCTTTTTCTTTCCATATTGAACTGTCAATGTCAATAAAGTAATTTATTTGATGTTCAAATGCTTCATTTAGTAGGTTACATGGTATTATATACGAATATTTTCTTGCAATGAAATGCAACTCATCAAAGCGTTATTTTCTTTTCCTTTAAAATTCCATCCATGGATAAAAACATTTCTCGTTGTACTTCTTGTTTTAAAGATATAACCACGTCTTCTGAATTTCCCTTACTCATATTTTTCTCCTTCTAACTAGGCGTTCAGTTGATATCTCCATCTCTTCACAAATTGTTTGGCTGATATAACAGCATTTTGTATTAGCACATCTCTTTGTTCCATACAATGGCTTGCATTAAATTAAAAAAAATTACGGGTTCCCATGCCATAAATTGAGATAACATAGAAGAGAAAAATATTGCATAGAATTGAGTAAAATTCCAGCATCTGATCTCGTTTTCCTAGTTACTTCTTCAGATGTCAATTTTCCAAGACGCTTGAAAGTTTAAAATATGTCTTTTTCGAAATTATTATGCATATTGTGGTGTTTATTAAGAGAGAAATTTGAATATTTACATATTCTTATCATAAATCTTAATAATATTCCATAAAATAGATGAATTCAAATTATTTACACATTACTATTACTTTAATTGGATATGCGTAACATGCTTAATGAATAACAGTATTATAATGAAAAACACAAATTATGAGTGCTATTTTAATGCAATAAAAACAAAATAAATTTAATTTTTTAATAACTTACCTATCAATAATTTTCTGAAAACTTAAACGGTAATATAAATTACTACTTGCAAGTTAAACACAATATTTGAACCACCATGCCTTGTAAGTACTTGTTCGCGCATCATTCTGCGAAGTTGAAATTCCACGACAAACAGTCGTGGCGATATTAATAGCACACATTATTCGGCCCAGCCGTGTTGTGTTTTTTGGGTAGTTTTCTTACAAAATCGTCATCTGTGACTTATACCGTTTAGTTTTCCAAAAAAATGGATACGTTTTTTGAGTGATTAAACATTTTTGAACGGCTTTGCGTTAGCAATAATATCCACTATGTAATCAAACAAATGTTGTGCGAATCCGTTAAATAAGACTAGAAATTGCGAATATTTTTTTCACCTTGGTTTTCCCCCTTCAAAAGAAAAAGGGCGGTTTGTACTTTTCAAATGCCCACAAATGCCGCCCCTAAATGAGTGCCGCCTGGGGCGGACCGCCCCCACCGCCGCCCCCCCCCTAGATACGCCACTGAATATAACTACTATTACTATAGTTTTCTATGATCTAGTGTGATGTCATGTGATTTACAACATAGCAAAATTGAAAGATAGACTCAAAACATATTATTGTTTTGGCGCTATGCTCTCGCCATCGAGTGATGAAAATTAATGAAAATATTTAAAATGTGACAATATTTATACCTTTACGTGTTCTTATTTTTTTAAAAATAAAGTTGAGAAACACTGTCCTAGTCCATCGCCGTGAGAGATCATGGCTTCTACATCAACAGTAAATTCAAAATGAGTCACTATAATATATTAGTTCAGTGGTCAGTGCTTGTTTCTGTCCCCTACGTGTCATTTTTCAACTTAAGCTTCTTTCTTATTCCAGTAAAAAAAAATTAAGAGAATTAAGTGAATTATCACCATAAAATTTTACAAGGAAATAATATTTTAAATTTGCAAAATTATCTTTGTAAATAATCTGACTAACTGCATCATTTAACTTAACGACATAATATTTAAAATCTGCCTGATTTTGTTAAAAAAATAACTCAGTATTCTCCTACTCTTCACTAACACTGTAACTAGCATTCAAATGTTCAAAGTTAAAAAACTAGAATTTTGAATGCATAGAGTATAGAGCTAACGCATAGCACAAAAGAGTAAATAGTTTCTTTGTGCGGTCAGCACTCAATATTGATTTTTCTGTCGGTAAGTAGTACCAGCTTATAATATAAATTGGATGATTGATTTCTTTGATTTATCGATATTTAAATTCATTAATGTATTAGATCTTAAAAAATATACTCTAAAATAAAGTTATTTTTATTATGCCAAAATCCACGGTTCTCTCGTCACAGCAATATGGTAGGACGTAAAAATGGGTAGGACTAAAAATCGCCCGGGGTTGAAGTGTCCGACCACCGACGAGAATATGGTGGGACGTAAATTTGTGATGGTGATATATTGTGTTCAATGAAATGAAAAAAACTTCATTGATTTAACAAAACGTTACTTTAATAACAACAAGAATATTGGCTCGTAACATGATTGTTGTTACAAGAGAGAATCTCTACTATGAATATAAAAATTAAAGTTAAATTATATGATACTTGTCTTTAATCGAAATGTTTAACGCTAAAAGTGGTGTTCACAAAATAATTTGACTTTATCTTTTGAGATAGAATTTAATTACGATTTTATTGTGTATTCTCCTATGATGTCATCGCCACACCTTTTACGTACATTTATTTAACTACATTTTTCACAAAGAATTGTGCTAAAAACTTCAAAATATGTAGTATATCAGGGGCGGGCAAACTTTTTCTACAGAGGGCCGGATTGAAAATTTTATTGTTATAGGCGGGCCGCATATATATTTTGTCTACCTCAATTACAATTGAAAACGTCTAAATATAAATTAATGATTATAACCATGTAATTGTCATTTTATATCACATTCACACTCTATTACACATGTACATTACATTTTAAAATACTAACTGAAACAGTTTCTAATTTAATAATAAGATTTTACTATTGATTATTACTTCAACAAAAGTTTATTGTTACCTGTCATAATAATTATGAAGAAGTAGGAATATAATTTACATATAAGCTGAAGATAGAGTACAATTATAATTAATGAGAAGTATGTAATTGTTCACAATTTTAAATAATGTTCTTAAACTGTGGAACCAGGTTACTGCCGCAATGTTCCCTTTAAGCTGCGCGGCTGCGCAGACATTTGACTGATGCCGTGCAGCAGTTTTGAATTGCCGCGCAGCAAATTTTGTAAAATATTGTACAAAAAATGGAGACTGTGCAACTGTTTTCACCTTCTTTCCCGTAGAACAAGGAGAGCTTTGCCTGAAATGATTTAATATGCACATACATTTCATGTGCAAACAAATTATTGCCCTCAAGTTTGACATTCAGTTCATTCAACTTTTCCATAATGTCAATAGCAAACATGAAGTCTGACTTCCACTCTTCATTAAAAATGGTAGTAACAAAGTCACAAGCAAAACCCTTCATCTCCAAGAACATCACTATGTCAGTGCGCACTGCTGTGGTAGATAATATCATAATATTCAGTTTCCAATTCTTCAAGCAGCGCCTTGAACTGCCTGTGGTTAAGTGACCTGGCTCTGATGAGGATTATCAAACGGACAACTGGGACAATAACATGCTTGATATTCAACGCACCTTTACACAGACTTTCCTGATGGATGACACAGTGGAGAGGTAAGAGTGTATGGTCAGGATGTTCTTCTTTAACTTTATTTTTTATCAACTTCACAAGAACTACGTTTTTTCCAGTCAAAGCACGCGCTCCATCGGTTGTTACACTTGCTATCTTGTTCTTTACCAACCCAGTTCTCTTAACACAGATCTCAACAGCATTGAATAAATCCTGGCCTGTAAATGTGTCTTTGAGTGGCTCAACACTAAGTAATTGTTCGGTTACTCAAAACGAGTGTTTATTCCCCGTCCAACAATTGTGCTGTGTCCTGTACATCGGTACATGTACTTTCGTCCAACGCAAGAGAGTACCACAAAAATATTCTTAGCTTGGATCTCGAAGTTGGTGCATAAAATTATCGCTAATTGTTTCAACACGCCTGACTTTAACAGTTCTCCATGGTAAAGAAATACTACCAAATTTTGTTTTCTGTTCTGGACGCATAATGCTTGCAGCATCTGAAAAGCAATCCTTGATGAATTCGCTGTCAGAAAAATACTTATTCCGTTTTACAATCGTATGGGACAGCACCAAACTGGTTTTGGTTGCAGCATCTTGTATTCCAGGCTGTTTTGTGAAAACAGTTTGCTGCTTGTTAAAATTATATTAAACAATTCATGGCAATTCCTTTTTCGCTCTTCGTTCCTCAAATTGTGCCCGAAATACAAGTGTTTTTTTTTAAAGTTGTACTCCTTAAAGACGCTCACACACTCATGGCACAGCAAGCGGACTGCTTTGCTGCCAAAACTCGTGAAGCAATATTTAGCAGTCCATTCCTCATTAAAAACACGATATGTGTCACCAATCTTTTTATTTTTAGGCAGCACTCATGGTTAAAGTTAAATCAACGTCTATTCACTTTTAAATTAAAAATTTTTCAAAACCGCCAAAATGTAAATCGTCAACAAAAGCCACTTCCGGTTGAGCTGAAATGCAGTTTGAATAAGGATGTTAACAATTAATGACTAATGATCATTAATCAGTTCTGGAGCCATAAAACCGATTTAATATCCCTAGATTCGAATCAAATAATCGGAATAAAATTTTAAAAATATATCGAAAATTCTAAACTAAACAAAGAAAATTAAAATTGACTTATGATCGCAACATATACATGCCTACGGGCCGCATAATATACTCTGGTGGGCCGCATGTACCTCTAATCTAACCCTAACATGTAGTACTTCAAGTCTAACACTAACATGTAGTACATCAAGTCTAACCCTAACATGTAGTACCTCAAGTCTAGCCCTAGCATGTATTACCTCTAGTCTAACCCTAACATGTAGTATCTTGAGTATAACACTAATCTCAAATTACAACATGATTTTGATCACTGAAAGTTTTATTTCCTATCTACATGTGATGAACTTAATGATAAGGTTACATAAATATTATAAGCTGACCATGCACGTGCAGCGTACTTTGCTTTTTACTCTTGACATTTAATACCAATGATATTGTCGGCACAGACAACCCGTGTGTTTAATTATGAAGTAAGTTGTTGAACAGGTAAGCCTGAAAGATGTAATGTTGTCTCCCATGCTACACACAACCATCACAATACAGTTAAACGTACCCCCATGATGCCATATTATTTAATGGACGAGCTAAGCAGGATTTTGAAGAAAAAAAATGCTTTCATTTCATGTTACATAATTTACGGTTCTGGAAATAAAGAGATGTTTATGAAATCTTCAAGATAAAAACTTTCCAAAGAATACATTATTTCTCTAGCATTCATCTATAAATAGACTGGGCGAAAATATCAGTGCGCTTTGGAACCAGGAAGTTACTTCAACTATTTGCTAGGTACCGTACGTAAAGGGGCTTTGCTGTTCATTCACGCGTATAAACATTGCTCTACATTTTAATACACTTTTTATCTAATGTTTGTCACCAAACATATTTGGCTAGAAATTGAAAAAAAATTAACCTTAACATTAAACTAATTGCTGATTTTGAATTGATTTCTAAAATTATTACATAAGCGTTTGCTACGTCTTATTTCTAAATTTGAAGTATTTAATTGTTAGATTGTTGCACTCGAAAATATTGTTGCTAATACTAAATATTTAAAAAAACAAATTTTAATATTGTCCAACTTTAAAATGTACTTTAATCAGTATTTTACTACATATTTGATCTAATGAAAAATGACGTGTTATTATAATATACAACGTTTATACTAATTTATACATATGTTTGAAAAGTAACATAATCTTATACACATATCAAACTTAAACGAATCGTCACAACTTTAATAACTGTGTGTTAATTCAATGAGCAAAGTTTTTGCCACCCAAAATCTAAACATTTTAATGATTAAATTAGCTTTTTCCCATAAAGTATTTTGATACAACAAAAGTAAAGAAATTTTACATTGAAGCATAGAATTCCAGTGCTAGTGGTGCCAAAGCCAAATTGCTCAAGTTTATTTTATCCAGAAACTTAAAGTGCGCATCTGTGTCTAAGACATTAATTGAATGTTGCTGTCACTGAGAGGACGATTAGTTTCCACCACTTGGTGAATTAAGTTGTGCTACAGAGAATCTGCTGTAAGGCCGATAGGCGGGGGTTCAAGACTTATTGGACTTCACACTCAGACACACACACATGCACACACACACACACACACACACACAAAGGGGCATGTTTGAAGCTGGTTAATTATTTAAAGAGTTGTAGAACATTATTGAACATCGTTCTAACCGGAGACCAGCTGGCTATGAGGTGCTCGAATCAAAGACCATGTAACAAAAAGACCATCTTAGAGGACATATGTCAGAGTTCTTCTTTGAGAGAGAGAAAGAGAGAGACAGAGAGAGGGGAGAGAAAGCATGAGAGAAAGAGCGCGTGCTCAATATACATATAGAGAGAGATAGCGTGAGAGAGAGAGAGCCTGAGAGAGAGAGAGACAAAGATAGAGAGAGAAAACAGAGAGAGAGAGAGAGAGAGAGAGAGAGAAACAAAAGAGAGAAAGTGAGAGAGTTAGAGTGGGAGTGAGAGAGAGGGAGTGAGAAAGAAACAAAGAGAGAGAGAGAGACATAGAAAGAGAGAGAGACATAGAAAGAGAGAGAGAGAGAGAGAAGAGAGAGAGAGAAACAAAGAGAGAGAGAGAGAAAAGAGAGAGAGAAACAAAGAGAGGGAGAAAATAAAGAGAGAGAGAAACAAGAAATTGAGAGAGAGAAGAAGAAGAAGAGAAAATAAACAGGGACAAAGACAGAAAGAGAGAGAGAGATACTGCATTAATGTTCACCACACAACCCTTTCAATTTTCTCAAGTACACCAGGCCATGAATTATTTGCACGAGAAATTCTGATTTTTCTGAAAAGTTACTTAATTTAAACTAAATTTGGATAACGTAAACCAAAGTTGTATAACGTAAACCAAAGTTGGATAATGTAAACCAAAGTTGGATAATGTAAACCAAAGTTGGTTAATGTAAACCAAAGTTGGATAACGTAAACCAAAGTTGGATAACGTAAACCAAAGTTGGATAATGTAAACCAAAGTTGGATAACGTAAACCAACGTTGGATAATGTAAACCAAAGTTGGATAATCACAGTTACATAATATAAAGAAAAGGGGGGATGTCAGGGTATGAGAATCACTGCGAATGATTGTTGTGAGATAGTTGGAACATTGTTGTGACTCGGGTCAAGGCGTGACTTGACAAGAGTTCACTTGTCAATAACGGTGTTAATTGTAGTCACTCGGTATGAAAGTTAGACAGCCGGGCTGTGTATAAATAGTGTGTGTTAGACAGAGAGAGGAGAGACATGTGAATACTGACCGAGTGCAGAGGTCCATAGTCCTTGTTAGGACTAGCCATTAGGATAGAGCGTTGGCTCTGATAGCTGGTGACACATCGAGGTGGCTCGAGTGTTCAGCGTGGTACTGCGAGTATTAGGGACAGAGAGTCCGTGTATGCACTTACGAGTGAGTGGACATTGTTAATGGATTACGTCGTGTACCTGAATCTGTTGCTGTAAATATATTGCTGAATGAATAAAGGCTTGAAGTATACCGTGAACAAGAGTCGAGACTTCGTCTTAATTTATCCAGAACCCAGAACGCAACAGGGGAGAATGGACAAAAACTACAGCATGAAGAAATCAGAACAACGTGAGTGAACGTTGGTGGAGGGGGCGGGAAACTGCCGACGCATTATTGGTCTCAAGACATGCGCACTGCGGTTAGCTACTTGCCCCCTCCCATCCTGCACCACTCTAGCTTACCAACCATAAACTGTGATTGGCCGACCCTAGCGAGGGCTATTCGTCATGCTTATTTGCACTCGTCTTGTACTTGATCTGATAAATTATATATATACGAGATACGACCCGCGGCTTAGCATATGCCGCAGACATGCTCATCATAGATAGTGCAAAGAACTGTGGGAGGGGGGTGAGAGAAAGGACACAAACAGCAGCACGAAGTAAAGGAAAAAAAGCAGAAACAAAGACTTTTTAAAAATTAAAAAAAATTAAATGATCACAAAGGGGCTTGAACTCAGGACTTTTGGCGTGCAAGGAGGACGTGATAACCACTATACTACAAATCATATGTTATTCTGTGAAGGAACACCGCACGTGAACGCAAGAAGCATCGTTGCCACCCCCCCCCTTTTCATCCCACTACGCTTGCCAACAGTGATCGGTCGAACACAGTGAGGGTCATTCGCCATGCTTACTTGCACATACTCGTTTAGGTGAAATATATATATACTAGACGACCCGCGGCGTAGCATACGCCGCAGACTTGCTCATGGAGAGTGCAAAGATAGTGGAGAAAGAACGGACACAAACTACAGCACGAAGAAATCAAAACAACGCGACTGAACGTCGGTTGGAAACTACCAACTCATTGTTGGTTTCGAGACATTTTCAGGCGAAATTCGGTACACCCCTAATTTCTATGAAGTCAGCTATAAAACGATAATCGGTTTAAAATCGGAGTTACATAATCGATAATCAGTTTCCCAAACAAAACAACAACAACAACAACACGCAATTAAAAACCCTAAATATGACTAACCCTCGCTAGGGTCGGCCAATCACAATTTTTGTTTAAGGGGTGGTAGTAATAAATGGGAGGCGTGTAACAACAACCTCAGTGTGCATGTCTTCACGTTTACTCGCTATTTTTTATTTACTTAGTGCTGCTTTTTGTGTCTGTACTCTCACCACTCCCCCAACCGTTCTTTGCACTGTCTATGATGAGCAAGTCTGCGGCGTATGCTACGCCGCGGGTCTCTCCAGAGTTCCTTCTTTTCATTCACTCACAGTCATTTGCCCAAACCCACCCCATTTTGACAACTGTGTCTTTCAGGAAGTCTTCCCCCGTCACTAAATCATTAGCGGCAGGGGAGGATTAAGACTGCATGGGCCCCTGGCTGCAATTCAAACTGGGGCCCTATCCAGCCAGTGTATCTTTAGATAAAATGATAGCTAGCAGCTAATTTAAGACTGTAACTTGTAACTATTCAGCAAAATAGAATATATATATATATATATATATATATATATATATTTATATATATATATATATATATATATATATATATATATATATATATAAACCGAACACGAAGAAATAACTGTTTGCCGGTATCGTAAAATTGAGTGTAAAAGACAATTTAAAGAATAAAAATACAAATTTTAAAAAATGCCACACCCCACCGGGGGATTGAGGCCTATATACTTCTAATTAGACCAGCAGAGCTAGTGCAAATTTTGTCAATTTACGATACATAAGTGATATTCTTTAATATTTCTCTTTGTGAGCCTATCAAATCAGGTTTTGCCGATTACTATTTTAAGGCTATTGTATCGGAATATAGATCAGATTAATAATAATAGATACCATTTTATTAATTTGTTTAATTTATCATAATTTCAGTGATTCGTGTACATATTTGTCCATTTTTATTATAAAATATACTAAATTTGGGGGGGGGGCCTAAATCATCGGGGGCCCCTGGCTTTAGCCCGTTTAGCCCCCCCCCTAATCCGCCATAGATTAGCGGCATATTCTACGCCGCGGGTCATCTAGTGTTGGCAATAAAGGGGTAAAAGAACGGGCACAAACATTTTAAAAAATTTTTTTAAAAAAAATTAATGTTTTCGCTGGGGCTTGATCCCAAGAACTTCCCCGTATGAGGCGGACGTGATAATCAGTACACTACGAATCTCACGTTTTCTGTGAAGGAACAATGCAAGTGAAATGCAAGGATCATTGTTCGTCTCGATACATCGGTCGACCCAAGTACAAGCGAGGGTCATTCGTCATGCTCGGTTGCAGATACTTGCAGCTTGCTTGTCTCGCATGGTCCCACCATGAAGAGAATTATATATATAGATATAGATAGATATATATAGAGATATGTTTAGATTACTAGACTTTGCCTGCCGCAACGCATGACTAGGATTAGGAGCTGGAAATATTAAGAAAGAAATTTACCAGCCAAAAGAAATACTTGCTGAGAGATGAAAGTGGGAATACGTTTAATTTAATAGAAATACATTTTAGGTCAAAAATTATCACTGAAAAGGTGCCAATTTCCCACCTACTAAATTTATTTGTTATAACACATATTCAAATAACGATTTTCAATACATTGTATTTTTTACTTCTAAGCAATCTATTCTAAATGTCTTGAGAACATAGCCTACCAGCAGACAAACATGTATTCAGAAATTTAGTGTGGTATCCGTGGTTTAGAATAATTCCAATCAACACTTAACGTGTTAGATTAACTAAAATCATGATATTTTTAACCCAACCCATGTCAAACAATTGACAGGCCACCAACACGACTCATGGCTACATGTTAGAGAGACCTGTCATTTCTAGTTATTGACAGGCCACCAACACGACTCATGGCTACATGTTGGAGAGACCTGTCATTTCTAGTTATTGACAGGCCACCAACACGACTCATGGCTACATGTTAGAGAGACCTGTCATTTCTAGTTATTGACAGGCAACCAACACGACTCATGGCTACATGTTGGAGAGACCTGTCATTTCTAGTTATTGACAGACTCAAACACGCCCCGGTACACACATATATATATATATAGATACATACATACATACATACCAACAAATACGCCCATACATTGCCGATATAATCTTAAAACAACACTTTCGATATGACATATTTAACCATCGTGAAAATAGGTATGCAATATGAATAAATTAATTATAAATATCTTTCACTTACCAAATCCTTTTACTCGAGGAAAGGTATAACGTCCTTGTGTGACGAATGTATGGGAATACAATAAAAAAAAACTGATTCAATTCCTCACATTGCTTCTTGAAATCTTTACTTCTCTTTCAAGACTGGCAATAAGTCAAAGGTACATAAAATGTCAAAAGATATATCGCGCTTTAAGAGAACGCCATGAAGCACAAAACCAGAATGGCGTGTCTTGAAGGTTGGCAAACAGGCCAACAAAAAGCGATTCACCCAAAGCCACTTCTTTGTATTTTGTTGTTACGTTGTGATCATGTCTTGTCTCGAACAAAAAAATTGGCATATTAAATTTGATGTATCTTATAGTTGTGATGCAAACTTTGTATAAAGCTATTTTATTAATATTAGGCAATACAGTTATATAGATAGGAGGATTAAAAAAAACAAAAACAATAAAATTAGTACCTTCTACAGATAAAAAGAAAAGAGAAGACATAAAAAATATACTCATATTAAGGGTAATGAAAAATAATTAAAAGTACCTGTTTTTATTATTATATTTTATCTTATCTGTTACATACGCCCATTCTATACAGCATATTATTGCGTCCTACGCTTATCCATGGCTAATGTCTAGTCTTTCATTTACATACTTAAGTGAATTCGTGAATCCAATATTGAAATGAATACAATGAGATGAGAGGCTGCTATTAATATACTTGTTATTTAAAGTGTACTATTCAATATTGAAGATCATCACACGTTTCAACATTTAAAATTCTAATAAAAATGCAAGACTAGACACAAACAACAAATAACCGTATTAGACGCAAAAATAAAAGCGTGTGTGCCAAGCATATTGAAATTAATATCCTGCATGTTTTCAGGATTGTTCAGTTAGTAACCATATCTTTCATGTTCCATACCTGGGGCCGTCGCTTTTATTTTTGTAGACAAGAGAAATTGAAATGAAATCGTAGTGTGTGCCAATAATTTATTTCGTCCATTTTAGTGGATTGGAATAAAAATCGTGGTTTAAAATCCTTTTTGTTTTTTTACTATTTTTTTAATTTATGAATTAATTATAAGTTAGCAAACTGTTAATTGTTTTTAAAAATTCACTTTTTTACTTCACTTTTAAATAGATTGTTGTCCATTCAACATATTTTATTAGAGTGCTTTAATATTATTTTTTTTCTTTCATATGTTTTATATTTATTTCTTAGTTGTATTTTATTTAATGTCATTCTTTGTCCTCCATATCATTATTATTGAACTTTCAGTCATTTCTACATCTTACAAATTTTTAATATTTTCATATTCCGTCTTAATGACTTCACTTAATTTTACCGGTCTCCAGTTTTTATTGAAAGATCGTTGAATACCATCGAGTCTCATCGGAAACCTTTGCACTTGGAATAAAGATATAGGCCTAACCATTTGTAAATGGTTCCATTGTGACAAGTATCTATCGGGATTACTGAAATGAAAAAGATTAATTTAATAAAGGGGTACGTTTCAGAGACATTGCTTAAATAAGTATCTTTCTTTAGCGAATTAGCACCTCATTTCTCGGTACTGACTTGCATATTTGAGGGTAAGCTTGTTACTCAGTCATTTAAATATGTGGCTTTTTTACTTTCAAGTCATACCATAGCTTTATTTATCCTCTAAATTGATTTAGCTATATTGATCCCCTCACACCTATATCCCTGTGTATATAAAATTGACTTAAATGTAAGTTACATATTTATTACGACGCTGAACTTAAATAAAAGTATTTTTTTGTAAAAGTATCTATTTGTGTTTTCACTATTCATTCCTCCCGATTATATTTAATAGTGATTTTTCTAATAATTCTTTGTGTTAAATACGTCAGGTGCTGATAAATGATTGACAAAGAAAGGTGCTCTTAGGCAGGAAATTGGTAATAGTAACCTCCGCACACCACAGGAAATATTTTAATAACAATTAATTATTATTTTTTATTGTAAAATATTTTTAAAATCCTTTGATAAAGATGTTGTTGTATATTCTACTATAGAATATAACATATTACGACGATAACTGGTATCTTTTTATTTATCTAATTTACCTTTAATTACGCTTTTTCTTATAAATACTTTGTTTTTAAATATGCCAGGTGCTGATAAATAAATGACAAGGAAATGCGCTCTCAGGATGATGGGAACAGAAGTAAGTTAATCACCATTATAGTTGGGACTTGTATATAGGATGTGTGGGACTTTGAAAAAAAATAGTGTTGGCTCTTTTTTTTAAATTAACTTGTATTATAATACTTTGAAACATTACCCCCCCTGACATTACATGTGTGTGTGATGTCTCGGACATGGACAATATTTCTTAACAACCCCAGTCTCCACATTAATTTAATTTTCTTTTCTTTTTTTTTCAAATTATTATTTTTTTTTACATCCATGGACTAAGAAGCGGTTGCATAGTATATTATACAAAATGTGACTTTGTATTTGTATATTTTACTTTTCATTCCTCTAGATTACTTTTAAAGGGGATCTTTCTTATAATTGTATTTAACAGTGTCAGATGCTGATAAATGATTGACAAATAAAGGTACTCTCAGAGAGGAAAAGGTCAAAAGGAAGAAAGACGTCATCATCTGTGTTGTCGGGATGTATCAAGGATGTGTTTGACTTTGAAGAAACCAAATAAAATCAATAAAATTCGAAATCGTCACAAATTTTCACCACAAAATTCTGCTTGTACGTCAACGTTTAAATTTTTCTGATGCTTTAATCTTCAGTACGCCGTGACTGAGCATTGAGCCAAATAACCTACTCTGAGCCGTGACTGAGCATTGAGCCAAATAACCTACTCTGAGCCGTGACTGAGCATTGAGCCAAATAACCTACTCTGAGCCGTGACTGAGCATTGAGCCAAATAACCTACTCTGAACTGTGACTGAGCATTGAGCCAAATAACCTACTCTGAGCTGTGACTGAGCATTGAGCCAACTAACATAATCTGGTCTGGGGCTGCATTAAACTAAGGGTATTCATTTATCGATAAAAATACCTGAACTTATGGTTAAAGGTGTTATGAGAGTCTATGTATTCTATCCCTTAATAGCGATACGTCTTTAGTGATACGCTTTCATTAAGTCTCAGGTATACGGTAATTTAATGGTAGCTCATTATCTGTAGGTCGATTTTTTCAACGATAAAAAGACAAAATACAAAATAAATAGGAACAAAATGATAAGGTGCCGAAAGGACAATGTGCAAAACGACAAATATAAAAACGACAAGATAAAAAATTGACAAGGTGAGAAAAACGACAAGGTGACAAAACGACAAGGTGACAAAACGACAAAGTGTCAGAGCTACAACGTGGTGACGTCAAGCTACATCATTGTAGAAGCACCTGGCGACGCCCTGCTACTCGCAAGTGGCCAGCTTTAGATCATTCTAGAGCAGGGGTGTCAATCTCAATTTCCCGGCGGGCCAAATCTCAAACATGATAGTCTTGCAGTCACTTTAAAGGCATTAATGGTAATTAATTACTCCCCATGTAATTGGACTTTTAAAAATAACTTCAGGAAATATTTTATTTTCAGAAAACAAGGAAAATACAGTATAGCAGATTACATCTTTATGAATATAGTTTTATGTTATACAGCATACTCTGACAGTACTTTGTTTCAATATAACATACATTTTGTCTCCAAATAATGAGCATGCTAAATATTATTAAGTACTTTTACAGTATGTACATATATATATATATATATATATATATATATATATATATATACATGGTTGCTCATACACATAGACTATAGACAATCACAAAAACTGGTCTGCTATAAAATTTCTTGTAAAATAATAAAATCCAAAGGCTGTATCCAAATAATCTACATGTGAAATGTTTATGTAGACATGTCTTTGTAAAAATAATGTTGTTCTTTAAAGTAATTGATACCAATTACCACCAATTCCCTATATAAAACTAATGTAAGTAAAACAAAAAGTAAAAGTAATTTGTAATTAATTATAGGTAACAAAAATGACAGTAATTTATAATGCTAAGTAATCAAAATTTTGAAGGCTTTAAAGACGCTAAAGGTGCTGAAGACTTGTCGTTTTTGTCAATTGTCGTTATGTCCTTCGTCATTTTGTCAGTTGTTATTATTATGTCTTTTGTCGTTTTGTAAGCTATCTTTATGTCTTTAGTCATTTTGTAAGTTATCTTTATGTCCTTCGTCGTTTTGTCAGTTGTTGTTATGTTCTTTGTCGTTTTGTCAGTTTTCATTATGTCTATTGTCATTTTTTTCACTTGTCATTATCTCTTTTGTCGTTTGTCAGTTGTCATTCTGTCCTTTATCGTTTTCTCACTCTTCGTTACGTCAATTGTCGTTTTGCGATGGAACAATTCTTGACAGTCTGTTTTCGCTTGTCATTGACATCTAAGGTATTTATGGTCACTGTGGTTGAAGCCGTTCTCTTCTCCGGAGTTCTCTCAGTGATGGTCACCTGGAGAAATTATGGGATACATCTTTACTACATATACGAGTTATAAAACCTTTCTTAATGTAAAATTACAATAATATTAAATTGCTATCGCTCATTTCAAATGGATAATTCTACTGTTATCCGTATAGAACTTACAGGAAGAATGTATTGTCTGACTGCCTCAAAGTCATGAGTTGCTGTAGCCAGCTGTACATAACCAGCTGCAGTGACTGTAAATGGTGTGGTACCTCCAAAAGTAATATCATATCTTCTTATCTATACAGACGCTCCTTCTATGCAGAAGATAGTTGCGTCCACAGACCATGACAGATGATCTGTTGGCAAGTGATGCAGCGTTCACAGGCCACGGCTTTGTGGGTCCACGCATTACCCAGCCGCCTAACTACATGTAGTGTTAGGTACCCATTCGGAGTGGGGTGACTCAGGGACGCCCTAGGCCCAGGGAACTAACCCCGCGCCCCTATTGTGAAGAGGGATCACTGGCTGCCTGTTAAAAGGTTTTAAAATATTGTAAATATTATTGACCATTAGCGTACTTACAGATTCATTTTTCAGTAACTCAAAAGTTATGATTTAATGATAATTATAAATTCATTTATGAAAATGACAAAACATACACACTACATAGTAACAAATGTGTGTTTTAACCCCTACAATTTTTTTGGTGAGCATTTTTCAAAGGGCCATCTGATTGAGTGGTCTAGTTAGGGGCAGTGGATTTAGTGGCCTAGTTAGGGGAAGTGGATTCAGTGGCCTTGTTAGGGGCTGTGGATTCATTTGCCTAGTTAGGGGCAGTGTATCCATTTGCCTAGTTAAGGGCAGTGGATCCATTTGCCTAGTTAAGGGCAGTGGATCCATTTGCCTAGTTAAGGGCAGTGGATTTAGTGGCCTTGTTAGGGGAAGTGGATTTAGCGGTCTAGTTAGATGCAGCGTTGATAACATCTTGAGAAATGTAACCAATTTGATAAAAGAAATTTTTAATAGACATTGCTTGATTTTGTAAATACGTACTTTATGATGTGACCCGCTGGAACAAAAACAAAACAAAGAAAAATCAACTTTAAAGTTATTTACACTTGTTTTAAAATTATCCAAATTTAAACCTCCATTTTAGACCAACGACGATCTGTTCATTTTAGACCAAGGGCGATCTGTTCGTTTTAGACCAAGGGCGATCTGTTCATTTTAGACCAACGACGATCTGTTCATTTTAGACCAATGGCGATCTGTTCAGCCACATGCAAAATCTTCAGGAAATAAGTGCTAGCTAAAATAATATCCGTCTACAAGATGATGACAAGTAGTGAGATGATACTGCGGTCGTGGAGGGTATTCACCGGATGGATAGAACTTGAATTTGCTGTACTTTGTTTAATGTGAATGTATCAATGTTACTTTTATATTTCTTACTGTGTTTGTTTAGTGATGGAAATTAAGCCCAACGTAATATAAACATGAGACATCAGCGGGCACCAACTTTGAAATAAACATGAAAATAGTCTTCAAATTGTTCATAAATGGTTTTTGTTGTTTTTTCTTGAGATGGCCGCCACTAAGAAAACTGTGGCATCTGGCCAGACTAATAATGCTGTTCAAGTAAACAATGGGCTAATACTCGGTTCCGGTTTGGGAGGAAAACTCATTCCTCTTCAGCCATAACAAAGATTAGGCAACGATAAGCAATCACCACCTAACTGGGAATCAGTGAAGCAAGATGGACTGGATCAGTGGCGTAGCTAGAGTAGGGTGTTAAGTGGGGTCCAAATTCGAAAATACCCCTGGGCCCCCACTTGAGGAGGGGCCCCAAAAGGAGTGTCCGAAATTTTTTTTACATTAAATATTACGCCACTGCCATGTATGCAGGCTCCCTCCCCCCAAAGAGACCAAGCGCCCGGGCCCCCAAAACTCCTACAAATCTCTAGCTACCCCACTAGACTGGATGTGGACAGAAGAGATTAATATCAGGAAATATGGAGTTATTTTCATGGTAGCAAGGACGACGATGCCTCATATACTCTGGGTTTTACCCTCATGCCATCAAGGGCAGCCCAAATAGCACTTATTGGAGGGAGGCGCATTGAACTAGAATTCTCTTAGCAAACTTTCGGACAAAGAAGGGCAATATTAACTTAGATATAACGCACCAACAAACAAAAGCGAGGAAGGAGACGAAGACGAATTCTGTAATAGATTACTGACCATCGCTCAGGGTCGCCCAAGATGAAACATTGTCATCCTCATGGTGAAGCTTATGCTTTTATATTGAGCCAAGTCATGTAGAACAACGGCCGTAAAACTGACCAGAATTCAGTCCTTTATAATGTTGCAGTGTGCCCCGTATATTAGTCATAATAACTATTAAATACGACTTGACTTACATGTAGATTGGGTGGAGTGTGTAGGGAATTTAGGTTGGATTGCATTTACCGCCAGGAGCTGAGATCAAAGACTGAACGCCACGAGAGCGGCAGGTCTTTGATGTGGGGAATTGGCACGGCCGGGGAAACCTGGCGCGGTACGTACAAAGACGCCAAACGGACCAGGGCTGACCATACACGGTTACGTCAACCCCCCCCCCTCTGGGCCGGTCTGTAGATTCAAGGTCGTAGCTGAGCGAGGAGACCAGAGGTGTGAAATGCCCCAGGGTAGATAAGGGGTAGCGGGTCTGACCAGACATGGTTACGTCTACCCCCTCCCCTCCCCCCATCCTTAGTTTAAACTAGGGAGAGCGGGACTTGTTGAGTGTTAGGACTGAACACAAATGGACTGTGACGGAAGTCGCTGGACATAGGTTTGATCCCTTATGACTGGCAGGTTAGACAGGCGTACCGGGCACCGGATGAATTTTAGGGGTGAGGTCTAAAGGGTATTAAACGGGACGCACTCTAGACAGAGAGTGTCTTAGGGGATGTAAGAGAGAGTGGAGTAGAGAGCTAGGAGTAGAGAGACAGCGCCCTCGCTGGTACAATTTAAAATTATACTTCAAGACTATACCCAAATTACTGTAGTAATAATTACTACCATCTTTGTAGTCAACTCAGTTTTTCCCTCCTTAGTAGCATTACATTCCTGTGTACTTTTTTTCCCTTCTGAGGGCTTCACCTCATCTTTACTATCTGGGTCACTAATTTTTTCTATGTCCACTTGGCGACCTTTGTCAACAATTTCCTCTTTCTCTATCAACTCTTTGTTCTCATTTTCGTACGGTTTTTCAGCAATACTATGGAGCGTCTTGCACCTTCTCTGCACCATAGCTGTCATATCTTTCCCTGTTAGCCTGAGTCTTAATTCAGCCATTTTTTCTTCTTTGTCCATTATGATTCGCCATAATTCCCTTATGTCTTCTTTGTTACGTGCTACCTTTAGGGTTAACTGATTATTCTCCTCTTCTTTTTGAGTCAGTCTTTCTTTAAAATTTTTGTTTTCTATTTTCTATCTATCTTTCCTTTAGTTCGATCTGTAATTTCTCCATAAGTTCGTCGTTATCATCCAGCGTGTTATTCAGCCCTGTTATATTTTGGTTTGCAATGTTTAAGTTTAATTCCATCTCTGCTAGTTTTTCATCTTTCCCCTTGAATATTTTTATCAGGCTAGAATATACTTTATCCATCTCGGTACTTTTCATTTCCAAGTTCATGGACTTAACTTCAGCTTCATTCAGTTTTATTTTGTGCTCTCTCTTCAATTCTTTAAATAACTCATCTTTGTCTGCTAAACTCTTACTGAGATTGTCGTGTTTCTCTCCCTTTCTATGTTTTCTCTCTCTTTTTCTTTTATTTCCCTCTGTAATTTTTCTAATATTTCATCTTTTTCAACCTCAGACTTCTTCAACTCTGTTATATTTTGGTTTGCCTTGTCTACATTTATCTCCATCTCTGCTAGTATTCCCTCTTTCACCTTGAGTATTTCTAGTAATCTAGGAAACTCTCTCTCCATTGAGTCGATTTTCATTTTTAAGCTCAATAGCTCGACTTCCTTTTCATATACTTTTGTTTTGTGATCACTCTTTAATTTGTCTAATAACCTCACTTTGTCGTTTGGGGGGTTTATAAGAGAGGAGTCGAGACGAGGGGACGGCGGTTGCAGAGAGTTGTGTAGTTCGCAGAGTGTTGTGCGGTCAGACCGGTCGGGTCAGACCGGGTAGCTGCAGGGTTGCAGTAACACAGAGTTGAGGTTTAACGTCACCCAGAAGCGGTCGGGTCGGACCGCGGGGACTTAGAAACTTTGTGTATTTACGTAGATCTGAAGAGGACTTGAGCATGGGCCCAGGAGCGGTCAAGTCGGACCGAGGGCATGCTTGAATATACAGCCAGTCATATATAGCTGTATTTGCTGACAGGACAGCCGGTTGTACATTTGTGTAGAGTGTAATAAACGTTCACTTGTACCTAGACTTGTGTCATCTCTTGAGTGTTGTGTGTAGCGGAGAGCAAGGAACAATCCACCTCAACATCGAGACTTAACAGTCACAACAAGGTGATATGTCACAACAAGGTGATATGTCACAACAAGGTGAGATCTTACAACAAGATGATATGTCACAACAAGGTGATATGTCACAACAAGGTGATGTCACAACAAGGTGATATGTCACAACAAGTTGATATGTCACAACAATGGGATATGTCACAACTAGCAGAGATCCCATCATTAGATGAGATATCACACATAAACCAACGTCTGACCCACTTCCTTAATCCTAACACCTGCCCTAACCCTAAAACGTTGCCTTAACGTCTACATCTTCAAACTACATTTGTCTGTAGTTATCTTTCCTTGGTTAAGATCACATAACCTACTTACTTCCCCTTATCTTCACAAAAGCCACATGATACTATTTTTTTTTAATGTAGCCATGACAGAATATGATGCTAAAATAGTTTAACAATAAAAAGAGTTGCAACACTACGCACATGACAAAACTGTACAACTATAATATTGAGATGAGGAATTTTTATTAGTTGCTGGGCTTATATTTTAAAAAAAAATAACAAAAGATTTATAAAAATGATTCTGAAGATAATATTAAGATTTTCATCGCCTGCCTCAGTGTGATGATAAGTTACCTGAGTTGGAGAATGTGTGAGACTGTCTCAGGTTATCTGATTTGGAGAATGTGTGAGACTGTCTCAGGTTATCTGATTTGGAGAATGAGTGAGTCTGTCTCAGGTTATCTGATTTGGAGAATGAGTGAGTCTGTCTCAAGTTATTTGATTTGGAGAATGAGTGAGTCTGTCTCAGGTTATCTGATTTGGAGAATGAGTGAGACTGTCTCAAGTTATCTGATTTGGAGAATGAGTGAGTCTGTCTCAGGTTATCTGATTTGGAGAATGAGTGAGACTGTCTCAGGTTATCTGATTTGGAGAATGAGTGAGTCTGTCTCAAGTTATTTGAGTTGGAGAATGTGTGAGACTGTCTCAAGTTATCTGAGTTGGAGAATGTGTGAGACTGTCTCAAGTTATCTGAGTTGGAGAATGTGTGAGACTGTCTCAAGTTATCTGAGTTGGAGAATGAGTGAGACTGTCTCAAGTTATCTGATTTGGAGAATGAGTGAGTCTGTCTCAGGTTATCTGATTTGGAGAATGAGTGAGTCTGTCTCAGGTTATCTGATTTGGAGAATGAGTGAGTCTGTCTCAGGTTATCTGATTTGGAGAATGTGTGAGTCTGTCTCAGGTTATCTGATTTGGAGAATGTGTGAGTCTGTCTCAGGTTATCTGATTTGGAGAATGTGTGAGTCTGTCTCAGGTTATTGATTTGGAGAATGTGTGAGTCTGTCTCAGGTTATCTGATTTGGAGAATGTGTGAGTCTGTCTCAGGTTATTTGATTTGGAGAATGTGTGAGTCTGTCTCAGGTTATCTGAGTTGGAGAATGTGTGAGTCTGTCTCAAGTTATTTGATTTGGAGAATGAGTGAGTCTGTCTCAAGTTATCTGATTTGGAGAATGAGTGAGTCTGTCTCAAGTTATTTGATTTGGAGAATGAGTGAGTCTGTCTCAAGTTATTTGAGTTGGAGAATGTGTGAGACTGTCTCAAGTTATCTGAGTTGGAGAATGTGTGAGACTGTCTCAAGTTATCTGAGTTGGAGAATGTGTGAGACTGTCTCAAGTTATCTGAGTTGGAGAATGTGTGAGACTGTCTCAAGTTATCTGAGTTGGAGAATGTGTGAGACTGTCTCAAGTTATCTGAGTTGGAGAATGTGTGAGTCTGTCTCAGGTTATCTGATTTTGAGAATGTGTGAGACTGTCTCAAGTTATCTGAGTTGGCGAATGTGTGAGACTGTCTCAGGTTATCTGATTTGGAGAATGAGTGAGTCTGTCTCAGGTTATCTGATTTGGAGAATGTGTGAGTCTGTCTCAGGTTATCTGATTTGGAGAATGTGTGAGTCTGTCTCAGGTTATCTGATTTGGAGAATGAGTGAGTCTGTCTCAAGTTATTTGATTTGGAGAATGAGTGAGTCGGTCTCAAGTTATCTGATTTGGAGAATGAGTGAGTCTGTCTCAAGTTATTTGATTTGGAGAATGAGTGAGTCTGTCTCAAGTTATTTGATTTGGAGAATGAGTGAGTCTGTCTCAAGTTATTTGATTTGGAGAATGAGTGAGTCTGTCTCAAGTTATCTGATTTGGAGAATGAGTGAGTCTGTCTCAAGTTATTTGATTTGGAGAATGAGTGAGTCTGTCTCAAGTTATTTGAGTTGGAGAATGTGTGAGACTGTCTCAAGTTATCTGAGTTGGAGAATGTGTGAGACTGTCTCAAGTTATCTGAGTTGGAGAATGTGTGAGACTGTCTCAAGTTATCTGAGTTGGCGAATGTGTGAGACTGTCTCAGGTTATCTGATTTGGAGAATGAGTGAGTCTGTCTCAGGTTATCTGATTTGGAGAATGTGTGAGTCTGTCTCAGGTTATCTGATTTGGAGAATGAGTGAGTCTGTCTCAGGTTATCTGATTCGGAGAATGAGTGAGTCTGTCTCAAGTTATTTGATTTGGAGAATGAGTGAGTCTGTCTCAAGTTATTTGATTTGGAGAATGAGTGAGTCTGTCTCAAGTTATCTGATTTGGAGAATGAGTGAGTCTGTCTCAAGTTATTTGATTTGGAGCATGATGTGGGACTGTTTCAAGTTATCTGATTTGGAGAATGAGTGAGACTGTCTCAAGTTATTTGAGTTGGAGAATGAGTGAGACTGTCTCAAGTTATTTGATTTGGAGAATGAGTGAGTCTGTCTCAAGTTATTTGAGTTGGAGAATGAGTGAGTCTGTCTCAAGTTATTTGAGTTGGAGAATGAGTGAGACTGTCTCAAGTTATTTGATTTGGAGAATGAGTGAGTCTGTCTCAGGTTATCTGATTTGGAGAATGAGTGAGTCTGTCTCAAGTTATCTGATTTGGAGAATGAGTGAGTCTGTCTCAGGTTATCTGATTTGGAGAATGAGTGAGTCTGTCTCAGGTTATCTGATTTAAAGAATGTGTGAGTCTGTCTCAGGTTATCTGATTTGGAGAATGAGTGAGTCTGTCTCAAGTTATTTGATTTGGAGAATGAGTGAGTCTGTCTCAAGTTATTTGATTTGGAGAATGAGTGAGTCTGTCTCAAGTTATCTGATTTGGAGAATGAGTGAGTCTGTCTCAAGTTATTTGATTTGGAGAATGAGTGAGTCTGTCTCAAGTTATTTGATTTGGAGCATGTGTGGGACTGTTTCAAGTTATCTGATTTGGAGAATGTGTGAGACTGTCTCAAGTTATCTGAGTTGGCGCATGTGTGAGACTGTCTCAAGTTATCTGAGTTGGAGAATGTGTGAGACTGTCTCAGGTTATCTGAGTTGGAGAATGTGTGAAACTGTCTCAAGTTATCTGAGTTGGAGAATGTGTGAGACTGTCTCAAGTTATCTGAGTTGGCGCATGTGTGAGACTGTCTCAAGTTATCTGAGTTGGAGAATGTGTGAGACTGTCTCAAGTTATCTGAGTTGGAGAATGTGTGAGACTGTCTCAAGTTATCTGAGTTGGAAAATGTGTGAGACTGTCTCAAGTTATCTGAGTTGGAGAATGTGTGAGACTGTCTCAAGTTATCTGAGTTGGAGAATGAGTGAGACTGTCTCAGGTTATCTGAGTTGGAGAATGTGTGAGACTGTCTCAAGTTATCTGAGTTGGCGAATGTGTGAGACTGTCTCAAGTTATCTGAGTTGGCGAATGTGTGAGACTGTCTCAAGTTATCTGAGTTGGAGAATGTGTGAGACTGTCTCAAGTTATCTGAGTTGGAGAATGTGTGGGACTGTCTCAAGTTATATGAGTTGGCGAATGTGTGAGACTGTCTCAAGTTATCTGAGTTGGAGAATGTGTGAGACTGTCTCAAGTTATCTGAGTTGAGAATGTTTGAGACTGTCTCAGGTTATCTGAGTTGCAGAAGTTGTGAGACTGTCTCAAGTTATCTGAGTTGGAGAATGTGTGAGACTGTCTCAAGTTATCTTAGTTGGAGAATGTGTGAGACTGTCTCAAGATAAAATATTTAAAGCTTGCAGCAACCGTGTGTGCACTGACATGCAATAGTTGAGATGTGCACACAGGTGATTGTTTAGACGTGCGATCACATGAAATTGTTTATAAGTGGACTCATAAGAAATTGTGGAGATGTAGAATCACATGAAATTGATGAGATGAGGAATCAGGTGAAATTGTTGAGTTCGATCATCATAAAAATCGGCAAGAATCTTGCCAGTCTTGAATAGAAGATTCTCTGACCAGCGTTTGTTTCACCTGGGTCGTCTGCTGGTATCCCTGTGACAATAAAAAAATTATAATGGATTAAAAGTAATGGTAAATAGAACAATGGATTACAATATGATATTCGAGTGTATTAGCACATATTTGTCATACAGAATAGGACTGCGATAGACTATGAGTATTAGAACTTATGCGCTTATTTTTCTGTTTTCTTCAGAAATGTTTAGTTTTCCAAGAATCTTTTAAAAAGGTGATACATTTATAAGATGTTATTGTATGGAAAGATCATTATTGTCCTTTAAAATTTTAATGTTGCGATGAACTAGGTCAGGCGTATACTAGGTCAGGGTTTTACTAGGTCATGGCTGTATTGTGAGGACTATACTAGGTCAGGGCTGTATACATGGGCGCCCGCAGAAAATTTTCTAGCGGGGGGGGGGCAAACTATTTTTAGTAATGTTTTAATGTAGTTTTAATTTACTGTAGTGTATATGTATTGTAAACGAACGGACTGGGCACTGTAGTAATGAAGGGCATACATTAGTACCAAAGTTGTTATTTACACAATGTATGCAAGTATATAACGAAACATAATTTTAAAATAAAATTTATTCTTTAAACAAGAACTGGAGTCGTCTGTTATCCCTGCCAAACATATCTACAATTTTGTCCATAAAGTCTTTTTTGTTGCCTTTCACTTTGTCTCTGTGTACGCTTAACATGCACAACCCAGACAGACGTTCATCTGACATTGTAGATCTAAGCCATGTTTTTACACGACGTAATGTGCTGAACGATCGTTCCACAGTACATGTTGTTGCAGGTAATGTTAGCAAAACTAGTAAGGCATACCTGACAGCCGGATAAAACTTTGTAAACGGTAACAAGTCGAGGAAATCTTGGCTACTTTTGTATTCTCGCGTTTTCCAAAAATCAAACCAACTCAAGGCTTCACTTTCAAAATTATCAATGTGGTATACCTGATTAATAGTAGACATTGTATCCTTAAACTGTTGACGATTCAATTTGTACAATTTCAAAGGGTGTAGCAACGTTAAGTTAAATTGTGCACTGTTGGCTTCACAAAATCGACTCTCAATTGAGCTAATTAGAGAATCCAAGTATGGAATGTAAACTTTTTGTCTTAAGTACTCCTCAACACTTGTGGTTTCTGGATTACTTCGATGCTTTTGTCTTCCACACTGTCTTGGGATAATCAGTTCAATATCCACCTTCTGTTCGATTTGTACTGTTTTCTCAAAAATATCCCTGAAATAGTTATCGGAATCACCTCGGTGAAGTTTTATTACACTGAGCAGGTTTTGAACTTGCAGTTGGACTTCTGGAAGATCAGCTTGAACAGCTTGAAGAGCCTGAGTAACTGGTTCCAGTATGGCAGAGTACTGCGAAATAATATTGAGACAAAATAAAAACGTGCTGGACTTTGATGAACAATATAATTGATGTGCAGCCTGTCGTGTATTTCCATTTGCATGCAATGACAATTCTTCCAGTTGACAATAAATATCTTTAAATTTACTAGAAAAAATCATAATACTTTTATACTTGCTTGTCCATCTCGTCTCACGAAGAAGAGGAATATTTGGAACAGAGGACCTCCTTTTTGGACTTTCACGAAAAAATGTAATAATTGCTTTGATAGTACCAATAGTATTTCGTATCACTGCAACATTATTAAGATCATTTACTACGAGATTCAGTCTATGCGAGGCACAGTGAACAAAGGCAGCCTTGGGGTAAATACTTCGAATTTTTGCCTGAACACCATTTTCTTTCCCGGCCATTGTAGAGCATCCATCATAACATTGACCCAGCAGATTATTAAGGAGAAGACCACATGTTTTGCAATGTTCAATAATACAATCAGATATCGTGGCGGCGTCCATATCTTTCAGAGGAAAAAATCCAAGGAATTCCTCACGAATCATAGCCTGCTCACTAGACGTATCTACAAACCGGACTCCCAGTGATAATTGTTCTGTTCCTGAGATATCTGCTGTTTCATCGGCTATGATCGAGAATCCAACAGCATTGTTGGCAGCTTTTACAATGTCTTCTCGCAGAGCTTGTTCAGACATGTTGATCAAATCATTCTGATTTCGGTGTGATGTGTAACGTGCATTTTCAGCAGCTGTATCAAAATGGTTTTTTAAAATACTGTCTCCTCCCTTAATTCGATACGCATAAAGTTGTTCGGCATTTCCTTTGGTGCTATTTTTCCCACGAATTGCCAAATCGTTTGTTCCGCAAAATAAGATTGTTGAAATAATAGGATACAGTTTCTTTCTGTTTTCTTCAATAATTCGTTTTACTGAATTATCTACCTGACAAATAATAACCTTATTTGGATCTCTAATGGTTGACGTGAAGTGTTCAGCATCTTGTTGAGACCCACGATGCCATGCTGAGTTGATATGGTTTCTTGCACATTCATTAAAATCTTTGTACTTTGTACAAGGAGTAGTAATAAAGGCACCTTGAATTCCTCTTTGAACTGGTTGCGGAAATAAAACACAGAAAATGCAAAAGGCACCTTTTAACCTTGGTGAATATGATAACCATGGACTATACTTTGTCAGCAAAGATTCCCTGAAACAACGTTTTCCACTTCCAGATATGTCACCTTCAAAATCATATGACTGTTGAGGCTTGTATGGATCAGTTAGCAAACGATACTTAAGATCGACAGCAATCTTTGTAGTAGATTTTACAAAGTTTCCAATGTCATATGTTAACATAGTATCTCCACTTTCAAGCTTGTCATGGTCTGGTTCTGGTGGTAGCGTTGCTGCTCCAGATGAACAAGCAACAGTGTCTGTTTTCCGTTTTTTGTAGACAGGAGTTAACGTTATGTCTTCTACATCTGGAATCGATTGCTGTGGCTGTGTGAGAGGTTTTAAAAATTTCCGGATATCCATGACGCCTAAAAGTAAACTGTTTATTGCAATAACTTCTTTGCTTTGGTACACACAGTTAGTGATGTCTAAGTTCTTGAACTAACACAGGAAACATATTATACAGTTATGCTACCGTCTATGCCCTACTGACGACTATCTCTACAGCACTGTCCTAAGTGTCTTACATGTCGCACCTAAATGCTGTCTCTAAAATGTTCTCCCTAAATGTTCTCTTCCTTTTATAGTCGGCGAGCGGTAAGGTGTTTGATCCGGTCCAGCAGTATTGTCATATACTCTAATCTGTCTAATTCATTTCCGGTCATTGTTAGGAGGAATTCGGAAGGCCTCGCATCCGGCAGCCAAATACGCAACATTGTGCTGGGCTGGGGGGCGGTATTGTTTAGAGAACCGATAATTTTCACCTCTGCCCGACGCATTCCAAGCTCCACCACAATAGTGTGGTGGGCTGCAGGGGGGATGGCTGTGGAAGCTTTTACTTCCGAGTCCAATAAATTTCTGGAGCCGGATGTCCTCACTTCCGCATTCCTGTCAGTCATCAGTAATCCAACACCCCAGGTACCGTCACACTGCGGGAGTGAACAGAGGGCCCTTTGTTGCGTGCGTGAGAAAGGGGGAGGGGAGCACAGTGGCTGGCGCTCCCCATGTAAGTTTTTGGGGGCACACGGCCACATCCATAATAAAAATACTTATGTTCAAAACAACGTTTGACTCACAACATACGGTTGTACATAAAATAATTAATATTGTAGAGAACCTGTTGGTATGTGGGTGTATTGGGCCTCATTACTACTGGTTGGACTAAACTCTCTGCTTTCACTCAATTCAAACACCAAGACTGTAAGACTACATGAAGACTTATTATTTCCTCTTTATTGCCTCACTCCTTGATTCCGCTGCTGTCTCAATTCCAAAGCGGACGGCTGACCTTTAGATAACAGAGTCTACATTAAGCACCTCTGGGCATCTGGACGCGGTTCGGTCTATTCATCTATCCAAGCTACCGCATGGGGCAGTTCACACATCTTGGTCAGTCCTGACCAGACTAAAAGTCCTTGCCAGCAACAGCAATCTTTGATTTAAAGACCGTTTAACTGCCCTAATTCTCTACAATATAGAAAATATAAACATTATTACCCAGTAAAACGAAATCAGCATCAGCTTAGTTACTTTCTGTTTATTTTCTCTTTACTTTAATAAATTTGTTGTCTATTATTGTCAAACTTTTTTTTAAAATCCATCAATCCAGGGAAGGGCAAGCGCCCCCCTTGCCCCCCCCTGCGGGCGCCCATGGCTGTATAGTGTCAGGACTATAATAAGTCAGGGGATGTGCTAGGTCAGGGCTGTGCTAGGTCAGGGCTGTATTAGGTCAGGGCTGTACTTTGATCAGGGCTGTACTAGGTCAGGGCTGTACTAGGTCAGGGCTGTATTGTGTCAAGTAATATGTACACTAATAGGGTAAGTAAAGTGTACAACAATAGGGTAAGTAATATGTGCAACGATATGTCAGAAATATTTACAGTAAAACATAAAACAAAATCGAATGGGTTTGAAGATAGCACATGTCTTTCCTCAGTGTTGCCAAACTTTGTGTTTGTTTTACCAGCATCCCCTCACTTTTGAAGACTTCTTCAGACTAGATAATTTAGGGAAATTAGATAACATAATTTTAGTGGATCTCTCTATTACAGGCCTTTGGCTTTTGGCCATCTAAAGGGGAAAACATTGTTTTGTTAAATTTGAAATTTTCAAATTATTTCATCTTCAAAAATCTCGTGGGACTCCCATTGAACAACTCCAGGCTGAGAAGGTCCAATACTAATTCGGTCGATATGATCTTTTACTTACCACCTCCTGTGTCTAAATATCTAAATTGTGTCTAAATATCTTACTTTTGTCTAAATATTTAACTGTCTAAATATCTAACTTGTTGCTAAATATCTAAATTGTGTCTAAATATCTAACTTGTGTCTACATATCTAAGTTGTGTCTAAATATCTAACTTGTGTCTAAATATCTATTGTGTCTAAATATCTAACTTGTGTCTAATTATCTAACTTGTGTCTAAATATCTAATTTGTGTCTAAATATCTAACTTGTGTCTAAATACCTAACTTGTGTCTAAATATCTAACTTTTGTCTAAATATCTAACTTTTGTCTAAATATCTAACTTGTGTATAAATATCTAACTTGTGGCTAAATATCTAACATGTTTCTAAATATCTAACGTGTTTCTAAATATCTAACTTGTGTCTAAATATCTAACTTTTGTCTAAATATCTAACTTATGTCTAAATATCTAAAGTGTGTCTAAATATGTAACGTGTGTCTAAATATCTGACGTTTCTAAATATCTAACTTGTGTCTAAATATCTAACGTATGTCTAAATATCTAACGTGTCTATATATCTAACTTGTGTCTAAATATCTAGCTTGTGTCTAAATATCTAACTTGTGTCTACATATCTAACTTGACTAATGAATGTACCAGGCGACTCGATTGAAGCAACACGTTAATAACTAGTGATGCCAGAACTGACTATTCAAATACAGAGATGGCAATACAAGAAGACAATTTCACTTGGAATGAAAGTCAAAGATTGAATATATTTAAACCAACTCATTGTTTTGAGCAACACGCATTATTCGTGGATTGTGGATTTTTGTGGATCTCCGGGATCCGTTACATTCCTAGCAGTGGCGTAGGAAGAGGTTTGCCCATGGTCGCCCTATCACTAAATTTTACTCTCAATGGTGGGATGCGCCACGATCAAAGTCTTAAACACGTCTCAGCTGTTACTACTGGCTGGCATTGGAGTAGTGGACGATGGATATGTAGACTGGAGGGGTCATAAGATAGGGGTCACTGATTGGAGTAGTGGACGATGGACATTTAGACTGAAGGGGTCGTAAGATAGGGGTCTCTGATTGGAATAGTGGACGATGGACATGTAGACTGGAGAGGTCATAAGATAGGGGTCACTGATTGGAGTAGTGGACGATGGACATTTAGACTGAAGGGGTTGTAAGATAGGGGTCTCTGATTGGAATAGTGGACGATGGACATGTAGACTGGAGGGATCATAAGATAGGGGTCACTGATTGGAGTAGTGGACGATGGACATTTAGACTGAAGGGGTCGTAAGATAGGGGTCTCTGATTGGAATAGTGGACGATGGACATGTAGACTGGAGGGGTCTTAAGATAGGGGTCACTGATTGGAGTAGTGGACGATGAACATGTAGACTGGAGGGGTCGTAAGATGGGGGTCTCTGAAGTTCGCCAACATGTGATGTGCAAAAATGTAAGTTTTTTGCGTAATTACGTTAGAAGAGGTATTAATATAAGTAACTAGACGAACAACAAGGAAGGGAGCATATGACACAAGTAAAGTGTTTACGTACAGTGGAATTCATTTGAATTGACAATAAACAACGCTCGATCTCTTTCTGCCTTGTCGTCATCGTTAGCATCGCAGGGAGCGTATGTTACACAATGGCGTAGCACCAAGAGATCCTTTCTGAAACACATCAACAATCATTTCAATAAAACCAGCAAAAAACTTCGTCAGTTATGACAATTAAACATGAATTAATTTGACTGATGCCATTAAACATGAATTATTTTTGAAATAGAACTTATAGGTCAAGTAACAAGACTTAAACACACTGTGGTCTGGTTAACAACTGTCTTTAATCAACTATACAATCCACTGCAATCAACTGTACAATCAAGCACCTCGGTTACCTCTTGAACCGTCTATAAATAGTCAGGTAACCTCCCAGTCCACGACCACGCACGCTTACAGTTCACGTCACAAACCACGTGAGTCATACTAGTCAACTCGCACGCTCATACAATGTCAATACAACAATACAACACTTCTCTCACAACTTTAACTGATTCATTTAAACATGAATAACCTTGACTGATGCCATTAAACATGAATTACCTTAACTGATGCCATTTAACATGACTTACCTCGACTGACACCATTTAACATATCTTACCTTGACTCCGGACTATTCCCGAAGTCATCTCGGCACTGCTCTATTGCCCCAGCGCAGTCTTCTGGTTCCGATGTCGGTGTGGACATTTCTGGGGGCTGTTGAGATGGCACATCTGGGGCGTCAGAAGGAAACGTCTCCAGGGGCAATGGTGGCAGAGATGATATCACATCAGACTGATGTAAAACTGGGAAATGAAAATGCAAGTTCCATCTTTCTTACGTTTGTGAGTCTAAGTTTTACCATTGTTATCTAGATCACTCAACCAGTTGTCAATTTTAAATCTCATTTTCCTAATAAAACAAACTTATTAAAAAATATATGTAAATTAATATTTTTTTGTCCCATAACCTCGTGGTAGTAGGGGGTACTAATTTTTCCATTAGAAATTTCTCGGGGCTTGGTAGACCTTGGTGGTGCCCATCTCCTCTCCAGGTCAGCTGAGGACTTTTTGTCGATAGTCGTGCAGAAACAGTTTTATTGTGGCTTTAACGTGGGCTAGATCCCATGCCCCTCAACTTGTGAGACGAGCGCACTATTGACTTCATTGAATGTATTAAAATAAAAAATAATATGTTTATAGATACCTTTAATTTTTAAATGTAATTATGTAAATATCAAAACACCACATTTTACAAATTAATATTTTCATGAAATTTATTTAACTATTTTTAAATCCTACGTATTACCTCGTGGTGTCTGCTTGAGGCGGCGGTGTCGAACAAAATTGGATCGATTTTAACCCACTTCCTCGTAAGCTAGCGAGCTGAAATTTTGCAGGCAGACTCATGCCAATGATAAAAATGATGTATCAAAATTTCAGATAAATTGAATGTACGGTAATTAAATTAATGAATTTTTAGATTATCTTTATTTATCTCTATGTAACATGTTACATTTTTTTTGCTATAGTGTCGTGGTGCGTATTATATTGACAATACTTTTTTATAACCATATTCCTGATCGGTGCGCATTATATTAAACATGTTTTACCACACATAACAATAATTTTGTATTTTTGGATTTTCTTGCGTTGCGTATTATAATGAACATTCGTTTGGTTATATCTCCTATATAAAGGATTTATAGTCAAAAAAAATTTTTTTACGTTTTTTAAAAAAAAATTTTGCATGATCTTACTAAACCATATTTATTAAATCCTTTTATGTAAACATGACATAATATTTTTAAAATACACAAGTCTTTCTTAATCAGATTTATATAATTGTATGGACCAATTTTTTCATTATAATGATATACTGATAATTATAATAATATTGATATGTGAATGTGACTATAATAATAAATATAAATTTATATAAATACTAGTGTATCACTGTCATGTGTGAATCATGAGTTTGATGGCAAAGAGGTCATGTGAGTGAAAGCGCGGGAGAATGTTTTAGAGTGTTTCAAGATGGCTGGACTGGTGTGATTATGTTTCCACGAAGTGTAACCTTAATTTGATATTTGTGTATATAGTGTGCATACTAAAGTTATTTTGTTGACAATAATACTTCAAGGATTTATTGTACGAAAGTTTGTGTTATGTGAGAACGCCTACAACACACATATAAAAGCAAACCAGTTACAATCACCTGTCAAAAATGACGGATGTTTTCAAAATAAATACACATCAGATTAAAAAATAATGTAATACAGAACTTTCATTAATTTTATTTATTTTTACTTTATTCATTTATTTGTAGCAATGGGAATTTTATGTATTAAACTCTAGCTGGGCTAGAGAGGAAGGTTTCGATAGGTTTTTGATAAAAAATGTTCACATTTAATTTTTAACTAAATACACACCACCTGAAACATCATTCTATGAGCAAGCTGCAAGCTATGACAAGATACGTCGCACGTTTGAGGCTCTCCATTGGACTGAAAACTTTAACCAAAAGTCTAGGTATCAGCTAAACAACATAAATTTAAGTGTGATATTATGAGACATTTGTATATATTTTTATAAGTCGTAACTAGAAGCATTGATAGCGCCATCTAATTTTATTAGTCGCTGTAGTTTTAATTAAACGTACATAACAAATAGAGATATAGATTTTAACTACAGGATCCCTCGATAGGATAGTTGAACTTATACATTTATAAAATAAACTGTGAACATGACTCACCTTTAAATAAGGAACTATTAAACATCCAAACTTCCTCTTGCTACACGAAGATATCAAATTACGTATTTTTTAAAAACTTGAATCAAATCCATGTAACTTGTGTTGGGAGATATTTTCAAAAATTTCGAAACATATTAATTTGTTTTAGTTTACGGGCTACCTTCATTTTAAAAAAATGTAGCACAAGAAAGAACGATCAACGCACGAACTCACATCGAGAGGATGTTAAAGTACTGAACTTAGTCTTCCATAAAATCTCTATATTCTCTATATATAGACCCATTAGTGAGTCAACTATCAGTTCTAGAGTGTTAGAGAAAAAAAGGATCTTTTATTTCTTGTCATATTCTCCAATTGATAGTTTTAAATTACTTATTTTGTGAAGGTATCTCTAGCTATTAGAAAAATTACTTCGTAGACGTAATGTAAAAACGTTGTACTTTTGTATTTGTCTGTGGAAAAATTACAGAGCCAAGTGAGCAGATAATTTTAATAAAATCAAATTTAGCCAACTAGCTGAAAAACTTTGACCAGATGAAAAAATTTCAATATAGAGTATGCCCGCCCATCCCGCACCATAACAAATATTTATAATAAATATCATTAAATTTATCAGTATATGCAGAGTACCGAAGTGCCTGAATTGGTGTTAAGATGGGTTAATTGGTATTGCTCGAGTTTAAAATCAAGGTTTCATTTAAATTACACCATACCCTGGAGATGATTCACCTTACACGTTAAGTCAATGTATCTCTATCTAAGCCTGTAGTTATCCTGTTTCACAAAGCGTTAACTTAAAATGAACATTCTAGGAACAATACATCACAAATAGAGGCTGCGACCGGGATTAGAAGTGAGCCCATCCAAATCAGGTTACTTTCATTAGTGTATAAATCAGGCTACTTTCAAGAGTGTATAAAACAGGCTATTTTCAGGAGTGTATAAATCAGGCTACTTTCTAGAGTGTATAAAACAGGCTACTTTCAGGAGTGTATAAATCAGGCTACTTTCAAGAGTGTATAAAACAGGCTATTTTCATTAGTGTATAAATCAGGCTACTTTCAAGAGTGTATAAAACAGGCTACATTCAGGAGTGTATAAATCAGGCTACTTTCAAGAGTGTATAAAACAGGCTACTCTCAGGAGTGTATAAAACAGGCTACTTTCATTAGTGTATAAATCAGGCTACTTTTAAGAGTGTATAAAACAGGCTACATTCAGGAGTGTATAAATCAGGCTACTTTCAAGAGTGTATAAAACAGGCTACTCTCAGGAGTGTATAAATCAGACTATTTTCATTAGTGTATAAATCAGGCTACTTTCAAGAGTGTATAAAACAGGCTACTTTCAGGAGTGTATAAATCAGGCTATTTTCATTAGTGTATAAATCAGGCTATTTTTAAGAGAGTATAAAACAGGCTACTTTCAGGAGTGTATAAATAAGGCTATTTTCATTAGTGTATAAATCAGGCTACTTTCAAGAGTGTATAAAACAGGCTACTTTCAGGAGTGTATAAATCAGGCTATTTTAATGTGTATAAATCAGGCTATTTTAATGAGTGTATAAATCAGGCTATTTTCATTAGTGTATAAATCAGGCTACTTTCTAGAGTGTATAAAACAGGCTACTTTCAGGATTGTATAAATCAGGCTATTTTCATTAGTGTATAAATCAGGCTTTTTCAAGAGAGTATAAAACAGGCTACATTCAGGAGTGTATAAATCAGGCTCTTTTCATTATTGTATAAATCAGGCTACTTTCAAGAGTGTATAAAACAGGCTACTTTCAGGAGTGTATAAATCAGGCTATTTTAATGAGTGTATAAATCAGGCTACTTTCAAGAGTGTATAAAACAGGCTACTATCAGGAGTGTATAAATCAGGCTATTTTAATGAGTGTATAAATCAGGCTATTTTAATGAGTGTATAATCAGGCTAATTGTTGTATTCATCCTTCAATCGTAGCCCGGCAGTGCATGTTTTTATTTAAAAGTGTTGGATGTATATGTATGTCATTTATTTTTACCTACATTTTTAAGACGTAAATTGTTCTTTGCTATATGCATCCCTGGCTTTGCTTTGGATTTTTGAGGTCGTGTGGAGGTTTTGCTGAACTTTCACTCTTTTTTTAACTTTTATTTTTACAAAATATTATATATATATATATATATTTATATAAAATAATTAATTACATGTAATTAAAAGGAAACAGCCATGAGCCTAAAAAATCTACATTTAATCGTGTCAATTCTGTAATCAATTTGTTGCATTTAGTAACCAAACAACCTGGAAAATACCTATTTACTGTGATAAGTGCAATGTGGGTTTAAAAGGCAAAATATTGTTCAAAATATGTTCATGTTATACCAGGATTCATGGAATACAGACCTCTTTAAAACGCAAAAGTCCAACTTAGCAACAACAAAAAATGTCGTAAAATCAACGGAAACACGCTTCTCAAACCAGATCAGTGGCGGAAATATAAGCAATCCTTTTTTTTTCTTTCCATGTATCCTGGTTTTACATTGATCGCTTGTTAATTTCATATATTAATAGGAATAAAAAGCGCTATCAGATAATCAAATTGGAAGCAGAATGAAAGGACCGACAATAATTTTTAAAAAGTTGTATTAAGATATCATACATATTACACTAGTAAGCCACTTACGTGCTGATTGGAGAAGTTTAGTTTTGAACAATTTTACCGCCGTAGTAAGATTCATTTGTATATTTCCAGAGTGTTCATACATCTGTCAATGAAAACAAAGTATAGAGGAGGGGAGGATCGTCAAAATTTTGATTTGATTTCAACCCGTACCATTTTAAATATTATGTTTTTATTTCCCATATAAATTTTGTTACTGTTACCCAAGAAAATTAAAAACCTGTAACGGGTTAGATGTTATTTCCTCCTTAAATTCAGATTAAACAAAATTCGTTTCAAATAGAAGGTTAAGATTTCAGTTTCTAGTTGAAAAGTTTATTTTGACCTTAAATAATTTGAAAATATATAATCACTTTTTATGTAATTTTAAAATCCATTGCACATTTAAATTGCTAAACAACCTTATAAAATTAAAGATAAACCTTACCGGTTAAATGCATTGCAAAGGCAATAGTATGGAATAATACCCTAAAAAATAAATTCTATACTTTTATCCTGGTGAAATTACCTCACCAACTATCTCTAATTCTGTAAAATTACCTCAACGACTATCTCTAGTTCTGTAAAATTTACTTGTTGCCAGTTCAAACCAGTTACTGTGGTGATGCTACATTTGTATATTTGGTCAATCACTGGACTGAATGTAGCAATAAAAAAACTTTCATAACCAGCTGGGGCTGCTGTAAATTTAAAAGGAAATTCAGTTAATTTTTTTTAAGTAGCCCTGGTAAATTATTACATTTTAACAATATAAACATTTTCAATAGGGTTTACAATTGAGTCAATTTTAGTTGTATTGATCAAAACACGAAAATAACAACATAGAATAAGCATAAAGCTTCATTTAAATTTGACGTTGGGGAATGTTATCAGGTTATCGGTGACCTGCATATAATGAAATTAATTATCTCATGTAAGTGCATACATATAAACAATATCATCTCAATGAGGAAAAAGGGGAGTTAAAATTGAGTTGCAAGTCACTTGAGATGACATTGATATATTGTTATAATGCCACATGGGGTTGGTAAAAGAACTTTAAACAATCCGCGGCGTAGCACACGCCGAAGACCTGCTCATGGAATGTGCATAGAAAAAAAAGGGGGGGGGAGAACGGACACAAACTACAGCACAAAGAGTGACAGTCGTTGGGGGGAACCACCGACGCATTGTTGGTCTCAATACATTCGCAAAGCGGTTATCTACCTGCCTACCACCCTTCACCACCCTAACGAGGGTCAGCCATGTTCGAAAAAGGGAGAAAAGTACGGGCACAAACACACATTTATAAAAATTTTAAAATAAAGTTTAATCTGGGGCTTGAATCCAGGACCTTCCGCGTGTAAGTCGGACGTTTTAACCACTACACTACGAATCACATGTTATTCTGTGAAGGAACACCTCAAGTGAACGCAAGACCTAGGGACCAACCGGGTAGACATTTTCTACCGGGTACCAAATCCGAATAGTTAGATGTACTATTTGCCGGATCCGGGTAAGAATCCGAGTACTAAGACACGAACTAAAACATTTGGCGAAAGGTCATTCTCTTTTTGTGGAGCCAAACAATGGAATTCTCTACCATTAAACATCCGTAGTATTCCAACTACCAAGTCCTTCAAGACTGCACTTAAGACGCATCTTTTCAAAATTTATTTTCAAAATTTATGAAACAACATTTCTTTTAATGATTAACGTAGCTTATGTGTAATGTACTTATTTATGTGGTTATTATGTTTGTATGGTTATTTAATTATTATATGTATGTTATTATCTCCATGTAAAGCACTGTGAGCCCGGTTCCTTCCTGGGATACAGTGCTATATAAATTACCAATATATTATTATTATTATTATTATTATTATTAAACGAAAATCGCAAATTCGAATTGAAAACGATTAGTGGTTGCTTTAAATTGCAAACCATAACCGCCTTGTATTTAGCTTTCAAGATTTCTACATATAAAATTTAATTTTAGACATTCAATTAGGTTTATTAAATTATTATTCACTATTATTGTATCTTACTTTAAAACCGTCTACACGCTTCATGCAAAATGCAATGATATTATAATTATGGTCAGAAGACGGGATTATAAATTTATTAAAATTTAAAACAATAAATTCATTATATATATTACTTGTAAATTTTGTTTCTCTTGTTAATATGTTACATATTTACTTTGTAACTGCTAGTCACTGCTAATTTTAGTTATTATATTTATTTTAATTTGAATTAATTTTATTATTTTATTCGATATTTTAACAGTATAAATTTTAAATATGGTGGCGTGGCGCTAATCGCTTGAAGTAAACACGAAAATGTCGTAGAATATCCGTTTATTAACTTTATATCTTTATAATTTCAAATTATTAATTTCTATCATTAGGTTACATTTGTTATATTTTTAGCAATTTGTAAGTATACTAATATTTATATTTTTTTCAATTCCAAAATTGTATTTTAAGGTATTTGGTACATATGTGGCATTCGGCAATTTGCGTTGGAACTATTTGCCGAGGCGAATAGTTCCGAAAAACCCGATATCAGTCAGGGGCGAATGTCCGGAGCGGTTTCCGGTTAGTCCTTAGCAAGAACCATTGTTGGTCTCGAGACCCTAAACTGATTGGTCGACCACAGCGAAGGTCATTCGTCAAGCTTGTTTCCACATACTCGCTTTGGTGAATTATATACATAGATTTACAAAATTAAGAATATCGTATTGTATAAGCAAACACCAACTTTTTCTTATTGCACAAGAAGAATTGGATTGAATAGAGCCCTTGTCTTTATCATCAATGTTGCTGGCATCTTGATGAGGAAGAAGCACTAAAACCTCTGCCTAAGAGAGCGAAAGGAAAAATGTATTATAGAGATAAAAAGGAAAGAAAGATCTGACACATCTTTTCATGAACACAGGCCATGGGTATCGATTTTATAGTTAATGAAAAGTCTTTTCCACAGCTTGGAATATAAAGAGACAGTTTGGGCGGATAAAACTTAAATCCCATAAACAGGAAATACTTATTAAATGTTCTATTTTATGCTTATTTGGATATGTTTTATAATATAATTTATTACATGAGAACTAATGCTGAAGGTTCAATTTAATATTTATTTTTGGAAATGAAAAGACTTAAATATTGTCGATTATACGAAACTCAGATAACATATTTCTTGCTAGGCACAGTGAAATAAAAAAGTATCTAAATTTAAAGCTCTAAATAAAATAATCTATTGCACCAAATGTTTAAAATATTTACAATGTCTGATATCATATACATTCATCAAATATGTTATATTTATCCCACTTTCAATACCTTAGTAAAGGTTTATTATCTCTCTAACTATAGCAATATATTCTCAAAAGTTTTCTTCATCTTACTCAAACGATTTTCTTGCTATACTCTGGCTAGCAAATGCACTTTTATTCGTGGTATGTTTATTTTAGTTGCATATGAGAGATACTTATAGTTTTTTCTTAAGAACTAGAATTGCATGTTCAAAAATTCTATCAAATAAAAAGTCTTCCACTGTTCCATAATTTTTTCTTTGTCTCCTTGAGATGGCAACACTAAGAAAACAGTGGCATCTGGCCAGACTAATAATGCGGTTCAAAAAAAATGTTAATGGTCTAATCCTCTGTTAATGTTTAAGACAAAAATGCATCCCCCTCCCGCCACAACAAGAACTAGTACACGACGGGGAAGTCAAGCTAAGTACAAGAACGCAACTTGAGCTGCTCTTTCCTGCCAAGAACAATTGGTGACCCAAAAAACCTTTTAAATCCGATCAGTTGAGGCAACATTATTAATAGACACATGTGTGTCTATTGCCTCCTGGTCCCCAACCAAAATTCACTAATACTTAAACGAGTAGCCCTACAATATGCCATCTTCATGTATGCATGCACAAAAGCTCAACATTCATAGGAGCCATAATGATCTGAGTTTTGAACGTGAGCCGAAGAAAAGATTAGTTTGTAAAGAAATTTTAAAATGCTAATAAGACACCTAAAGGCCGCTGACATTGGATTTCACAGCCAATAAGTGGTTAGTTTTTTATGTTTTGAAATCAATTGGTAAATGTGACTTCCTAGAATCTCATCAAATATTCTAAGCATTCAATTGTTTCCCAAGATCTGTAGGCCTGTCAGCAGAATTTGTCAAAACTACACCCTGTAAAGAACTATGCCTTGTCAAAACTATGGCTTGTCAAAACTATGGGTTGTCAAAACTATGGATTGTCAAAACTATGGCTTATCAAAACTATGACTTGTCAAAACTATGGCTTGTCAAAACTATGGCTTGTCAAAACTATATCTTGTCAAGAACTATTTAAGTTTCATAGTGGGACAGTCAATGTTTCCTGATCTAGCCATCCATTAAAAGTGATGAAATGTAGTGTATTGATTTTGGTTTATTTATTATGGGCTTAAACCTTTACAACCAAGAAGAGACCATTTTAATTAAGTAAATGTAGTTTAGAAACAATTAGATCTTAACATTGTTACAGATCTGAATTATTTATAACATCTGAACTACAAGTCATTGTGTTTGTTATTACAAGTTGAATTCTACTGTAAGAGTCAGGGGAGTGGGGATGACACCTGCTGAGAGCAAACGTTGCTAATTAAAGTCACCAATTTAACCATATTTTTTAAATATTGTAAATGTAACTAATTATTCAATTTGATTTTTAAATTTTAAAAAATTGCATTGCATCTAACGGTTTTCTTCTTTACAGTTACGAAAAAAATGGAGATCTTTGAAAATGCGTTAGAAACTAACATGCAGGTAGTAATTTGAATACAATTTTTACTTTCAAATAACATTTATTTTACGATTATTATTTTGCATTTGTCCATGATTTCCAAAACGATCATATTGTTACCTACCACATCAGAGTCTTGTAATGTGAGCGTGAAATGTGTTGTTGGCGATTGGTCACTTGAAATAGACCCAACTGGTGCACATTCACAGACGTACCCAGTGTTGTTATTAGATGTGATGGTTGGGGGAATGTTGTTGGTTTGTGTCAGTGTAACTACAACAGTAGCGTAGTCCACACGGAAATTCAAAGATTGTTCAATGGCCTGGAAATAATTTTTTGAAATGACATTTAATGTAGAAATATTGTTTCTAAAAAACATAGTATAAATTAAACAACCAGTAAAAATAATTTTTTTGACTATAAATCCCTTACATATATGAGACATAACTAAAAGTATTGATTATGTTCAATATAATACGCACCACGTGACAGACTAGCATAAACTTGTACGGATCGGGAAAATACTATAAAAGTATGTTTAATATAATACGCGCACCGCGCGACAGACCAGCATGAACGTTTACATGTTACTTAGAGATACATAGAGATAACCTATGAGATTAAGATACATTCGATTGAAGTTAAATTTTGATAGAGTGCATTGTTAGGTAACAAAAGTCTATGTGCAACATTTCAGCTCGATAGAATCACGTGACAGACTAGAATAAACATTTACAGATCGGGAAATATATTTTCAAAAGAATGTTTAATATAATAAGCACGCACTGCACTATAGGAAAATATTAAAAACTTTGTTCAATACAATACGCACAGCGAGACAGTCTAACACAAACATTTACAGCATGGATCTTGTTTTGTAATTATTGCTCAAAGAATTTGCCTGTATCCTGTTTAATAATTAGATTTAATGAATACCTTGAGGATGGTCACTATCTGCCAATGGTTTGTTTTAAAAGGATTTGCTTATAATCAAACTGATGGTGGTTGAGCTTTGAGTCAGAAGGATGTGAGTTATTTATAGTTAGGTTTGAATGTGTTTAAACTCTTATACCATAAGGCTCATAAAAATCTTAGTTTAAATTCCTTAAGTTGAGCATCCAATATCAATGAAGGCGATTAAAAACAAACTAGAGGTTCGAAAACCAATCATCTTGAATCGTTACAAATATTAATGGAAAATGTATATATTCTTTAAGAATGCAAATCGCAACAACCTTGTTCAGTTGATGGAAAACAGAGTAAAACATCAGTAGAGATCTCACATAACAAACAAGTATTAAGTGATACAATTTGTTAAAATGTTTTAGGTGTAAAGGGATATTGAAAGTAAATTAAGTAATTTGTATTTTTTTAAAAACTTACCTCAACAATAATCTCTAACTGAGTAAAGCTTGTTCTACCCAGAGAATGACCAGCTATTTTAGTAATATCACATCTGTACTTTTTACCACTAGCAAGGCTTGACACTGCTGTAAAATATCCCTCATAGCCAGCTGGTTCAGCTGATGAAATTTAAATGTCATTATTGGATGGATTACTGATAGTTTAATTTTGAAATAATAAATCTTGGATAAGGAAACTTTCAAACTGTCTCAAATTAGGTCAACAAAATGTGGGTGAGACTGCAATCAGGCTTATAGATTAATAGTAACATAATATGTAAACAGGGATATGAGTGAGCCTGACAGGACGTAACAAAACAAAGATGACTCCTGTCAGGCTCACTCATACCCTATTTACATGTTATTGTTATCCACCTATTAATCAAATTAGGTCAGCAAGTAGGACATTCAGTTTTAAAAAAAAATAATTTAAAAAAAGCATTTTCTGAAATTCTATTCTCTATATTTAAAAGTGCAGCAAATAGAAACTCAATAAACCCTCTCTAGTATAAGAATTAATGTAAAATGTTAGGCAAGTGGAAGAATTTGGAAGAACACGGTCATTGTTTAAAAAAAAGAAGCTGAGAAAAGCTTGCAAAAAGCAAGCAGAACATGAGATTAGTCATTTTGTTTTTAGTTCAATAAATTCCCTTTTATTTGCATATCCTGGCATTTAAATTTGCTCAACATTCCATCTCACTTTCTTTAAACAGGATAATTATTTCATAATCACTTTTGTTTACATTAAACTCAGTGCAATTTCTAAACTTTAAGACCCAAGCCATTTAGCCAAAAATTATGTAAAACTAACTTTTTAAAATGTCCTATTCAATACACTCCATTACCTAAAAGTAGTTTTCAGTATATGAACTCTTCCCTTTTCATAATCTAAATTTATTATATTCCATTGTTTTTCACGCTACCAAGTAGCTGTGTGAGCGAGACTAGTTGATTCGATCAAAAATATTTAATGAGATCCTTGCACTGTAGTGCAAAATAAAACTGTCACTGATTACAAAATACAGACAAGGGTGAAGTTTGAGAACAAATTCAAATAATGACCATGGTAAACTTTGAGAACTGATCATAATATTGAGACCTTGACATCCCCTGTGTGGAATGTTATGGTTTTGTTTATTTATCAAATCTCTGTCAATCTTTTTACAGACCATGACCGGGGACAGACTTCTTTGTTTCTTTTCCGATATTGGAGCTACTTCGTACCTGTTACATTTATCCTAGTCTTACCTAACCCTTGGAATCATTTTAAAATAACGTATTGTTTGTTATTTGTACAGAATATTTCCTCAAAAATTCTTCTTATTGATATGTTTATTTTATTACACGTAGTTTGTTAATAAAATGGTCATATCAATAACTAGGTTGTGCTGAGGCGCCCGCACACCTTTTTCAAAAGCCCAACTAACTTGTCCTTGTATAATAAATACGTAATATTAAACTTCCTTAAATGTACGCCCACTTTTTTTTGGGGTCAAAAGCCCAAGTAACTTATCCTTGTATGATAAATACGAAATATTTCTGAAATGTTTCCTCAAAGTATTTATATAATATTTTTTAACAGTGCTAATCACAACAAGATTTTAAAACTAATTTTAGAAAGCAGCGCACCAAATTATATAATAATCGGCATCCTTCCGTCACGCGAGACGATGGTGCATCACTGTTGAGTTGGGTTGCATTTCCTCGAGTGGCTGTGCAGTCCTATCCTTGAGTGACAGTCTTTACAACAGCTTTTACACACGAATTCTGTAATACCAAATATTTTAGCCTTTCTCCTAGCTCTTCTTTATGTAGCCTCCTCCATCCTACGCTCCTCGGCTATTATGACGCCCTCTTTGACAACTGTGCGCCACGTACATCGGTCTTCTGCCTTACACTCCCAGTCGCTTGTGCGTATTATGGCTGCGTTCATGTCCCTTTGGCTGACATCTTTAAATCGCAGACATGGGCGACTTGTCTTCCTCTTTCCCAATGCCAGTTCTCCATATAGCAGATCCTTGGGGATTCGGCCAGGGCTCATTCTTTTAACATGTCCTAGCCATCTCAGGCGTCTTTCACTAAGGATTGAGAACATGCTTTGGGTATAGGCACGCATTAGGACCTCAGTGTTAGGCACCTTGTCTTGCCATTTAATGCCAAGTATGCGTCGCAGGCATCTCAAGTGGAAGCTATTAAGCTTGCGCTCTTGGGATGTATAAGTGGTCCATATCTCGCTCCCATATAGCAGTGTGCTAATGACGCAGGCTCTATAGACACACAGTTTGGTTTTCTCTGTTAACTTGGTGTTTTGTCAGACCAGTTTGTTTAATTTAGTCATTATGGCAGCTGCCTTGCCAATTCTACTATTTATTTCCTCTTCAATGGACAATGTATTGGAGACCTTGGAACCCAAGTAGGTGAAGCTGTCCACAACCTCCAAGTTGTCATTGTCGATATTGATGGTAGGAGGAGGTTGTGTGTCTTGGGCCATGATGTTTGTCTTTTTCAAGCTGATTTGCAGACCAAATTCTTTTCAGGCATTGGAGAAGCTTGACACGAGTTATTGCAAACCAGTTTCTGTGTGTGCTGTTAATGCCGCATCATCCGCAAAGAGTAGCTCACGAAATAGGGTATCTGTCGTTTTGATCTACGCACTGAGGCGGGCAGTGTTGAAAAGTCCTCAATCAGCTCTGGTGTGTAACCAGATTCCATCACTGATATCCTTGAATGCGTATCGAAGCAGTACAGAGAAGAATATTGCGAACAGTGTATGTGCAAGTACACAAACTTGTTTAACTCCGCTGCTGACAGGAAAGGCTTCTGACGTAGCTCCATCGAACTGAACTGTGCCCTGCATATTATCATGGAATTGTCTGATGATTGCGAGTAGGTGTGGGGTACAGCCGATTTTTACCAGGATTTGGAATAGCCCGTTGCGACTGACGAAATGAAAGACTTTCGTAAGATCCACAAAGGCAATGTATAGTGTCATCTGTTGCTCTCTGCATTTTACCTGGAGCTGCCGTATGGAGAACACCATGTCTATGGTAGACCAACCAGCCCGGAAACCGCACTGAGATTCTGGATAGCCACGGGATTCCAGACTCTTTAAACGTGTTAGTATGACACGGGCGAAGGCCTTTCCTACAATACTAAGGATTGAGATGCCGCGATAGTTATTGCAGTCACTTCTATCACCCTTGTTTTTATATAGTGTCACTTTATTTTGCATCCTTTAGGTCTTGGGGGATATAGCCCTGTTCCCAGCAGAGGGACAGAAGCTCGTGCAATGGCTGTAGTAAAGCTGTCTTGCCACACTTTAGAGCTTCCAGTGGTATGCCATCATACCCAGGGGCTTATCCACAAGCTAGGCTGTCAATTGCTTTGCTCAGCTCTTCCTGTGTGGGCGTGACATCAAGTTCTTCCATGAGTGGCATATCGGGGATGTCATCTAGAGCGGTGCTGGAGACAGTGGTAACTGTTGAGTACAGTTCCAGATAATGCTCAACCCACCGTTTTAGCTGTCCTGCCTGGTCTTGGATAATTTCTCCACTTTTGGACTTTAGGGGGGCAACTTTGGACGTCAGAGGGTCAGTTGCTCTTTTGATATTTTCGTACATGGCTTTGGCATTGCCCATGTCTGCAGCTGATTGTATGCTGGAGCAGAGGTTAAGCCAGTAGGTATTCGCGCATTGACGGGCAAATTTTTGGGCATACGACTTTGCTGATTTTAAGGCATGCAGCCTGTCGGGTGTGGGCTTTTCCTGGTAGGCCATAAGAGCTTTCCTTTTGGCTTCAGTGATGGGTTTCATCTCGTCCCAATTTTCATCAAACCAGTCCGTATTTTTGTCAGATTTATTGCCAAAGGCATCTATTGCTGATGTATAGATTGTGTCCATGAGATACGTCCATTTGGAGTCTATATTTTCAATTTTAAAAAAGCAGAGTGATGTCCCTTAGCGTTAGGCCAAAGTGAGTCAGTCATACATAATTGAGCGTAAATATATATGATGATTCGTGTCATATTTTGTTTCTAATGTATGCTGCTATCTTTGTTTTGATTAAATGAACAACAAAAAGTTGTAATTTCATTCTAGAAATCAATTTAATCCAGAATTAAAAAAACCCGTAAAAAACCAAGTTTTTGACTATAAATCCTTTATGTACGAGAAGTAACTAAAAGAATGTTCATTATAATACGCAGCGCCAGACCATCCAGAAATACAAAATTGCAGTTGTGTCGTAAAACATGTTTAATATAATGCGCACCGATCAGGAATATGTTTATAAAAAGAGCTGTCAATAAAATACGCACCTTATTGCGCGACAGAAAGGTTGTTCAATATAATACGCACCGCGACGCTCTATCTCAAAAAATAGCATGATACATAGGAATAAATAAAATAATCTAAAAAATCAATAATTTAATTACGGTACATGCGATCGATCTGAAATTTTGATACATTGTTTTTATCATCGGTACGAAACTGCCTGCAAAATTTCAGCTCGCTATCTTGCGAGCAAGTGGGTTAAAAATCGATCAAAAGTTTTGGCGACAAGCAAGCAAGCAAGCGGTCCGCCGCAGACACCACGAGTTAATATAAAGGATTTAAAAATAACCTCAAAATGGCTTCATAGTATATTTACTATTTTGTAACCTGAAGTCTGTTTAATGCCTTGGTTGTAGAAGCAATTACATATTCCAAACGGTCTAAGGACATGGCAAAGAATGCGTAACAACGTTCTAGTGTACTAAAATGGTTGGAGAGTTCGTTTCAGTTGGAGTATCATGCACAAAAAATTAGGTGAAATGAACTTTTTGAGCGCGATTTTACAATGACTTTTAATTTATTGCGTCTTTCTTGAACTCCTGCATACTTTCAAGCCATTAAGAAGTATTAACACATTTTGGGCCTCTGTAGTCCATTATTTTAAGATAACCATTTATTGAAAATACTTTCAGAAATGTCGTAAGAACTTGATGCCATTTTCGTTTTGTTCTTTATTAATAGTTTATTCTTTTTATCCAATCTATGATTCTTTCGTATTGCAAAAACCCTTGGTAATGTCAATGTTTAGCACTTCTTCATGAGTGGATACTTTAGTAATTTCTTTTATTTTTATTAAACTTTATCATAAGGTTTTTATTTTATTTTAGAAGCTAATTAAGAAAGAGGAAATTGTCACAAAAAAAAATGTGCCGCTCGGAGAATTAGATTCCTTATTGCGATTGACTTTAAATTGATTCCAACCTTTGCTTAAAAATATACAACATGGATGAACAAGTTTGCGTAAAATTGTAATTGAAATAGACAAAGCAATCAATTAAAAAAATAAGGAATGAATTAATTGAGGAGACATACTTCTTCGTATGACACATGTAACAGGACTATTCAATGTATCCATGTCTTGCATGAGAATATCAACTGTTCCATTAGGATTGTTGGGATCTGACGGGTCTGGACGAAACAACAGAGAAATGGCCTGAAGAGAACAGGAAATTAAATTTAATAAATGTATTCATATTCAGCAAGATAAATCATCATCATCATCATCATCATCATCATCATCATCATCATCATCATCATCATCATCATCAGTGGCGCTGGCCTGCTCCACCACATCCTTCCATTCGGATCGATCGATATCGATGACTTTCCTTCTCCATACCAAAACCCCCAGCTGGTGTAAGTCCATTTCCACATCATCGATCCACACCAGTCTTGGGCGACAAGTGAGTCGTCTGCCCCTTGGTTTCTGCCTGTAAATAATTTTTTGGGGCTTTACATTCTGGAATCCTTTCAACATGTCCTGCCCAGCATAGTCTTCCTTTTTTAATACTTGTGACGATGGCTGGGTCTTTGTACAGATGGTATAGCTCTTGAATTTGTACGAATTTTCCAGATATCATGTTCTATCACAGGGCCATATATTTTCCGGAGGATTTTCCTCTCCCAAGTGTTGAGCAGGTTTCCTGCCTTTCTGGTCAGGCTACAAGTCTCACTAGCGTACATTACTACCGGCCTTATAATCGTGGTGTATATTATTTTCTTTGTTCTCCTTGAGAGGTTTTTGCTTCTTAGAAGTTTTTGTAAGCTGAAGTAGGAGCTGTTGCCTGCTGTTAACCTTTCTTTCACCTCCGAAATTATCTCATTATGTTCGTTTATAGTTGCCCTTAGATATTTGAATGCAGCAACTCTCTTAAATTTGTGTTTGTTTATAAATTCAGCAAGATAAAGTAATGACTAAAATATTTGATAATTTTATGAGATCGATAACACAAAGTATAAATATTTCCCATGACAAATTATTTTTAAAAAAAATAAGTTGCAAATTAAAAATACAAAATAAATTATGTGCTTGTTTCTATATTAAGTACTATATCATGTCAAACTACTTACAGAGGAATTGCCTGCTGGAACAGTTGTAAGATACTTTGGTCTGATACAAGATTTACCAAAAGCTTGGGAGCTACTGATGCACGATGGGTAAACAAATTCAGGACCTTGGTCATCACCATCAAGAATATTTACTGTCATAGTTGTTGTATTTGATCGTCTTTGTGTAACATTTACTGCATTGTCCTTAAAAAGAAAGAATAAATTAACAGCTTAACACTATGAAAATATGAATACAGAATAAACTATCATTTCCATTATCAAGTTCCCATATCTGTCACTGGCTGCTGCCTCTCAGTCAGAACATGAAGGAGAGTAATCCTCAGTAATTGATCTTCTCTTTATAACAAATGTTTCGCCATAGACTATAGACATTCTTTTAGTCCAGGACACCTGTGACTGCGAACAAGTGATGAGGTGCACTTATCTGGCTCCATCAAATTAACAGTCTATGGAGGTGATGCGTCCATTTCTGAACATGCATATACAATTTTTTGTATGTAACTATGTTTATAAAGATTTAGAGTGCATTGTGTTTTCTGTAGTTTTTTAACATGTTTGTAAAGCGCTGTGAGCCCAGCCGTAGACTGCGCTATAAAAGGGAACAAAATAAATTAATTAATTAAATTAATTACAGGCATAAAATAAAGGTATGTTAAATAAGATTTTAAATTATCATTAACAACAGGAGTTATATTTTGATCAGTCCTACCCTTGCAGTAACAGTGATGAAGTAATATGTCAGCCTGGCGTCTCCTGTGATGCGGTACATGCTTTCAAAATCAAGGGGAGCATAGACATACATTAGACCGTCAGCTTCAGATGGTAAGGTAAAATACTTAGTGCCGTCAAAGTTGTACTGTTGGAACACAATGGGAAATCTTTTATAACAAAATCATTTAACTATGACTCATTATTATCTTTTATAAAAATAACACATTTAAATTTAGGGTAAGTGTATAATTTTCAAACTGGAGGTTCATTAATAGAGCTTGGTTTAGTAACAACAACAAATAACTGCAATAATTTTAGGATGGTGTACTGTATTTCTGGTTCAGTAATTGAATTAACAAAGATTATCAGTACAAAAATATGGTTTGTTTTATGATTATGTATTGTTAAAATATTTATAAGCATATGGATAAACATTCCGATTTTTAAAAAAAAATTTAATTAGGGTAATTTAAATAAGGAAAAGTCTTCACCTTTTAAAAAAAAGATTTTTTTTAAAAAGTCACGTCTTATAAAATCACTACGATAACAAGAATTTTACTATATAAAAATTATCGTTTAATATTTTCATAGCTGGGGTATTGATAATAAGGCTGACACATTAAAATTTTACTTTATTTTTTCAATGAATCACTAAAATAAATATACATATTTAATATTTCACACGATGCCTTTGTTATGTGAAAAATATGCATAAAATAAAAGTTAAAACTTATAACCTCTAAGAAATCAGCTTGATGTTTTGAGAACTGCCAGTACTACTGTTTCTTCTTAACATTTAAATAAAAAGTGTTAACATGCTTAGTGTAGCATTGGATTAAAGTTCTTCCTCACTTACATTTCAAGGCATTTATTTTATACATGATTTGTGATTTACAATTTAAAAATTATATTTACTGGACTTGGTATGGTGTAACTGAGACTGTAGGTAATCTGTTTGTTTGGCCCTTCATCATTGTCATTAGCACTGATTCCTGTGAAAACTGTTACACCAACTGGGGTTAACTGAAACATCATTCAACAAGTGAAATGTTAACCATTGGACTTTTGGTTTTAGAAAAAGTAATAGTGTTCAAATAAGATTAATATTTAATATATGCTGAAATATTTACCTCACTGACATTTACTGTGTATGGAGCATTCACAAACTGTGGTGTGTTGTCATTGACATCCAAAATCTGAATCTTCAGGACTATAAATACAGAATTCTAAATGGTGGAAGATAGAAATTCAGTATGTTAGTTTTGGAAGACTCTAAACTTATATAAAAAATTAAACTTAATGACATTAAAATAATTGAAATGTTTTGTTTAGCTCCTTGAGCTTGACATTTTATTAAACGTCACACTTTCTGAGCCTCTTGGACTGAAGTTATTCAACCTGGATAAAAGTCATTGTTTCTGTTACTGAGTAACTAGCTCATCAAGTAGTGATTTTACTTTTCAAATCTTAAATTTACGTTAGTCAGCTAGACAAGTGGACTTTCTATTCTAGAACAATTTTTTTAGAAAGTTTAGTAATGCTCAAGATTAAAAAAAATTGCACAGCCAAGGAAAATCAGAATTTTAAGTCCTATCACAAGGATCATAGATAACATGTCTTTCTCATTTTTGAAAGCTTTCTTAAATTAGATCAAAATCAATATTTTCCATTATGAAATATTTAGATTTCTCAATACCAATGGCAAGATAACAGAAGAGCCCAAATTGTTAAAATGAATGGATAAGAAACATACACGTGTTTTGTGCATAAATCAAACTAAAATTTAAGATTAATTACAGAATGTAAGAAAACTTAGTGTAAAGTCTCACAGTATAGGGATTTAGCCTTGCTCTCCGCTTTCTCACAGTACACCAATAACTGACACGATGATATTGAACTTCAAATGTTTATTCCGTTACACAACTGACTGTTCCACCTAGACAGCAAATATATCTTTATACAACTGCTCTACAACAACTGTATTATACTCAACAGTCTCCATGAATGGCTATCTCATGTACAGCAACTCCCATTATTATGTCTAAGTGAACTCTTCTCCAGTCACTACTTGACCATAGCTCACAAACAATCATCCCGGTAAACTGGTGTTCACTCCAGTAAACATGCATTCACCCACAGTGATTCTCATACCCCTGACATGTCCAGCCTCCTCCATTAGATTCTACTACCGTGTAGAATCTTCTATTAACAACAACAAGAACAAAAAAGTCAGGGTATGGAATCACTGTCATTTACACCTCCACACAAAAAGTAAAAAAATCTTAATTATGTACAATTTCAGGTTGCAACATGAGAATGTTATCTGTAACAGCCTGCCCTAAAATTAATCATAAGCTCAATAATTGTTATTAAGTATAACAATCAATTAAAACTAGTTCTATCCACATCATGGAACCTTTTACGGAGCACTTTTTGATCATTTAATAAGTACTCTGTATCTTTAATGTCCCCATAGAGCATGGGATCTGTTATGAAGCAGTCATTCTTCTCCTATGTATCTTTACTGTCTCCATAGTGAGACCCTTAATGTATATTTACTGTCTCAATATCGAGACCCTTTATTGTCCCCATAGTGGGACCCTTTCATAACCCTCTCGTACTGGATTATAAAATTATCCTCATCATGATCATAAAAATGATTCTCAACAAAAATCTCAAGGCATCTTAATAATCTTAAACCCTCAATTCATAATCAACATTATAATCATCATAATTATAATAATTATCAACAAAATTCTCATGAACCACATATTTAATCATAACCATAGCATATCATAAATACAATCATCAAAAATTATCATAATAAATGCATATCTCTATAATAAACAAGAAATAAAAACTCGAATGAGTATTTAAACGCAACTTCCAACAAGGAATGTCCGATTTTTTTATCAAGGGAAATCATTCTAGATTACATTAAAAGTCGATTCAAATAAGTAATTCTGAAACTAAACACAATATGACGTCATATCCCCTCACACTACATCACACCAAGAATGTGTCAATATAATGCGCACCACGCAACAATCTAACATAAGCATTCACAAAGCGGGAAAATCCCATTAACAATCCTTTTATATAATAAAAGGAAATGTTCTGTCCGGTCATCGATAGCGATTGGTCCCTCAAACTTATACAGACTCTTACAGCCAATCACTTGCGCAGAAAAATTAAATAAATGAATGAAATATGGAACGCATTTACGCGGACGAGTTTTTTCGTTGTTGTAATCATTCAATCCTGTGCTCCCATCTTGAAATGTGTCACTCCTGCTAATCACTACTGTTACTCCTAGACAACATGCCACCGAAACGGTGGCGTAACGTCCTTGGACGGGCTTTGTTGCTCGTCATTCTAGATTACATTAATAGTAATTTCAAATAAATCATTTTGAAACTAAGCAAAACAATTGCTTTCAAAAATTGCTTCTAAAATTACAGGAGTTGAACGAAAATAGACCCCAACGGAGGACTGCCCTGGTGGGCCACGAACTTTCAAGATATGACGTCGACATTGCCGCTCTCAGCGAGACCCGTTTACCAGGAGAGGGCGAACTAAGTGAAAGAGGCTCCGGCTACACCTTCTTCTGGAGTGGCAGAGGGAGCGAGGAACGCCGTGAGGCCGGTGTTGGCTTTGCCATGAAGACATCATTAGTATGCAAACTCGCTAGTCCTCCAAAGTGCATAAATGACAGACTCATGACGATGAGACTGCCTCTGTTGGCCGGGAAGAAATACCTCAACATCATCAGCTGCTATGCCCCAACAATGACTAACCCTGATGAAGTGAAATCCAAGTTTTACGAGGACCTTCACTCTATCATCGCCAACATTCCTTCCACTGATAAGCTTGTCATACTTGGTGACTTTAATGCAAGAGTAGGCTGCGATGACGCTCTTTGGGACGGTGCGATAGGAAAACATGGAGTGGGCCGGTGTAATAGCAATGGTCTCCTGTTGCTTCAGACGTGTGTGGAACATGACTTGTTGATTACTAACACAGTATTCAGTCTTCCCACAAGAAACAGGACCTCATGGATGCACCCTCGCTCCAAGCACTGGCACCTAATAGACTACGTCATCACAAGGAAGAAAGATAGACAAGACGTTCGTGTGACTAAATCACTCTGCGGTGCTGAATGCTGGACAGACCATCGTCTCATCATCTCTAAACTTAAGATATGCATTCAGCCCAAAAGACGGCCCCAAGGAAGGAAAACCCTAAAACGGCTAAACATCACAAAGCTAAACTGTGCGAGTACTAAACAATCTCTGGAGACAGCCCTGGAGGGCAAACTGAGATCCACCACTCTAAACAATACGAACATTGAGACTGTTTGGACGAACTTTAGAGATCTAATCTACAGCACAGCCTCCCAAATCCTTGGACCCGCGACGAGAAAGCACCAAGACTGGTTCGATGACAATTGCGTTGAAATCAAGCAAATGTTGGCAGAGAAACATCAACTCCACAAAAGACACATCAGCAATCCCAGGTCTTCAACCGTAACGGACTCATATAATAGCATACGCCGCGTCATACAACAAAAACTTCGCTGGATGCGAGACTCATGGCTAAACAAGAAAGCTGATGAGATTCAACAATATGCAGACAGGCATGATATGAAGAATTTTTACAACGCCATTAAGGAAGTGTACGGACCCACAACGTCTAATTCATCCCCGCTTCTCAGTGCTGACGGGACATATCTAATTACTGACGGGGAGAAGATTCTTGAGCGCTGGGCTGAACACTTTCATGCTGTCCTAAACAGCAACTCAAGTATTAATGAAGATGCTATCAGTCGCCTCCCTCAAGTACCAATTAACCTGGCAATGGATGACCCGCCTACACTTCTTGAGACGCAAAGAGCTGTACATCTTCTGTCATGTGGAAAGGCTCCTGGAGCAGACTCAATTCCAGCAGAAATATACAAAGAAGGTGGCATGGTTCTACTAGAAAAGCTGCATGAAATCTTCCTAATGATGTGGCAGCAAGAGGCTGTCCCCCAGGATTTTAAAGATGCCTCTATAGTCCACTTGTACAAGCGAAAAGGGAACCGCCAAGCCTGCGATAATCATCGTGGAATTTCACTCCTATCAATTGCAGGAAAAATACTCGCCAGAATTCTCCTAAATCGCCTAAATGCACATCTGGATCAGGGTCTTTTACCAGAAAGCCAATGTGGTTTCCGGAAAGAACGCGGGACCATTGACATGATTTTTGCAGCCAGGCAATTGCAGGAAAAGTGTCAAGAGCAGAATATGGACCTATTTTCCATTTACATAGACCTTACGAAAGCCTTTGACACAGTCTGCAGAGAGGGCTTATGGAGGATTATGGCCAAGTATGGGTGTCCAAATAAGTATATAGCCATTGTAAGGCAATTTCATGATGGCATGCAGGCTCGAGTCCAGGACAACGGAGAGGTCTCTAAACCATTCCCTGTCACAAATGGCGTTAAGCAAGGCTGTGTTCTGGCCCCAACATTGTTCAGCCTCATGTTCTCAGCCATGCTTACAGAGGCCTTCAGGAATAGAAATGTAGGCATGGACTTCAGGTATCGCACTGATGGTCGTCTGTTCAACCTCAGGAGGCTTAAAGCTAAGACAAAGGTCAAATCAGACAGCATCCTGGAACTTCTTTTTGCTGATGATTGTGCCCTTAACGCGGGCTCTGAAGCACAACTGCAACTAAGTGCTGATAAATTTTCCAGTGCGTGCTCTAACTTTGGGCTCACCATCAGCACAAAAAAGACAGAAGTGTTATACCAGCCGGCCCCGGGCAAATCCTATACTGAGCCAAACATATTCATCAACGGCAACAAAATCAACACAGTGAGCCGCTTTACTTACCTTGGCAGCACACTGTCCCAGAAGGCCAATATTGATGACGAGGTGAACTCGAGAATCTCAAAGGCCAGCGCAGCATTCGGCAGATTGCATGACAGTGTCTGGAACAGAAGGGGAATCAGCACCCAAACAAAACTAAAAGTATACAGAGCTGTAGTGCTCCCCACCTTACTATATGCATGTGAAACTTGGATTGTATACCAACGCCATGCGAGGTTGCTGAACCACTTCCACACCAAAAGCCTTAGAAAAATTCTCAATATAAAATGGCAGGAAAAAGTTCCAGACACCGAAATATTAGCCAGGTCAGGACTCCCCAGCATCCACACTATCCTCATGCAAAGCCAACTACGCTGGGCGGGGCATCTAGTGCGCATGCCCGATCATCGCCTACCCAAGAGGCTCTTCTACGGTGAACTTACCGAAGGGCAAAGAGCACGCGGAGGTCCACGAAAGCGCTACAAGGACACGCTTAAAACTGCTCTGAAGGCCTTCGACATCGGACATGACTCCTGGGAAGCGGCAGCCAGTAACCGAGCCCACTGGCGCTCTACGATATGGAATGGCGCAGCTGTCTGTGAAGCAAATAGACAACAGGCTGCCAAGTTAAAACGCCAGGCCAGAAAGGAACGAAACCAAAACCCCCCTGAAGGGACCGCTTCTATCTCTTGTCCGACATGCGGACGCCTCTTTCGCGCAAAAATAGGGTTAATAAGCCACCAGAGAACACATGTGGCGGCCCAGCAAATATGATGAGAGTGGTCATCGTCGATCACGACGGACGAACAACAACAACACATTAATAGTAATTTCAAATCAATCATTTTGAAAACTAAGCAAAACAATTGCTTTCAAAAATTGCTTCTAAAATTACAGGAGTTGAACGAAAAGCGATTTTTGAAAAATTCATTCTCCAACATTGTTCTAAATACTATTAGCTATTGTTTGACGTTTGTTTCAACCCGAAAGATGTTATGGTTGGCAAGAAATTGACAAAATACTTATATTTTCTCGGGTTTTTTTGGATTTTCATGGAAATCCAGTAAACCTTTTCGTTATTTTTTTTGGCCGTTGCACATCCTTGGGACCTCCTTTGCATATTTGCAGAAGACCCGAACCCTCTATCTGGTATGATTCAGGAGGAGTTGCATTGTCATTGACAGACATTTCGAATCTATAAACGCAATTTTTCCAAGGGAAATAGCGTTAATTTAAAAAAAAACCAGAAAAAACAAGTTTTTGACGATAAATCCTTTATATAAGAGACATAACTAAAAGAATGTTCATTATAATACGCAGCGCAAGACAATCCAAAAATACAAAATTTTAGTTATGTCTGGTAAAACTTGTTAAATATAATGCGCACCGATCGGAAATATGTTTTTTAAAAAGTATTGTGAATATAATACGCACCTTATTGCGTGACAGGAAAGGTTGTTCAATATAATACGCACCACGACACTATAGCAAAAAAGTTAATATGTTACATAGAGATAAATAAAGATAATCTAAAAATTCAATAATTTAATTACAGTACATTTGATCAATCTGAAATTTAAAAAATCATTTTTATCATCGGCACGGGTCTGCCTGCAAAATTTCAGCTCGCTACCTTACGAGGAAGTGGGTTAAAAATCGGTCCAAAGTTTTTTCGGCAAACAATCAAGCAGACACCACGAGTTAATATAAAGTATTTAATTTAAAAAGCGTATAAAACCAAGTTTTTGACTATAAATCCTTTATATAGAAGACATAACTAAAAGAATGTTCATTATAATACGCAGCGCACGACAATCCAAAAATCCAAAATTTTAGTTATGTCTCGTATAACATGTTTAATATAATGCGCACCGTGACTAGCGCACCGATCGGGAACATTTTTTTAAAAAGTAACGTCAATATAATACGCACCGAATCGCTCAACAGGAATGTATTAAAAAGGTCGTTTAATATAATACGCACCGCGACACTCTATCTCAAAAATTAACATGATACATAGAGATAAATAAAATAAACTAAAAATTCAATAATTTATTACAGTACATGCGATTGATCTGAATTTTGATACATCATTTTTATCATCGACACAAAACTGCCTGCAAAATTTCAGCTAGCTAGCTTACGAGGAAGCGGGTTAAAAACCGATACAAAGTTTTTTCGGCAATCAAGGGCTCAAACAGACACCACAAGTTAATATAAAGGATTTAAAAATGGCCTGAGATCTCCATAATCAACCCCCCAAAAAAATTTCATGACATCAGAACACCTCAATACATATTATAATTATAATACTGGCCCGAGGTCACTCAGACCCCAACAATTCAACCCAAAAATACATTATCATCAAGGCATAATCATAGTCAACAAAAACACATTATCATCATCATAGAAATACAATAATTATGTCCTATTTATTTATAGCCAAAAACATAATTTATACAACAAAAATGATTTTCATTTTTTTTTATGGTGGTATATTACGTTTGTTCCCCATACTAAATAACAAACGACCCTGGTTACCATTATAAAGACTGATTGCAAGCCTAGGCGGTATTTCCCCCATGGCTATAATCGTACCCCAACTGGTGTCAAAATAACCCTGATCTTCTTTGAATCTACTTTTTGACCTCTATAGTTCCCCCTTGTGTCTATTAATACAACTGTGCACAAGCCATCTTCACCTACACGAATCAATGTTTTCACCAGGACCCTAACTATCATCCAAAATATTAGCCGTAACGGACTAGCAAAGCCGTTATCTGTCTTTGCAAACCTGTCCTGTGAGTTTTTGTCGGTCATGGTCTTTTGATTTCTGGCCAGTCTTGACCGCATAGTCTCAACGTCCCTGTCCCTGTGTTACTTCGTGTTTGCCCTGCTGTGTTTTTGGAGGTCACAAGCGTCACCTTTGTCTAGCAACTCAAAACAATGTTCCGCTGAGCACACGTCATATTTTTGTGTGAACCCACTGCAGTGGTTCTCCTTAATTGCCATATTTTCACCATTGAGGGCTATCACTTTTTCCGTATCCTGTGCGCTATTTCTACCAATATGTTCATTCCTTTCAAAAAATGTAATTTTCTCCACTTCTGTGGGCCTAATCGGTTCGGCCTTTTCCTCCTTAACTTCTATTTTATCTGTAAAACTTTGATTTGCATCAACTTTTATCTCACTAACGTAACCACTTTATATTCAGTGGCCTTCACCTTATCTTGAGAATGTGGGTCATTAATTTTTTCTTTGTCCACTTGGTAATTTTTTCACTATTTTTCCCTTCTCAATAAGCACTTCTTTGTTCTCATTTACATAAGGTTTTTCAACAATTCTCTCAAGCGTCTTGGACCTTCCCTGCACCCTAACTGTCATGTCTGTATCATTCCCTATTAATCTCTGCATTAATTCAGCCATTTTTTCTTCCTTCTCTCCCATCATTCTCCATAATTAAGTAATGTTTTCTTTGTTACGTGTTACGTTTAGGGTTAACTCATTACTCGCTTCTTTCATATCTGTGTTTTCTAGCTCTATTTCCTTTCGCCCCCTCTGTAATTTCTAAAAAAATTCATCTTTATCGGCCAGAGTCTTATTCAGTCCTGTTATATTTTGGTTTGCAATGATTACGTTTAATTCCATCTCTGTTAGTTTTTCATCTTTACCCTTGAATATTTTAATCAAGCTAGAATACACTTTATCCATTTCGGTACTTTTCATTTTCAAGTTCATGGACTCAACTTCAACTTCATTTAGTTTTCTTTTGTGCTCTCTCTTTATTTGTTCTAATAATCCGTCCCTTTCAGCTAAGGCCTTACTCAGATCTGCTATGTTGTTGTGTGTAATGATTAGGTTTCTATTCATTTCTGTGTTTTCTCTCTCTTTTTCTTTTAGTTCCCTCTGTAATTTTTCCAATAGTTCATTTTTTCAACTTCACACTTCTTCAACTGTGTTATATTTTGGTTTTCATTGCTTAGGTTTAACTCCATCTCTGTTATTTTTTCATCTTTGTCCTTAGTTATTTTGGACAAGCTAGATTATTATTTATCATTTTGAGCTAACAGGTTGTCCATTTCAACAATTTTCATTCTTAATTCCCATGACTCAACTTCAGTTTCATCTAGTTCTGTTTTGTGCTTCTTGCCTTCCCTTTCCAGCTCTGTAAGTCTACTTTGCACACTACCCAAAGTTGATTGTCATTCATTTAATGTTGCTTTGTGTTCCGCTAGTTCCTTGTCTTTTTTGAACAATGCAGTTTTTAGCTTGTCCACGAGGCTAAGGTTGTCTGCCAGTTCGTAGTTTAAGAAATTCATCTCTTTTTTATTTTCAGCATTACGGTTTTTAAGGAACCTAATTTCTTTTTCTCTTTGTTCAGATTCTTATCTTTCTTTATATATTGTACGATATTCTTTTTGAATTCTACCATTGGTTCTTTTCTGCCTTTATTAATTTGTTTTCTGTTCTCAGGAAAATTCTCACGAAACTCACTAACTGTATTACTATTGTAACCATCCTACATCATATTTTCCTTTTTATACTTTATGATATTGTCCGGTTTCTTAGGGTTGTCGTATCTATAATACTTAAACTGGCCAGCTTCACAGTATATGCTGGCTATTTCATAGAGTTCTTCCTCACAGTTACCAACGTCATGGTCGTAGTCTTCTGTCTCATTTGTTAAATCCGGATCCTCGCAATATATGCTAGCTAACCCATACAATTCTTCCTGACCGTTACTCTCGTTACTTTTTAAACCTCCCTGTTTTATTCTCCGTTTTCTTCTTTTCTCTTCATCAATTTCTTAAAATTGCTTCTGTCTCTTTTCGCCTTTGTCTCAACTTCTTTTCATCTTTTTTCTGTCGCTGTCTAAATCTCTCTTTGTTTTGTCTCAGTGATCCTTCATCTTCTTTTTGCCACTTTATCCGTACTTCTTCAATTTTGTTTTCCCACCAACTATCCTCGTCCGCCATTATTTTATCTGTCTTTTATATTTTGTATTTAAGTCTAGCTTCCATGTTATTATACGCAACAGACTAATCTTAATACCCCAATTTTTTCCCATTTAATACGATTTAATAAGTAATTAAATCTGTACTTACTTTCTGTATAGAAATTAACACTCACACATAGTATCAATACATAAACGAAAATCACATTACGCTTTCAATATCCATAAATGAGAGGAATTCACAAAGTCTCAAAACTTGTTTTCACTGTCTATAATCCACTCCTGGTTGTGGTTTTGCTCCTGGTACGAGTCATTTTTTATCCTGGTTAGGAGGGTTAGTTACTCCTGCAGTTTGTATATCTTTCTTGCGATGTTCTGGTTCCGTCGTAAATATTACCCTGTCTGGTAATGTTCAGTACTCCTGGGACTCTGCACCGCGACACCGTCTGTCTGCAACCCCACTGCTACGATGATCGTCGTCCTGGCTAGCGGTCTTCATCTATGGTTTTGTCGTGATTTCGTATATAATATACTGCTTCTGGTACGGGCGTAAGCACTACACCCTTGTATTGATCTGGTTATCGATGCTTGGCTCTCCGGCGACTTGTACGACACTCTGTACTGGCCTGGTACGGACGGTTATACAACATACCGCTCCTGTGAGGTGATTTCGTCGAATATCTATACGTGATTCTTTATTTGCTAGCGGTGATTTGAAATTCTGAGACTAGTGGGACCGGCCCCCATGTCAAGTCTCATAGTAAAGGGATTTAGCCCTACTCTCCGCTTTCTCACAATACACCAATAACTGACACGAGGATATGGAACTTCAAATGTTTATTCCGTTTCACAAACCGGCCGTTGCGTTCATCCTAGTCAGCAAATATATATTTATACACCTGCTGTACAACAACTGTATTATACTCAACAGTCTCACTGACTGGCTATCTCATGTACAGCATACGAATAGGCTCTACACACAACTCAGTACACAATCTCAACATGTATATATGTGCCCTGGTCCATACCCGACTGCTCTGGGGCGACGCTCAAGTCTCTTTACTCTGACTGACTGTGTCACAACTCGTTCCCTCTAGGGCTGTCAATATTGTTGAAAAAAGCTGCCCGGGTACCCGTGAAAATTTCGAAAGGGTACCCGGGTTACCCGTTCGAAATGTCGCGCATAATTTCCCCCGTCATGATCACTATACATTGCAACCTAACCAACATCCATGCACCTCATTTCACAGAGTAGCTAGCGGCATGCTTCCAGTAACAAACTATTATTAATGCACTACTATTAACTGTTATGCATTAAAAAAATGTTATTCAACTCCTGCTGTAAATGCATTCGTCATACTCATAAACTAAAGCTACAGTAAACTGAACATGCAAACAAAATGGCAACAACAATGACGTTACGTTCAGTGTCATTATACTTTGAATGTTAATATCCACTTGGCGTTGGTAGGCGATGCTAAGAGAGGCGCTACTGGGTGGATCCACCAGATGTGGCGCCACTGGCTGAGCTGAGCTTATGCAATACTGCAGTCAATCTCAATCGATCGTGCTTTGGTCACTGATGCTGCTTTTGTTGACACCAAAACATTTTCTGGTATTGGGTGGATCGGCCATTGGTTTATTAGATTGCGTTTTATCGCGCTGGTGTTGCAACCCTTCGCAGACACACTTTCAATACAACGGTTGCATTTTGCTGTGTCGCTGTCAACTCGATTGGCCTGATTCCACACGGCCGACGTCATCCATAGCAAGTATTTAATTTTATTAACTTTAAAAACTGACAACTTTGGGTATATTATTAATATCAGTTTTTGGGCTAGGCAAACACGTGGCAATGAACACAAGAAACACAAGCGAATGCAAGGGGTGTGGGTTATAGCTTCTCAAAGTGCTGGTCCGCGGAAGTTATCAAAAAAGGACAGAAAAATATCATTATAATCCTCCAATTGCTACCAATAATAGAAATAAAAGGAAATAAAATTCATTTCGCTACCATGAAAGTACAGGGAAAATAGTGCACCGGCCCCTGGTGCAGTGGCGGATTTAGCTATAGGCAGGAGGGGCGGCTTGCCCCCCCCCCGCGCCCCTGTTGGGTCTAAAATGGCGCCCCCTAAAGACAACCTCAATGAAAACTAAAAAGGTGTCACTAGAGCAGAAACAAAGATTTCAAAACACGAAACTTCTAATCAACCCCAAACTGCTTGCTAAATATCTTATTTCAAATGATGAAACTGTAATATCTGGTGTAAATCTCGCATCTGAATTATCGGCGACAATTGATAATGAAGTTAAGTCTGCACAATTCTTTTCTTTAATTATTGATTCGACCATTGATATATCTAGAATTGATCAGATGCCATTTTTTCTTTACGTTCAGTTATTTAAAATCAGGACATGTTGTGGAAAGATTTATAGGCTTTTATACTTTGGTAAACAGCGGCTGGATAGCGAAGTCAATGCGCGCTCGCCTCACAAGCTGAGGGGCGTGGGATCTAGCCAACGTTAAAGCCACAATAAAAATGGAATGACTAACGATAAGAAAGTCCTCTGCTGACCTGGAAGGGAGAGGGGGCGCCCACCAAAGTCTACCAAGCCCTGCCCCTAGTAAATTCTAATGGAAACATTAGGACCCCCTACGAACTTCGGTTATGGGACTTAAGTCATGATGTGCAAAATGATGTAATTCAATCACTCGCATCTGAATAATCGGTGACAATTGATAATGAAGTTTAGTCTGCACAATTCCTTTGTTTAACTATTGATTCAAACATTGATCTATCTAGAGTTGATCAGATGTCAGTTTCTTTAGGCTCAGTTTTAAAATCTGGACATGTTTTTGAAAGATTTATAGGCGTTTATACTTTTGATAACAGCAATGCTGCCGCATTTGCTGAGAAGATTTTAACGGAACTACAAAAGCTAAGCATTGATTTCATACTCTCTCGAGGTCAGGCATACTCTGGAATTAAGAGTGGCCTTCAAACTAAAATAAAGAAATTTTCACCCAATTGTTGTGCCCATGTTTTGAATTTGGTTACTATACACTGATATACAGTTGTTTTGGGGCATAGCTTTAAGGTTGTATGCATTCCTTACGTATAGTTTACTACGTCTACATAATCTTAAAGAACACCAGAAATCTCAATATGAATCAACAGTAGATACTCTGATTCGACTTTCTGACACAACATGTGCAAGCCGTAGGCATGCAGTTCATGCAGTTGTTGGATCATTCTTTGCTATTTTAGCCTCACTTGATTCAGTGAATCAACAGAAGATAAAGTAAGAGTCAGAGCAGAAGCTATGCGACTATCTGTTTTAGTAACAAAATAATATTTTGTTTTTCTGATGATATTTGTACAAACGTTATCTTCGTGTTATCAAACTACTTGCAACGCCTTTGCAAGATGTTGGAAGAAATAAGTTTGTTGAAATGGGAAGCTTCTGAAATTCTGAAAGTAGATGTCAAATCATTTATTAACGAAAATTGTTCCAAACTAGATGTTAAAACAGAATTTAAAGAAAAGCGAATTGCAAAAAAGAAAAGTATGGCAGGTGAACTTAGCAGAGATAAAATGGATGATGGTCCAACTATACGCTTTAAATCTGAAACATACTTCACTATCATGGATACACTTGTAACACAAATAGATTATCGATTTAATGGGGCACAGTTACTTATTTCTATTATATTGATCCACCACAAAAGTCGGAAGAAAATAAAGATTTTTTTCAAAGTTCATGCATAATTTACAAACACGACATTAACCTTGAAGAAGCAATCGTAGAATATGATACCTTCAAAGATTTATATGCATCACCGCATTTCATATTATCTAGTGAACTACAACTTAAAAAGGTTCAGCCATTCTTGACTGAAAAAAACATTGGCATCAGGTCTCCCTAATTTGTCAATACTCTATAAAATTTACCGTACTTGAATCTTCCGTTTAGCAGTGCTACTGCTGAAAGAAGTTTCAGTAGATTGAAAATCATCAAATATTATTTGCGCTCAACAATGACAAAAGAACGTCTGTCTGGATTGGAATTAATTTCAATAGAACGTTATCTAGCTGAGAACGTTGACACTGAATCAACGATAAATCGTTTTGCAACAATGAAATCACGTAGAAAGCAATTTATATATGGCTCAGGGCTCTATCTTATCTTATCTCATCTGTTACAGACGCTCCTTCTATACAGAAGAATATTGCGTCCAATGCTTATCCATGGTTTGTGTTTAGTTCTGAATTCTTATTAGAGCTTTAAATGTTTATTTAAGGAACTTAAAATCATGGTTTGTGTAAAGTTCATTGATTTTCCCAAAGTTTAATGCTCAAACGTCCAATGATAAATTATTTCTTTAAAATTCTGAAGTAAATTGTTTAGTTTATTTATATGTATAATATTATTGGCACTCTTTGTGTGTGTGTTACTAATCTTGACCACTCCGCTCAACCAAAGTCTCTGTGTTTTTCATTATTTGTAGCATCAGATTACCCGGTCTTAAACTGAACTATTTTGCCAGCTAAAATTCTCATTTCATTCTTTCAGATAGAAAACTATTACAAGAACTAAAAACAGAAGCTCTTAAAATTTTATTAGTAAAAATAAGTTGTTCTCTTTGAAACTAATTTCATAATTTACTGCCATTTTTTATCCTACATATGATATATGCATATAATATGTATATGATAAAGGATTTCTTTAATTATTTAGGCCTTTTATTAATTATTAACATTTTTACAAAAATACAGCATATTTTTTTGCATTTGTGACCTGTTACTCTCCTGAATATAAAACAATTGTTTGTATATTGAAGAGATTCATTGCAATGGTTTGATGTAAACAAAAAGAATATTAAATAAGTTACTTTTAATGATCAACGCAGCATTTATTATTTAACACTTAGTTATTTGTTTGAGTTACTGTCACTGCTATTTATGGCAAGCTGAACAAACTGATGAGTCATCTTGCAGATGGTACAACAAACTATTAGAGGCCTATACAAAATTTAATCAAATTCTACCTCATTATCAAAACGTTTTAGATGTTTTATTTAGCCCAAAAACTATAAACTTATTATGCTGAGTTTTCTATGTTAAAGTCTGCTAGGATATTCAGCAACTGAAGGTGAATACAAATGATTATGAGAAATTTAGATTTTGTCACAAATAACAGCTCCCAAATTAACTACCATTTTCATAAATTCTATTGATTAACCATATCTACTTAAGACTAGATGTTTCTTTTTGTCTAGCAAGTTGCCACAGGACAACTCTGAAAATGTATGTAACATAAACAACACACCTTAGATTTCATATTTGAGACTGCAGCAGCCTCTTAAGATGAAAACTTATTAAAGTAAATCTCACATTTAAAGTGAGCAGAAATGTTTTTTTTTCAACATAAAATATAGCAATAAGAGTAAAACTCATATCAAATTTCTAATCTTCCTTGCAGAACCAGCAATTTAGACAAAATAATTTTATTTCAGCACCTAGAAATATTTGCACTAAGTGAATGAATAAAAAAAAATGTGCGTGCCCCCTGAAATTCTGCCGGCCCCCAAACGCAGACAAACCTAAATCCGCCACTGCCCTGGTGCAATGGAAAAAATTCCTGCCGGTCCGCCATAATAAAAAGTTTGAGAAGCACTGCGAGTGAAGAGAGGAGAGGGGGTAGATAAACGACATTAGCTAGTATCAATCGGCAACCCACTATAACCCTTTGTCGGCTATTTCAAAGCAAAGAGTTTCAAAGCAAGGGTGTTTTATGAACAAAAAACAAACACGACCTCTTTCATCTCTATGCAGTCCATCCTAACAGCCGGCGTTTACCCATCGTACACTGTTAGTAACTATTTAATTTATTAAATTTAAATACTGACGACTTTGTACGCATTATTAACATCAGTTTTTCTAGGTCAACACCTGTTAATGAACACAAGCGAATGCAAGGGGTTTGGGTTATAGGAGTGAAGGGAGGAGAGAGGGGTATATAAACAACATTAGCTAGTATCAATCGGCGTATTTCAAAGCAAAGTTAGTGTCAAAGGAGGATCTTTTTTTATTAACAAACCAGCCTTTTTCATCTCTAAGCAGTCCATCCTTATTTTTGGCAGAGGACTTTTGTTTTACTTATATGATTCTTTTAAAAACCAAAACCTTTTTGTGTTTGCGATTTCTGTTTCACGTTGAGAGAAAAAAGATGTATTAAAATACATTGTAGTTTGTTGGGACCGTATTTTATTTCCCGTTTACAAATATTTCCCGTTTATAGATATTTCTCCTTAGATGTACTTCATAGCATATATTTGAAACAAAAATTTACATTTGATAAATTGTTTCGCGAGCCACAATGTAAACACAAAAAATCAGCATGGGAGCCGAAGTTTTGTCTCCGTTAATATAGACATTGAAGCCGCATTTTCCAGGTCCCAGAGCGGAATTTTACTACCCGGGTAATCACACAGCAACGGGTACCCGGGTCCCGAGTACTCGTTGACAGGCCTAGTTCCCACTGACTTCTCTCGTCCTCTGCCAACACTATATATAGCCCGCATGTCTTCCTAACTAGCATCATGCGTGACTACAACTCCCATTATTATGTCTAAGTGAACTCTTCTCCAGTCACTACTTGACCAGAGCTCACAAACAATCCTCACCGTGAACTGGTGTTCACTCAAGGAAACACGCATTCACCCACAGTGATTCTCATACCCCTGACACTTAGCTTTTAAAAAAATTATAATAGGAAGCACTTTGGAAATTCAAATTAAATATATATCATTATTTATCAGACTGAAGGTCATTGCAGTTCTTAGTAAACAAAAGTGAAATTTCAAATCATTAGTAAATAAAAGCACATAAAATGATATTTGAATAAATGTTTTTCTCATAATCGCATACTAGCTTAAAAAATTAAATTGAAATATATTTACTGTCAAATCTGTCGGAAAGCATTGCATTTGGTATTGTAGAATATTTACATCATCATCAGTACCAAAGTTGTTACCCTGCAAGAAATATTTTATATATTTTTCAATCTAATGCTTGTATTGTTATTGTTTTCGTGCTGAGGATCTGATTTGTTAAAGTGATCATTTAATAAATTTTGACAAAAGAAATAAATTTACAGATTATTTAGGATGTTTTATTTTTACATTAATACTGCATGAGTTAATGTAAAAAAAAATATTTAAAAACTTAAGATTATGATAAGTTTTAAAATTATATAAAATTATTTTTATAAAATAATCTATATATATATATAAGTCACAGAACAAGAATAAGTCGTGTGCAAATAAGCATGACGAATGACACTCTCTGGGGACGACCAATCACAGCTTATGAATGGTAAGCCATGGTAGTAAAGGTGGTTGCGTGGGGGGGGGGAAGTAACAACAACCGCAGGGCGCATGTCTCGAGACCAACAATGCGTCGGCGTTCCCCCCACCCGACGTTCATCTTGTTGTTTTTATTTCTGCGTGCCGCTGTTTGTGTACTTTTATCGCGTTCTTTGCGCTAGCTGTGAGCAAGTAGTGGCGTTTGCTACGCAGCGGGTCGTATCTAGTGTATTTTATTACATGTAATTCATTTAAAGCTTTTTTCTCCAACTTACATCACGATTAATTCCTAATCTCATTGATACGTCATAATTTTTAGTTATTGGATTGTAACGTTGTGTGAAGTAAGTGTCAAATGGATATAAATACTGCAAATCTTGAGGATCTTTACTGATATTAACAAAAAATGGTTGATTGCCATTTGTCATTCCATTCATCAACACAGGTTTGGTGTACTGAGGATCTGTATAATTAAGAAAATGTTAGATTTTTGTCATTTTTTTACACAATAGATGGGACAAAAATTATTATACAAATATTTTGGAAAATTCTATTTTTTACTTCTCTAAGCTCTTAGTCGAGCTAAATTTTGTTTCTTAACCAAATTGTCAAATGAAATGATTACATTTTTTAAAACAAACAAACAAAATTATATATTTTATAATTCTATTGAATAAAAATGGAAATTACCAGTTGTGCTTATGGTTGCTGGAGGATTAAGTTCAGAAAAAGTGATCACAACTATGTTGTTGCCAGAACATGCTGAGGAGAAAAAATTATAATAAATAATTGATTTATAATAATTTGAATGACTCTTTAGCTATCAAAAGATTTGTTACTACATCCATTCGCTGAAGTAGATTTTAAGGAGTAGGTGAAAATTCAATTAAAAAAGCTCCTAAAAACAAGATTGAAGTCACCCTAAAAACGCAGCGTGGTTATGTCACTTTTAAAATTTCTTTGCATTTTTAACCCTTACAAATGTACATTTACGAGCAAATTAACGTTTTATCAATTTTATTACTTTAAGGCTGCAAAAACCATGCTTTAAACTTAAACATGAAGTAAATGTCAATAAGTAAACATTTTTAATATACTGAATTTTAATATGAGATTTTGAAGCTTATCATGATCCTTTATTTGACTTTATCAACCAGGAAGGCGATTGGATAAACTAAACATATGTTTACAATTTCAAGGTTACAATAACTTCATGAACAGCTTACCTCATTTGACAAGACAATGAATCAAAGAAAGTGTAAATTAAAATGTGTTTAGCTTCTCTTGTTTTTGTTTTGTTTTGTTTTTGTTTTTGTTTTCTTTTTTAAATAGGTGGTACTATGTAACTTATCACACATATGTTCTGTGTGTAGGATTGGCTAGGGTGTGAGTAGGAATTAGTATGTGATAGCTAACCATATACGAACAAAATTGTATAGTCTTCAAATAATTAACTCTGACCATTCTGTGAAGCAGTTGACTTGATGCAAGCCAGCAAAAGTCCAATGACGATAATTGTAAGCCTTGAGGGTTGAGCTTCCTTGTCTGCCATGATGTTTGGCTTTGTCAATGTCTGACTAAACCTGTGATTTAAACCATAGGATATATATATAGGAAACAGATATACATACATACATATATATATAATTATATATATATATATACATTTATATATAGATATATATTAGGACTGCGGAAATTAACGATTAATTTCTGTATTAATCGTTAAAAATTTTTATCGATTAAAATTATTTTAATCGATAAAAATTCGATTAAAATTAAATAAAATATTTATAATATTTTTTTAAAATTTCACAAATAAATAAATAATTATTAATAATAATTTATCTATTTTTTTACGTACAAACTTCTCCCGCGTAATATTATAATTTATTTTATTAATCTATGTGGACCGGCAGACGTCAACTAAAATAATGGAGTACAGCATCAGCGCAGTTAAATTTAAGCATATAATTGGAAAGTTGAGCAAAAGTATGGTTTTTTAAGCTAACTGCTGATGGCAAAGTCGAAGATGGTGAAAAAGTTTACTGTGTTCACTGCCATAAACCATTCTCTTTTAAAGGATCAAATACATCGCTGACGTACCACCTTCAGCACAAACATCCTATCAAGTATCAACACATTGTCATAAAATTTAGTTAAAAATATTCTTAAATTTCAATGTCTGTCAGACAGGGAAATAATTCAATAAAAAAATTTCAAATTCAATTACCTGTTTTTGTTACTTCCCTTGAAATGTTCAGTTTAATGACGTCATAAATTTCTATTTTTGGCTTTAATCGAAATTAACGATTAATTAATCGATAATTTTTCAAAAGTTAACGATTAAATTTAAATTAATCGATAACAGCCCTAATATATATATATATATTCTACACAAAACTCAATATACCTGATAAAGTTCCAGGTAAATGTGTGTTTTCCTTTTGTAAGTTTTAGAAAAAGATTGTAACAAAAATGTATACATTTTTTGGCACTAAAAAATATGAGTATATCTGATGACTACTTTCTCTAAATAATATTCTAATATGTGCTGAGATTGTATAGCATATCGATGTATAATTGAATCGCTTCTAAGGAAGAAATGTACCTTACTGAGAGCACTCGTTTTAAACCTCGAAATAATCGAGTATCATGGTATTTGTCCTAACACAAGGGCTCTAAACGCAAAGAAAAAAAGAAAAATGCCCCAAATCCAAGAAAGAAAGGCCAGATCAGTCCATGCTAAGATTATTCTTGCCAATATCGAAGCAATCATAGGAAGCCACCTCATTATAAAAGGTCGAGCAACAGAGATCCTCATTATCTTATCTTCTTATCTTATTTGTTACAGACTCTCCTTCTATGCAGAATATTATTGCGTCCTACTCTTATCTATGGTTTGTGCCTAGTCCTGCATTCTTATTAGAGTTTTAAATGTTGATAAAGTGTTGGTTTTCCTGGTTTCTTCAGGCAACCCATTCCACGCCCGAATTCCGGACGGGAAGAACGAAAATTTGTATGTTTGTTCTTGCATACGAAATAAAAAAGTTGTTTTAACCTTATGTCTATCTGAGGGTTGTATTAAGTTATCTGTGTGTTGTATTTCTAAATTAGAATTAATTGCTTTATGTATAATTCCTATTTTACTCTTGATTCTTCTATCCTCTAGTGTTTTAAGATTTAATGATTTAACTAATGGGGTTATTTTTGTCAGTTTTGAATATTCTCCAGTAATGAATATGGATGGATGGATGGATGGATTAGATGTATGGGTAGATGGATTTAATGGGTGGATCGGATAGACGAATGGATAGACGGGTGGGTTGGTGGGTGGGTGAGTGGACGGATTGATGGATGGATGAATAAATGGACGGAAAGACGATGGATATAGACATGGATGGATTAATAATTAGCTATATGCTGAATCTTAACTTAAAAATAGGATTATTACACAATTATTTCGTTATATTTAAATGTTTTTTTAACATAATGAATATGTGTATGGTTAGGTGGGTTGATGGATGAATCGATAGACCTGTTAATTGTCTATAAATAAAGGTAGACATTTTTTGATTTAGTTGCGCTAATTTATTGCGTCCCTCGTATGTCAATTAAAATCTATACCGCATTCCATTATCTGTCTACAGGGCCAGATTTAGACTTCATGAGACCCTAAGCTATTTGAGATATGAGTACCCCTTTGAAGTCCGAAAATTCAATGTCAGTGCCAAATATAGAAAAAAAATCCGAGGGGCCCCTAAGAAGGCGGGGCCCTAAGCTATAGCTTGTGTAGCAAATAGGTAAATCCAACACATGTGTGTGAAAGAAGTGTCCTACGCCTATGTAGAAGGAAGAGTTTTCCAACAGTCGTATTCCTCACCGACTCAAGATCCTCAGTGGAGACGAAAACTGTCGACGCTGTTCTGGAGATCGTAAATAACATTAGATCTCGCGGGAGCATGCCGTTCTACAGTAAATTACAAGGCACGCACAAATACCACAGCAGAAAAGGGATAATCTGCTGGCGCAGCAGGGCGCTGCCCAGCCCCAAATCGATCGCCCAATGACCCAACTGGGCGTCAAATTGTGGCCAAAGCTTGCTTTATGGAAATATGGTTTATGGGTTGAAAAAATGGTAACACGGCAAGGATGCTTTATGACGAGATCCTGCCTCGTAGCTGCCAGTCCCTCATTACGCAAATGCGGACTGTGCACTGTCCAACGAACAGCTACTTGCACAGGCTAGACAAAAACAGGGAACCCGGCTGCCGTTTATGTGGTATGGCAAAGGAAATAGTGCCACACCTGTTGACCGAATGCTCTGCGGCGATTGTGTACGCGGACGAGTCAGACAGCACCAGCACTGTGGAAGAATGTTTCTATGGCGATGCCCATGTGTTGAGGCTAGCCGTTGTTATTGTAGGCCGGGCTATAAGAGTCTAAGTGACTCAGCCCTCCAATGAGAATGTCATATATTTCTTCGACTTTATCGAATTAAAAAAAAATTAACATTATCAGAGCTTAAAAAATATGTTCTAAAATAAAGTTATATGATAGGGCTTAAATATGTGATGATGATATGTGTTAAATGAAATAAAAGACTTCACTGATGCAATAAAACATTACTTAAATACAAACAAGAAAGTTGGCTCCTAACCTGATTGTTATATAACAAGAAAGATTCTCTGATATCAATTGAACGCTTAAATCATTAGATACTTGTCTTTTATCGAGAGTTAATACTAAAAGTGGTGTTCACGAAATAAGTTGATCTTTTCTTCTTGGGGAGAATTTAAATGACCGTTGTATTCTGTTGTATTCTCCTATGATGTCATTGTCACAAAGTTAACTTACATTTATTCAACTATATTTTCAACACACACTTTGTGCTAAAAAGTTCAAAATAGTATATAAATAAATTCGTTTAATTTTAGTATTAAATTTTAAAAAATCATTCTTTATTGTTTTTACCACGTTTTTATTAACTCACTTTCGTTCCTGTTTGTTTGTCTGTCCACAGTTTTTCAAATCTGCCAACGTAAAATTAAACCACTTCTAATGGTTCTAGAGATCTCAAAATTTTACCACAGATAGATCTTGGATGACAATGCATTGTATCAAAATTTCAGATCGATCGAATGTACCGTTATTAAATTAGTGAAATTTTTAGTTTATCTATATAAAAGCATATGTATTATCCGTCTGCTCTTGTTTACATTACATTCACGTGCCGAGTTCACACCAACCCCGACCATATCAACCATGTTTAACATCAAAGGGAGATCAGTCATTTCCAGTCTGTAAATGTTTGTCGGGCAATGTGTATTATATTTGAACATAATCAATACTTCAAAACTCACCATAGCATACACTTAGACTAAAAAGAATAAAATAAATAAAAGTAAAAAAACAGATTTTTAAAAACCACGTTTTTATAAGCGGACTGAAAAGAAGAAAATATTTTTTTTCCCAGAATTGTGAAGTAGAAATCTTTTTCTGGATTAATAAAAAATTTCAAACGTATATGCTCAAGCACTATGATGTAATATGACTAAAAACGTGGGTGGGCGCTGTTTAGGCGTTTGGCTAAAATGATTAGGGTTTACAAATGACGAGTAAGAAAATGAGTGAATTTAATAAGTTAATCCTGAGAAGCGCCCACCCCACGTTTTTAGTCATATTACATCATAGTACTTGAGCATATAAGTTTGAAATTTTTATGAATTCAGAAAAAGATTTTTCATTCACAATTCTGTGAAAAAAAATATTTTTTTTTCTTTTTAGTCCAAATATAAAAACGTGGTTTTTAACAATCTTTTTTTTACTTCTATTTATTATTCAAAAGCATATGTAGTACCTCAAGTCTAATACTAACATGTAGTACCTCAAGTCTAACACTAACATGTAGTACCTCAAGACTAATCCTAACATGTAGTACCTAAAGTATAACACTAACATGTAGTACCTAAAGTATAACACTAACATGTAGTACCTAAAGTCTAACACTAACATGTAGTACCTCAAGTCTAATCCTAACATGTAGTACCTAAAGTATAACACTAACATGTGGTACCTAAAGTCTAACACTAACATGTAGTACCTAAAGTCTAATCCTAACATGTAGTACCTCATGTCTAATCCTAACATGTAGTACCTAAAGTATAACACTAACATGTAGTACCTCAAGTCTATTCCTAACATGTAGTACCTAAAGTCTAACACTAACATGTAGTACCTAAAGTCTAACACTAACATGTAGTACCTCAAGTCTAACCCTTAAATGAAGTACCTCACGTTTCAAGGATGGCAGAAGTGGATACGGAGTACTAATTCAATACCCTCAACCTGGACCAGACAGTATCGAACTGTCAGGGCCGTGCAGATCTGCATACAGTAGTCACGACGCCGAACTGGAGGCGATCTTCAGGGGTTTGAAGGAAGTGCGCCGACGTCTAGCAAGAAGAAAGGTTATCCCGACCGTCGTAGTCTTCACCGACTCACGGTATTCGCTCGAGACTGTGAGTCGATCCTCTCTGGACACGAAAACGGTCAGTGTCATTTTGGAAACAGTAGGTATAATCCTAGCACGAGGCGGAAAAGTAGTCCTTCAGTACATCACTGGGCACAGTGGCGAGCCTCATTCAGACAGGGTCGATAAGTTGGCGAGAGAAGGTTCAGCTCAGCCCCAACCCGATCGCCCGATGACCCAGCTGGGGGTCAGATCGTGGCTTAAGGACCATTTCCGAGAGAAATGGCTCCAGGGCTGGGCGTCTGGAAGCACGGCCAGAAAAGTATTCCAGTACATGGCGCGACCGAGGAAAGCGACTCCTGATGGAAAATTGGACGTAGAAATCAGACGCTCATCACTAGAATGAGAACTGAACATTGTCCCATACGAAGCTACTTGTACAAGTTTAAAACTAGAAGGGAACTGGCCTGTTGGTTGTGTGGCCACCCAGAAGAGACGGTGGCCCACGTACTCGAAGAGTGCCCCGGGCTGTGCGGATGACGTTAAGCAAACTCAAGCTGAATAATGACAAGACTGAAGCACTTCTATTTTGCAACAATAAATCACGCAGTACTTTGTCTCTTCCGAAGTCAATTCACGTAGCCAGTTCGGATATTCTGTTCACAACATCGACTAGGAATCTTGGCTACATTATTTCTGACAACATGTCTATTAACAACTTCATAAACCACATCTGTCGCTCTGCCTACACTGCCATTCGTCAGATCAGCTCAATCCGTCATTACTTAACAGTTAGTGCCACAAAAACTCTAGTCTGTGCTCTTGTACTAGCTCGTATGGATTACTGCAATTCTCTTCTGTCAGGTGCGCCAAAACAATGCATTGAAAGAATACAGAAAGTTCAAAATTCAGCTGCCAGACTGGTGCTCAAGGCAAAAAAACATGACCATGTTACTCCACTTCTTCGCTCACTTCATTGGCTGCCTATACAAGCCCGTATTGATTACAAACTGGCCGTTCTCTGTCACAACTTCTTTTCGGACTCATGCCCATCGTATCTTACTGAACTTTTGTCGGTCTACTCACCCACTCGCCAGCTACGATCTTCTGCAGACACACGCGTTCTCTCTGTTCCAACAACACGCACCAAAACATTTGGTGAAAGGTCGTTCTCTTTTTGTGCAGCCAAACAATGGAATTCTCTTCCATTACACATACGTGGTATTCAAACAACCAAGTCCTTCAAGACTGCACTTAAGACACATCTTTTCAAAATTTATTTTCAAAATTGATGAAACAACATTTCTTGTAAATGATTAACGTAGCTTATGTATAATGTACTGTAATTTTGTGTGTTTGTTGTGATATGAAAGTTAATTTAATACTTATAGGTATGTTATTTCTTTCATGTAAAGCGCTGTGAGCTCAGTTCCTTACTGGGATACAGCGCTATATAAATAATCAATTTAATATTATTATTATTATTTGAAAGAGGAAGTCACAGTACCTGCAGAGGAGTACCTCTATGGCGATGCCCGCTTGATGAGCCTCGCCGGCGATAAAATGAACCGGGTCCTAAGAGCCTAGAGGCTCGACCCAAAAGAGAATTAACATTCACGAGTACCTCAAGTCTAACACTAACATGTAGTACCTCAAGTCTAACACTAATATGTAGTACCTCAAGTCTAACACTAATATGTAGTACCTAAAGTCTAACCCTAACATGTAGTACCTCAAGTCTATTCCTAACATGTAGTACCCCACGTCTAACACAAACATGTAGTACCTCAAGTCTAATACTAACATGTAGTACCTCAATTCTAACCCTAACATGTAGTACCTCAAGTCTAATACTAACATGAAGTACCTCAAGTCTAACATTTACATGAAGTACCTCAAGTCTAACATTAACACGTAGTACCTCAAGTCTAATACTAACATGTAGTACCTCAAGTCTAATACTAACATGAAGTACCTCAAGTCTAACATTAACATGTAGTACCTCAAGTCTAACACGTACATGTAGTACCTCAAGTCTAATACTAACATGAAGTACCTCAAGTCTAATACTAACATGCAGTACCTCAAGTCTAATACTAACATGTAGTACCTCAAGTTTAATACTAACATAAAGTACCTCAAGTCTAACACTTAAATGTAGTACCTCAAGTCTAATACTAACATTTAGTACCTCAAGTCTAATACTAACATGTAGTACCTCAAGCTTAATACTAACATGTAGTACCTGAAGTCTAACACTAACATGTAGTACCTCAATTCTAACACTAACATGTAGTACCTCAAGTCTAACACTAACATGTAGTACCCTAGTCTAACCCTAACATGTAGTACCTCAAGTCTAACCCTAACATGTAGTACCTCAAGTCTAATACTAACATGTAGTACCTCAAGTCTAATACTAACATGTAGTACCTCAAGTCTTATACTAAAATGTAGTACCTCAAGTCTAACACTAATATTTAGTACCACGAGTCTAACACTAATATTTAGTACCTCAAGTCTAACACTAACATGTAGTACCTCAAGTCTAACATTAACATGTAGTACCTCAAGTCTAACACTAACATGTAGTACCTCAAGTCTAACATTAACATGTAGTACCTCAAGTCTAACTCTAACATGTAGCAAATTGCAGTACTTTCGTCAAACTGTTTTTGTTGTTGTTGTTGTCAAACAGAATGTAACTTAGGTTTAACTTTAACAGTTTATGTTTGTATCGATTTCTTTCTGTCAAATTGTAATAATTTGATGACTGCAAACCCAGAAAGTCTGAAAGTGGATATGCGTTTTTTTCTAAAATAAAAAATTAGATGTTTCTTAACGTCATCTCATCTGTAAATACATTTTCCTTACATATTTTTGAATATTTTAAAATTCAGTGAGCACATAAAAAATCATGGGTGCTTAAGAGTCAGGAAATATTAAATATTTTTCAATAGCCCGGTCTAAATGTATACGTTTTTCATTTCCCACTTAAGAATATTCTCGGTCAGGGCCGGTGTTAAAAAATAAATCCTCCCCTATATAGAGTTTTCCCCCGGAGGATCTATTTTAAAATAAATCCTCCGGTGGAGAAAATGTTTTCCTCCCGATTAAAATAAATTCTCCCCAACCATGTAAAATAACGTCTCCCCCAAAATAAATCCAATCCCCATCACACTTTCAAATATAACACAAAGAGATCATTCAAAAACAAAGGAATAACGAATAATTACATTTGTATTATAGTAATATTCACACATGTTTACTTTAATGCAATTTTTGGTAGTGGCATATATAGAGAGAGATATGAGGGGGGTGAGGACCACACCGTTTGACACAACTCAGGGGCGTAATAAATTTTTTTTAAATTACATGTACTTGCATCTTGTCCACTGTATAAATTGACCGACAGGCAGATAGAAATATAAGCCGATTTTCTAAAAGTCTACTCGAGTTATTAGCCCATAAACCTATTTCTCACGCACCCCCTTGCTTGATTATCTGTTAAATTAGGCTTTCCGTTGATTACTTGTTGATCGTACATCTAACAACTATACATAACTCCCTCATGCCTCCCAGTGCGTGACTATTACAAAAGATTACCTCATTAAATAGTGCAGGTGTCCTACGCAGTCTTCCTCATACTCATAGCTCAGCAAACTATGACTCGATAGACAACTTAAATGGCCAATACGTGCCCGTCTTGAAGCAATCTACTCATTAGGGGCCGTCCATAACGTGCGTCACGCTCCAGAAGGGGGTGTAAGAAAGTGTGACAGGGGGGAGGGGGGTCTGGCCATTTGTGACGTCACGGTGTTTTATATTAAATTTAATTATTTTGTTAATAAAAAATATTTTTTTTTCGAAAGTGTGACGTACTTTGTTAAAGATTTGTGACAGTTTGTGACAAAGGGGAGGGGGGAGTTAAAAATAGTAAAAAATAGCGTGACGTACTTTATGGACGGCCTCTTAACTAGTCTCGTACTAGCTAACCCCACCTCTGAGCTACAACCTCCAGTCTCGGGGGCTCTAACATTCCGTATGGTAAATGACTTTATGCCTAACTAATTCATTCGCACACGCGAGTCTCTAGCTAAGCGCCTCAACTCAACACACTTTTGTGTTAGTTGATCAAATTTTATATCTCACATTAAATCCCACAATCGATCACAATATATATCAATAAAACTTAGAGTTCTGAGTCCCCCTGTGTGACTACTTAGTTTGTAACTAAAAAAGTATGTTCTGCTCTTGCGTGTGAGATTCTACATTCCTCACTGCAGCTGGGCCTCATCTTTTTAAAAAAGATTTTTGTTTCATTTTATTGCCTGTTTTACTATATTTTAAAAGTCAACTTTAAAAATTTATAAATTTTCAAACCTTAACTACTTGGATTTGTTAAATTTTCTGCTGTAAATTTTGTAAAAGCTACTGGTAAAATTCGAGCTAGAATTGGGTTGGCAATGGCCGCAATGATAAAGTTGACCAAAATATAGAACATAAAAAACATAAGCCTGCCAACAAAGCTCAGGCTTTACAGAGCTCTCGTTAAAACCATTGTCCTTTACGGATGTGAGACCTGGACACTAATGGCAGCCACTGAAAGCAAGCTGCAGGCATTTGAAAACAAATGCATGAGGAAAATTCTCCAGATCTCCTATTTAGAACATAAGACCAATGAATATTTCTGGGATAGAATAAACTATATTGCAGGCCATCAAAAAACCATCATAACAACAATTGCGAGACGCAAGATGACATGGTTCGGTCATGTACTGCGACATGATACCCTGACAAAAATTATCCTTCAAGGCACTGTAGAAGGGGGCCGGCGAAGAGGTCGACAACGGAAAAGCTGGCTTTACAACATAAAGGAATGGACAGGGATGAAATTGCATGAAATTGTGGCCACCGCTCAAAATAGGCATATGTGGAGATCGTTATCTGTTGATGTGTCCATGCGCTCCCCCCAACGACCGCAACGGTCACGGAAATGATGATGATGATGACGATGATTAAAAGACGGTAATACTATTTTTGAATTATTATAATGCACACATATAAATCGCAAATGTTGTTGGAGTCCTAACCACAGGTGCTACTCACAAAAGTAAAGAGTGAATTCTTGTTCCAAGACATCGGTGTCACGTTCTCGTATTACTTGATCATCTTTGTTTTTTAGTTCAGCTTTCTCTTATTTTTTAAACCACCTCTATAAATGTGTCTTTCGGTGCATATACCCACTAAGCACGCAAATTTTTACGCCCCTGTCTATACGTATGATTGTTGAATTTCCAATAATCATATACATATGCATGTAGAACAAAAACAAAATATATTGTAAAGTCGTAAAATTTAATAAAACAATTATTTATAATTTCCAATAACTAAGTGGAGAATTTATTCTAACCCAGGAGACTTAATTTTAAAACAAAGTCTTCGGGGGCGACTTTGTTTTAAATAAACTCTCCGGGGTAGACTTCTTTTTTTTGAGACTTTATTTTTGGGGAGACTTTATTACATTACACCGGCCTTAGGGCAAGGCGAACGAGGCAACCGCCTTGGGCCCCGCGCTTTGACTAAACATTTTTTAAAATTTTTTTACTACTATTACGTCATTTTTCGTTTAAAACAACGGTATTTTTAATTTAATATTTAATTTTTAAGGATAAAATAATTCGACAATTCGGCATTTTTAATTAGCATACTAATATAATAAATATTAAAATAACCCTAAATCCTAATAACAAACATATTTTTCCTAGATCATTTTCGAAAGCATTTTTTAAAATACTCAAACGCTATTTTTAGGCTTTAGAGTGCTATGGTTTGTGAAGAAAATGTAGATCCCCTAGTTAAGGACAATATCGATTTAAGGACACCCTCCGGTCCCCATTAGGTCCCTTATAGGGGGCTAGGTGTATATGTTATATACATTTTATCATGACATGTCTTCTTATAGTTTTACCTCTTATTTAACATGTAACTGTAATGTTAATGTACATCAATTTGTACAACAAATTCATTGCTGGAGAATATTCAAAACTGACAAGAATAACACCATTACTTAAATAACTAAACCTTAAACACTAGAGGATAGAAGAACCAAGATCAAAGTAGTAATCATACATAAAGCAATTAATTCTAATTTAGAAATACAACACAAAGATAACTTAATACATTCCTCAGACAGACATAAGGATAAAAACACCTTTCTTATTCCGTATGCAAGAACAAACACATACAAATTTTCTTTTTTCCCGTCCAGAATTTGGGCGTGGATAGGTTGCCTGAAGAAACCAGGAAAACCAACACTTTATCAACATTTAAATCTCTAATAAAAATGCAGGACTAAACACAAACCATAGATAAGCGTAGGACGCAATAATCTTCTGTATAGAAGGAGCGTCAGTAAACAGATAAGATAAGATAAGATAAGCTATGAGCTATCCTTTCCACGTATGTTCGAAATAATTCAATAAATCACTTTTTGAAACACGATGGGCAAACCAAGTGGAAAGTGTAAAGGCAGTGCGATATCTAACACGCAAATTCTATGATAATATTTTCGAATTTGCAGGGCAAAGTAGCGATCGAAAAGCTCGCAATGAAGTCTAGTCATTGTGCAAACAATTTAAGAGCTTCAATTCCATTGCTTTAATTGCTTTTAGGTTCGACAAATTGTTCCAGTTTAATTTCATCAGCAAAGAATTACAAAATATTTCTGTCGATCTAGCAGCTACAGTTGACAACATGGAAGATACGAATGGTTGAAATTTTACAGTAATGTTGGTTTTGTAACAACTATAGAAATTGCAAAAGATATTGCCACGAACTTAACAGTTGAAACCCATTTTCTAGAGAAAAGAGTGAGAAAAAAAGTTATATATGAAGGAGAAGATGAAGGATTTGTTGATGCATATGAAAAATTTCGCACAGATTTCTTAAACCAGGTTGTTGATATGTCAAACATGTCGATGGACAGTCCCTTTTAACAACAACGAAGGCATCATTACTCGTTTGGATGTCTTTATACATTTCATCAATTTAAAAAAAAATACCTTTTAAAACAAATACTGAATTGCTGTATAAATCTGGAGAAAAAGCTCATAGCCTGCGAAAGTAACTAACCTGAAGGTTTTCAGTCATTGAGTTCCATAATCCCTGTATTCACCGACAACGATGCTGTTAAGATTTTGCAGTTTCTTGCAGTAAACAAGCCTTTACGTGATTTTCCGAACACACACAACTATTTCTGTCACTGTGGCTTTCGGAGAAAGAAGTCTTTCGAAACTAAAACTTATTAAAACCTATATGCGATAAACCATTATTTTAGATCGGCTCAGTAACTAAGCTAGTTTGTCAATTGAGAATGGTGTAGCTAAGGGTCTTGACAATAATGAAATTATTTCCTGATTTTGCAGACACCAAAGCTCCCAAGATTTACGTATAAATTGTAAAAACAAGGTAGAAGTAGAAGATACGCCAAACCAATGCTAGAATATATAGATTATAATGTTTAGTTATATATATATATATATTATATATATATATAATATATATATTATATATATATATAAACAGGTCAGTTAGCATACCAGACAAATCATTTTAATTATTAACATCTTTTTTGAGTTGCATGATGTTCAATTAAATGAATAAAACTGAAATTAGTGATGTCATGCTATAGAATAAAAATTTAAGTAATTTCATCTTTTATTTCCCATTGTTTTATATATGTAAAATGCAAATTTTTGCATGAGACTGGCTTGTCGTCTGTAGCCTTGGGAACCGCACACTCTGGGCATCAACAATAAAGCATGTTCTACTATTGTCCATTTTGTGGCTAAAGGCTTCCCGGTCAAAACTATTTATAAAAGCCTTTCGTTTTTATAATATACTAGCAGACACGTCGTGCGTTGCAAAGATCTCAGTAAAAATGAATAAATTTAAAGAAACCAATGAGTGTATGTGTTTAAAAACAATTATGGCCAGAAACCTTCGCGGAAGTGTGAAAACAAGAAGTCCAAGTTCATTTCGCCGGAGCTGGGGGCCCAAATGTATTTATACTGACGTTAATAATTGTAATCCTCATCAATTTTACAGAGATATGAGAAATATAACTTGAGTACAATGCAATAAAAAATTAAATTATCACTACAATTTTGGGCCGTGGCCCTTAATCGTTTTCTGTTTTTTTGTGTAAGCTTTTAATTATTAATTTTTTTATCCGTTTGCTATGAAACTTGGACTTCTTGTTTTCACACTATCCGCGAAGGTTTCTGGCATAATTGTTTTTAAAACATACCACTCATTGGTTTCTTTAAATTTATTCATTTTTACTGAGATCTTTGCAACGGCACGCGGTCTGCTAGTATATTATAAAGACGAAAGGCTTTATATAGTATTTGACCGGTAGCCTTTAGCCACAAAGTGACACATAGTAGAACATGCTATTGTTGATGCCCCAGAGTTGCGGTTCCCAAGGCTACAACGACAAGCCAGTCTCATGGCTAAAATTTAGCGCTTTACATATATAAAACAATGGAAATAAAAGATGAAATGTACTTAAATTTTTATCTATACAAGACTCACTAATTTCATTTTATTCATTTAGATTGAACATCATGCAACTCAAAAAAGATTTAATAATTAAAATATTTGTCGGTAGCTAACTGACCTGTTTATATATATATAGTATTATAATAGATATAATATATATATATATATATATGTAACAGGTCAGTTAGCAAACCAGACAAATCATTTAATTATATAACATCTTTTTTGAGTTGCATGATGTTCAATTAAATGAATAAAACTGAAATTAGTGATGTCATGCTATAGAATAAAAATTTAAGTAATTTCATCTTTTATTTCCCATTGTTTTATATATGTAAAATGCAAATTTTTGCATGAGACTGGCTTGTCGTCTGTAGCCTTGGGAACCGCACACTCTGGGCATCAACAATAAAGCATGTTCTACTATTGTCCATTTTGTGGCTAAAGGCTTCCCGGTCAAAACTATTTATAAAAGCCTTTCGTTTTTATAATATACTAGCAGACACGTCGTGCGTTGCAAAGATCTCAGTAAAAATGAATAAATTTAAAGAAACCAATGAGTGGTATGTTTTAAAAACAATTATGCCAGAAACCTTCGCGGAAGTGTGAAAACAAGAAGTCCAAGTTTCATAGCAAACGGATAAAAAAATTAATAATTAAAAAGCTTACACAAAAAACAGAAACGATATTAAGGGCCACGGCCCAAAATTGAGTGATAATTTAATTTTTTATTGCCATTGTACTCAAGTTATATTTCTCAATATCCTGTAAAATTGAATGAGGAATACAATTATTAACGCTCAGTATAAATACATTTGGGGCCCCCCAGCTCCGAGGAAATGGACATTAGGAGTTCAGTGCGCTAAATTAATTTGATATAGGCCCTTAAGTTTTTATATACTAAGTTTAAAAAAATACAGTTATTTTCTCAATATCTAAAGTATAAACTAATTTTTATATAGCAAATATAGGGTGAAAATACGACATTAAGGGGTCCCCGGGCCCATTCGGTGCAAGATGTCAATTTAAAAAATCTGTTAATTTTAGTTCAATTCCATCAAGGATATATTTCTCAAGATGGTTAAAAAGTGAATGGGAAAAATATGTTTAAAATATACGAATAATAAAACATGTGGGGCCGGCCCCCAAGAAATTGACGGTAGAATTTTAGTGCCCTTAAGTATTTTAATATGGCTGCCACGCATTTTGTGTAGAAAAACATTGGTTAAGATCCATTCATTTACTCAGTAGTTAACGCATAAAATAATTTTTATATAGCTCATATAAGAAAAAAAGGACAATGAGGGCCCCATGGCCCATTCAGTGCAAGATATAAAGTACAAAACACCTGTTCATTTCAATAAAATCTTAAGTGTTTAAGGAAAGAGGCATTTTGGGCCCCAGGCCCCGAAAGAATGGTCATTAGGAGTTCAGTGCCCAATCGTTTTTTAATATTGGATATCAAGTTTTATATACAAAGTTTGATTAAGATCCATCAATTTAACAACTAGCTAACGCTTAAACAAATTTTTTATATAGCTCATATAAGCAAAACATGACATTATGGGCCCCCGGTGCCCCATGAGTGTTAAATTACAAAAACAAAGTAGCCGCTTACCATTTCAGGAGCATACTCAATAGGGCATAACCGGAAATTGCCTCGGACATTCGCCTCGGCCGAATATTACGATTTTCGGTAATATCCGGAAGTATTCGCCTCGGCAAATATTACACACGCAAATACCTAAAAATAAAAAATAAAAAATAACTATTATGAAAATGGAATTCAATAAATACTGAACAGCTGGCAAAGAAGACGCGATAATTTCAGTAGCATTCCGCATGTGGCGTAACCAGTTGTTACTGGGTCACGCATAGTCTAGCTTTCTTTCAAAAGATGGCCATTATACTAATATACTTCCGTCCGACTGCAATGGTTGTAGAGATATAAGCCACTTACTGGCGGAAAACATTAACTTTATCAGCATTCCACAGGTGGCGTAACGTTTGTGTTTCCGGCAAATATTTGAAAATATAGACGCCATACTATAAACATAGTAAAAAAATATTAAAAATAATTTTATTATTAAAATAATTTTAAGTTTGTAACGGTGCCTGGTAAATTCGCAGCTACTACTCGGTTCGTATCCGGATCCGGCAAATAGTACATCCAAAATACGCGGACTCGTACTCGGTGGAAATTGTCTACTCGGTTATGCCCTAATACTCAACAGTCTCGAAAAGTTTCATGACGATCGGGTGAATGGTTTAGTCAGCTATAAAGGACATGCGCGCACACACACATATTTTGATTTTTATATATATAAGAAGATGAAAAAAGTATAATGAGAACGGTTATATCAAATCACAATATAATCTTAATCAGTAAAAGATTGAAGAATGGCTTTATTTGATTTCCTCTCTACATGTAAATGAACTTAATGAATGATAAATTTGAGTGTTTCCATATCTTATGCTAATAGGCACACGATGCATTTGGCAGCGTACTTTGATCTATACTCTTGGTGTTTAATACTAATGATGTTATGAGCACAGACAATCTGTGTGCATAAATGTGAAGTGAGTTGCTGAACGTCTATGGGGTAAGATTGAAAAATGTGATGTTGTCTCCCAAGCTACACATAACCATCAGTATACAGGAAGTAAATGCATACCCACATGCTGCAATGTTTTCCTATTTAAATGTACGCTCTACACAGGTTTTTAAAAAAGGTTTTATGTTATATTTTAAGTTTCACGCTTTATTAAATAATATATTTATGAACAAATTAAAATAAAAAGATCAAAGAATAAACTATTCTCTAGGTATTCATCCTAGTCTATAAATAAAATTGCCTCAACACGCAATAGAACCAAATATTTGTCATACCGTACGTTTAAATGGCTTCATTCAAGCGTGTAATCATGGCTATAAGTTTTAATAAATTTGATTGTAATAATAAATATTTAAAAAATCTTTTTTAAAAAGGACTCGCTTTTAACATAATCACTACTTTTAGTTATGTCTCATATATAAGGGATTTATAGTCAAAAACTTTGTTTTTACAGCTATTATTTTAAATCCCTTATATTAACTTCGCGGCCGTCTCATCATCTCATCATCTCTGTATTGGGCGGGCGGCGGAAAAGAAAAGTCGAAAATGACCCACTTCCAGTGATCCGATCGAGCTGAAATTTGGCACACGGACCCGACTCACCTAACAATGTATCGTTTCAAAATTTCAGATCGATCGATCGTACCGTAATTAAATTAATGCATTTTTAGTTTATCCTTATATGAGGTATGTAATTCAAATTCACTGTTTGTTATTGTTTTTTTTTCCACGTGAAAGTTTGAGTAGTCGCGTTGAGGCGGCCCATCGAAGCACCGCGGCGCTTTTGTTTACATTTTACGTGTCACGCTGAGCTCGGTCAAGCGAATCGGTGACCAGACTTTTCCCCCTCTCACCCTCCCCCCCCCCAGGGTTATGAAGCAACCTTGAGTTAAGACAGATTCAGTCTGTAAATGTTTGAAAATAATCAATACTGTTAGTTATGTCTGATATATAAGGGATTTATAGTCAAAAACTTTGTTTTAACAGGGTTTGTTTTATTTAAATCTTATAATAAAAACTCTTTAAAATTCACGTCTGAAGCCCACACATCTTTTTTACCACTATTTTTTTTATACCAAACACCTCATAAGCGCCCGCCCAACGTTTTATACCACGGTGTTGTGTTCACGTGGTGAACTCATGGATGTCAACAAAGCAGACGGGTACCGATGCTTATATATAGACTATAGATAAACTAAAAATGCAATAATTTCAATACGGTACATTCGATCGATCTGAAATTTTGATACAATGCATTGTCATCCAAGATCTATCTGTGGTAAAATTTTTAGATCTCTAGGACCATCAGAAGTGGTATAATTTTACGTTTCAAGTTTTGAAGGAAGGATGGATACAACATACAAACATTGTGACTTAAATAAAAGCGTGTAATAAGTAAAATGTAAAAAAAATATTTTTTTAAAAAGGACACGCTTTTATTTACAAACATTTACAGACTGAAACGCGCTGATTTCCCCTGCCCTTGATGTAAACACGGGAATTTACGAGGGCTAGAGTGAAACCAGTGAGCATGGAGGTCAACCCTAGCAGACGACTATACATTCAAAATAGTGATAAATAGAGATAAACTAAAAATTGATTAATTTCATTACGGTACATTCGATCGATCTGAAATGTTGATACAATGCATTGTCATCCAAGATCTATCTGTGGTAAAATTTTGAGATCTCTAGGTCCATCAGAAGTGGTTTAATTTTACGTTGGCAGATTTTGAAAAATTGTGACAAACAGGAACGAAGTGATT
>CALYLW010001085.1:191506-221705 GCA_944989445.1 Ampullaceana balthica
TACACTACAATATTTATTAATAAACTCATAAATGTCAATTTTTAAAGTTTTATTAATTTAAAAATTTTTTTTTCTTTAACAAGTATTTCAAATTAAAGAATCTATAAACAGTTGCTGTTATTTTGCTCAGACAGGGAAAAAAACTTATCATAATTATATTGTCCAATAACCCTTAACAAAAAAAAATATTAAAAAATAGTGTCCTTCAAGCCATATATTTCTCAGAAGAAAGAAAATGGGGGTTGGGGGTGTCTTTGTGTCCTGCTTGGATGGTTGTGTCTCCTTTTTGATGGTATGTTGGTGCTGAGTGCAGCTGCGGCGACATGATGGTGTGATGGTATTGGTTGTGGCTCCATTTTGATGGTATGTTGGTGCTGAGTGTCATGTTGGTGCTGAGTGTCATGATGGTGTGATGGTATTGGTTGTGCCTCCATTTTGATGGTATGTTGGTGCTGTGTATGATGGTGTGATGGTATTGGTTGTGCCTGCATTTTAATGGTATCTTGGTGCTGTGTGTTATGATGTGTGATGGTATTGGTTGTGCCTCCATTGTGCTGGTATGATGGTGCCGACTGCAGCTGTGCTGACATGGTGGTGCTGTGTGTCATGATGGTGTGATGGTATTGGTTGTGTCTCCATTTTGCTGGTATGTTGGTGGTGTGTGTCATGATGGTGTGATGGTAATGGTTGTGTCTCCATTGTGCTGGTATGTTGGTGCTGTGTGTTATGATGGTGTGATGGTATTGGTTGTGTCTCAATTGTGCTGACATGGTGGTGCTGTGTGTCATGATGGTGTGATGGTATTGGTTGTGTCTCCATTTTGCTGGTATGTTGGTGCTGTGTGTCATGATGGTGTGGTGGTATTGGTTGTGTCTCCATTTTGCTGGTATGTTGGTGGTGTGTGTCATGATGGTGTGATGGTATTGGTTGTGTCTCCATTTTGCTGGTATGTTGGTGGTGTGTGTCATGATGGTGTGATGGTATTGGTTGTGCCTCCATTTTGATGGTATTTTGGTGCTGTGTGTTATGATGTGTGATGGTATTGGTTGTGCCTCCATTTTGATGGTGTGTTGGTGCTGTATGTCATGATGGTGTGATGGTATTGGTTGTGCCTCCCTTGTGCTTTCATGTTGGTGCTGAGGGCAGCTGTGCTGACAAGGTGGTGCTGTGTGTTATGTTGGTGTGATGGTATTAGTTTTGCCTCTAGCAATGTTTCCAACATCGTTCACATTTATCTCTCTGAGCACCGGATGACATATTAGGCTAGTATCCGTAATATAAATACTAAAACTACACACATGACAAATACTAAAACTACTTAAATGACAAATACTAAAACTAATCAAATGACAAATTCTAAAACAACTCACATGACAAATACTAAAACTACTCAATTGACAAATACTAAAACAAATCAAATGACAAATACTAAAACTAATAAAATGACAAATACTAAAACATCTCAAATGAAAAATACTAAAACAAATCAAATGACAAATACTAAAACTACTAAAATGACAAATATTAAAACTACTAAAATGACAAATACTAAAACTACTCAAATGAAAAATACTAAAACTACTAAAATGACAAATACTAAAACTACTCAAACGACAAATACTAAAACTACTAAAATGACAAATACTAAAACAACTCAACTGACAAATACTAAAACTACTCAATTGACAAATACTAAAACAACTCAAATGATAAATACTAAAACAACTCAAATGACAAATACTAAAACAACTCAAATGACAAATACTAAACCTAATCAAATGACAAATACTAAAACAAATCAAATGACAAATACTTAAACAAATCAAATGACAAATACTAAAACTACTAAATTGACAAATACTAAAACAGCTCACATGACAAATACTAAAACAAATCAAATGACAAATACTAACACTACTAAAATGACAAATACTAAATCTACTAATATGACAAATATTAAAACAACTCACATGACAAATACTAAAACAAATCAAATGACAAATACTAAAACTACTAAAACGACAAATACTAAAACTATTAAAATGACAAATACTAAAACTACTTAAATGACAAATACTAAAACTACTAAAATGACAAATACTAAAACTACTCAATTGACAAATACTAAAACAACTCAAATGATAAATACTAAAACAACTCAAATGACAAATACTAAAACAACACAAGTGACAAATACTAAACCTAATCAAATGACAAATACTAAAACAAATCAAATGACAAATACTAAAACAAATCAAATGACAAATACTAAAACTACTCAAATGACAAATACTAAAACTACTAAAATGACAAATACTAAAACTACTCAAACGACAAATACTAAAACTACTAAAATGACAAATACTAAAACAACTCAACTGACAAATACTAAAACAACTCAAATGACAAATACTAAAATAACTCAAATGACAAATACTAAAACGAATCAAATGACAAATACTAAAACTAATAAAATGACAAATACTAAAACAACTCAAATGACAAATACTAAAACAAATCAAATGACAAATACTAAAACTACTAAAATGACAAATACTAAAACTACTAAAATGACAAATACTAAAACTACTAAAATGACAAATACTAAAACTATTTAAATGACAAATACTAAAATGACAAATACTAAAACAACTCACATGACAAATACTAAAACAAATCAAATGACAAATACTAAAACAACTCAAATGACAAATACTAAAAAAACTCAAATGACAAATACTAAAACAAATCAAATTACAAATACTCAAACAAATCAAATGACAAATACTAAAACTACTCAAATGACAAATACTAAAACTACTAAAATGACAAATACTAAAACTACTCAAACGAAAAATACTAAAACTACTAAAATGACAAATACTAAAACAACTCAAATGACAAATACTAAAACAACTCAAATGACAAATACTAAAATAACTCAAATGACAAATAATAAAACAAATCAAATGACAAATACTAAAACTAATAAAATGACAAATACTAAAACAACTCAAATGACAAATACTAAAACAAATCAAATGACAAATACTAAAACAAATCAAATGACAAAACTAAAAGTACTCAAATGACAAATAGTTAAAACTAATAACATGACAAATACTAAAACTACTAAAATGATAAATACTAAAACATCTCAAATGACAAATACTAAAGTTTCTCAAATGACTTATACTAAAACTACTCAAATTACAAATACTAAAACTACTCAAATGACACATACCACCGATTTCTGAACAAAAAGGTCACAGAAAAACGCAGTGTTGAAACGTTTCTGGAACAAGATATTTTATGATGTATGCGATGTCAGGCAACATTCTTTATTATTATCACATGTCTGTATAGAAACCGTAAATTGTCCGATAATGATAAAGTTAATTTGTTTGTAATAGATTTTGTCAATGATAAAGTAGCTTGCTCAAAAGACCCTAATGTACAGTAGTCTATTTAGTTGGTTAAAAGCTAACAGGATTAATGCTACTAGATATCCACGACTTTTAGTGATAAAAGTTCTTATGGTCTTTTGTCCTCGTTAAACCTAATCAAGAATCTTGTAAGATTTAAGGGACTGCCAAGGGGGTAATATTTGAAGTAATAGTGGGAACTTAAAGAAGAGACTGCCAAGGAGGTAATCTTTGAGGTCACTGTGGGAACTTAAAGAAGGGACTGCCAAGGAGGTAATCTTTGAAGTCACAGTGGGAACTTAAAGAAGGGACTGCCAAGGGGGTAATCTTTGAAGTCACAGTGGGAACTAAAAGAAGGGACTGCCAAGGGGGTAAACTTTGAGGTCACTGTGGGAGCTTAAAGAAGGGACTGCTAAAGGGTTAATCTTTGAGGTCACTGTGGGAGCTTAAAGAAGGGACTGCTAAGGGTTAATCTTTGAAGTCACAGTGGGAACTTAAAGAAGGGACTGCTAAGGCGGTAATCTTTGTAGTCACAGTGGGAACTTAAAGAAGGGACTGCTAAGGGGGTAATCTTTGAAGTCACAGTGGGAACTTAAAGAAGGGACTGCCAAGGGCCAAGGGGGTAATCTTTGAAGTCACAGTGGGAACTTAAAGAAGGGACTGCTAAGGGTTAATCTTTGTAGTCATAGTGGGAACTTAAAGAAGGGACTGCTAAGGGGGTAATCTTTGAAGTCACAGTGGGAACTTAAAGAAGGGACTGCTAAGGCGGTAATCTTTGAAGTCACAGTGGGAACTTAAAGAAGGGACTGCTAAGGGGGTAATCTTTGAAGTCACAGTGGGAACTTAAAGAAGGGACTGCCAAGGGCCAAGGGGGTAATCTTTGAAGTCACAGTGGGAACTTAAAGAAGGGACTGCCAAGGGGGTAATCTTTGAGGTCACTGTGGGAGCTTAAAGAAGGGGCTGCTAAGGGGGTTATCTTTGAGGTCACTGTGGGAGCTTAAAGAAGGGGCTGCTAAGGGGGTAATCTTTGAGGTCACTGTGGGAGCTTAAAGAAGGGGCTGCTAAGGGGGTAATCTTTGAGGTCACTGTGTGAACTTAAAGAAGGGACTTCTAAGGGGGTAATCTTTGAAGTCACAGTGGGAACTTAAAGAAGGGACTGCCAAGGGCCAAGGGGGTAATCTTTGAAGTCACAGTGGGAACTTAAAGAAGGGACTGCCAAGGGGGTAATCTTTGAGGTCACTGTGGGAGCTTAAAGAAGGGGCTGCTAAGGGGGTAATCTTTGAGGTCACTGTGGGAGCTTAAAGAAGGGGCCGCTAAGGGGGTAATCTTTGAGGTCACTGTGGGAGCTTAAAGAAGGGGCTGCTAAGGGGGTAATCTTTGAGGTCACTGTGGGAACTTAAAGAAGTGACTGCTAAGGGGGTAATCTTTGAAGTCACGCGTATTTAAAGCGGTTTTTTCCAATAACTAGGGCTGTTAACGATTAATTTAAATTTCAGCGTTAACTTTTGAAAAATTAACCATTAATTAATCGTTAATTTCGATTAAAGCCAAAATTAAAATTATGACGTCATAAGTAACACTTATTAAACATTCTTGGTGAAAATCTTAATAACACTGGAATTTTTCATTTATATGTCATCTTTTAACCAACTACGCATAAAGACAAGTATGTTGACATTATTTTCGATTACATAAGTGATGAGCGGGTCTAATTGACAATATAACCAGCCGAGCTGAACAATCGTTCACATAGCTTTAGATTGTCTCAGCTGAAGTTTCTGATACTGTAGTGGATTTTTGGTTTGCAGGTGATATGTAAGTGAAATGTTAGAACCATGGTAGCAATGTTCCCTTTAAGCAGCGCGGCTGCGATGATATTTGACCGACCCCACGCAGGAGTTTAGAATCACCGCGCAGCAAATTTTGTAAAATATTGCACAAAAAATAGACGTTGTGCAACTTTGCACACGAACCAACGAAGCTTAGACTTAGAGGGAACATTGCCTGGTAGGCAAACGATTTGTCTCAATGGACACAATAACCTTTATCATCATTTTGAACTTTCACGTCAGTCAATAGTTTAACACCGAAATGTTTGTGTAATCGTCCAGAAATTAGTTTATATTTATAGGCAGAAATATTTTACTTTTTGACTTCCAGTACAATTTATAAGTTGTGGGTCGATTAATCGTTATACAATTTTTAATGGTTAAAAATTTTTTAACGATTAATCGAGTAATTAATCGTTAATTTCTGCAGCCCTACCAATAACCCTATACAAATCATCCCATACAGTTTATTTTAATTAACAGATAAAGTTTTTGTTAAGTTATTTAATCCTATGGAATGTGTCAGAAGCGACGTATAACCTGATTTGTTGTTGAGGATGTCAGAGTATAGAAAGTCTATATCCCCAATTATTTCGGTAATATGTGAAGCCGACGTTCGTATTTTCATCTTTAACATTCATACGTTAGCACACAGACTTGGGTTGGTACAACATCCATAAAAAATTTTTCTGTTCTGATTTCTCTCCTTGTTATTCTTCATACGGTGGTCCTCAAATAATTATTATCGTGTATATTTCTGTCCTGTTTTTTCCCATTATTACTGAGGAGTCGTGTTTGATTGTTTGTTTTTTGCTCTCTTTTTTCCTCACTCGTATTACCATCTTTGTTGTCAATACCACAACTCGGTGTGAGTCCTGCTTTGTAAATTTTTAAAACTTAAAACCAATATAATTATGTAATATGTTCTGAACTTTTTTTCGTGTCTTCATTTTTAGATCCACTAATATTCTAAAATATATTCTTATCTTGTCATGACGTCACTAAGCTTTCAGTTTTATCTAGGGTTATAACGTTGAGTCATTTCCAATACAAATAAAGTTATAAATTTAAATTGTTGTTTGACATTGTAGTACAACCTTGAGCCTTGTAAATACTTTGTTTAATAAAAGTTATAAAAAGTCGAAACAAGGCGTGTTTTTATGGAAGTGTGTAAGTGTAATAGAAATGTCAGGATTTAGAATGAGATGGTCTTACATAAAATATGTTTTTGAAAAGTATTAGACTATCTATTTATAGAACACAAAAGCCACATAAGAAGAACGTAGTTGCATGTCTTCAACACGGTTGGAATTGCCTGTAACTAAATATAGGACAAGGTCAGTGGGGAAGGTTTAAAAAAGCCGCTCATATTAAAGAGAGCCTCATTTTGGAACACGATTTTGTCAAGTAAAGACGAGATTCTGAAGGTAAACATTGTTTAAGTTACCTGAACTTTACTATTGTTGATCAAAGACCCAAGCTTTGATATGTACTTACTGTTTATTGTTATCTATTTAGTTTTGCGGAAGGACACATTACATAACATATCATGTTTTGTTATTGTTGGAAATATGCTTACAGACAGAAGATTAGAGATTAAACATTTATTTCTGATATGATTTTCTTTACTACTGTAATACTTTAGGACACATTTATAGACACTTTTTTGGAGGGCCAGCGTACAAAATCGCTTTACTGCTTATTATAAACATAACATATATACTATATATATACATGCTCATTTTTGCTATCTATGTGACACTTTCTACGTTAGCAAAGACTCTAAATTTTTTAACGTATTTTGTCGTTGTTGTTCAAACGAGTGTTAACTATGGACATTAGTAGAACTTGGTAATATAATAGAGATGAGCTGATATTATGGGCTGTATGGCCTTAGATAATAAGGTAAGCAAATCCCTCCCATAAATCATATACCCATACTAAGCCATTACACAGTAGCGTAGCGCATCTTGGGGCGGCACTTTTTTACGTTAGTATATGATTTATAAAATGTATGTGTTTTACCACGGACGTTTGTGTATGTAAGATTTCTCCCATAATGGAGTCATGCGGCGTTTTCTTTTCTTTTTATAAAAATAAATGCATAAAAGATCAAAGTGGACATAAATATTCTAATAATTTGAATAATGCGCTGTCACTTAATAGACATGACTGCTTACTGGGCAAATGTGTTTATGGTAAAGATCAACATTAAACAAACAAACATCGCATGTTAAACAGTCACTTAATAGACATGACTGCTTAATGGGCAAAAGTGTCTATGGTAAAGATAAACATTAAACAAATAAACATCGCGTGTTAAACAGTCACTTAATAGACATGACTGCTTAATGGGCAAAAGTGTCTATGGTAGATATAAATATTAAACAAACAAACATCGCGTGTTAAACGGTCACTTCATAGACATGACTGCTTAATGGGCGTGTGTGTCTATGGTAAAGATAAACATTAAACAAACAAACATCGCGTGTTAAACAGTCACTTAATAGACATGACTGCTTAATGGGCAAAAGTGTCTATGGTAGATATAAACATTTAACAAACAAACATCGCGTGTTAAACAGTCACTTAATAGACATGACTGCTTAATGGGCAAAAGTGTCTATGGTAGATATAAATATTAAACAAACAAACATCGCGTGTTAAACGGTCACTTCATAGACATGACTGCTTAATGGGCGTGAGTGTCTATGGTAAAGATAAACATTTAACAAACAAACATCGTGTATTAAACAGTCACTTATTCAATGATCCACAACGCTGTAATGTAACGCAGTATGTTCTACATTAGCCAGACCATTTTAAAATAGGGATTACAATTTATACTTTGATTTCTTTAATTAACAATGTTTTAATATTCGAGAATTTTTCTTTATTAAATTTATTTAAAAACAAAAACAATCTGTATTAAGCAATACGTCCTTAGAAATCTTACATGTTTTCTAAAAAATAATAAGCTTATTTTGAACAATAGAGAACATCTTTGGTTTAATGTTGTTTTCCAATTAATTCCTCATTAACTACAATAGTTGTACAGTGTGAATCTCTTCAACTTCAACACTGAACAAGTATTTTGTATTTGTTAAACAAATTGTATTCAAATAAGCATGAACATATTTTGTTTTGTCTTTTGACTAGCATACACAAGCCTTTGTTTTAGGAGTGAGGATCTATTCTTTTTGTTTTTTAAATTTTACTTACTCACATTTTGTTCTGCCTTGAATGTTCTACTCTGAAGTTTAATGTCCTTTTTATGTTCACAATAGAAACAATGTTGTGCTTAGAATAGTTATAGCTATTATAGTTGTATGGGTTATTCATCTGTGTGCACTGTTGTATGTGTAAAGGTGATGGTCACAATAGAAACAGGGTTGTGACTAGAATAATTATAGCTATTATCGTGTATGAGTTATTCAACTGTGTTCAAAGTTGTATGGGTTATTCAACTGTGTTCACTGTTGTATGTGTAAAGGTGATGTTCACATGAAATATAATCAACTCCGGCCACGGTTTGAAATTCTACAATTAAGTTTAAATATGTGAATTGAATTTACCAGTATGTGTAAATGTGTAAACAAGTAGATCAATGTGTCAACAAGTACATCAATGTGGCAACAAGTAGGTTAATGTGTCAACAAGAAGTTAATGTGTCAACAAGTAGGTCATTGTGTCAACATGTAGGTTAATTTGTCAACAAGTAGGTCATTGTGTCAACAAGTAGATCAATGTGTAAACAAGTAGATCAATGTGTCAACAAGTAGGTTAATGTGTCAAGAAGAAGTTAATGTGTCAACAAGTAGGTTAATGTGTCAACAAGAAGTTAATGTGTCAACAAGTAGGTCATTGTGTCAACAAGTAGGTTAATGTGTCAACAAGAAGTTAATGTGTCAACAAGTAGGTCATTGTGTCAACAAGTAGGTCAATGTGTCAGCAAGTAGGTCAATGTGTCAGCAAGTAGTTAAATGTTTAAACTGATAGGTGAATGTGTCAACAAGTAGGTCAATGATTCAACAAGTAGGTAAACTCAATGTGTCAACAAGTAGTTAACACGTTTAACACGATGGAGAAAATACGTCAAACATTTCAACCATTAATTATACAATTGGAGAGACTTCTTAACACTAGTGCTGAAATCATATGTATAAATATTTGCAAAAAATATGCAACATATAAACATTTATATTTATCGTGAAAGTTCGAAATTACGTGAATCTTATGTGGCGAATTTTATCACGATTAAAATGGTTTCCCTTTACAAAGTACGCAAATACTTTCCACATTAAAGCTACACAAATAATAGCGCAATAGAAAATAAAACAGTGTAATAAAACATTATATATATATATAACAAAATATATAAGATAATGAGTTAGGTAAGTTTCCGTTATTTCAGAAATTACTTAATTTACCACCTTAGGACGGTGAAATAATTTATCAAATAAATCTCTTAAATAAATGCAGAACAAAAAGTGTTATCTAGGGAAAACATTAAATTAAAAATAAAAACGCTTAGGGAACTATGAAATAAAACCATCAGGTTGAAGAATCTTAGAAAGAGATGGTCTTAGAAGAGAGATGCTAGGATTTTTTTGACGGCAGATGAAGATAATATTATATTATTGGAATAACTATTTATAGAGAACACAGCCACGTCAGAACAAATTGGTGGAATATATTGCATCATCAATTGCCATCACTGCTGGAATTCCCAGTAACTAAATATAGGACTCCGTGAGCTGTGAAAACTATGTTTTAGGAGAGTCTCATTTTGGAACAAGATGCAGTAGAGTCAAGATGAGATTCTAAAGGTAAAACTTTTTTTAAAACACTTTACTATAGGTTTACATTGTATATGTCATTACGTTTGTAGGAAAACTGTCATATTTTAACCAAATTGTTTATAACTCTCTTTTAGAGTCTTGTCTTATGATATAACATCTGATGAACATCGATAATATTACGTTGTGTTTGAGATTGTTTATTACTTTCCTACTATTAATTAAATTAATAATTATGCTAAAGCCAGAAAGAAATTTCACATCTAGGATAGATTCTAAATAGACCAAACACAATGTATTGACATTAGTTAAACATACGAGTTATTCATGTATTGACCTTAGTTAAACATACGAGTTATTCATGTATTGACCTTAGCCTTAGTTAAACATACGAGTTATTCATGTATTGACCTAGTTAAACATACGAGTTATTGATGTATTGATCTTAGTTAAACATACAAGTTATTGATGTATTGACCTTAGTTAAACATACGAGTTATTCATGTATTGACCTTAGTTAAACATACGAGTTATTGATGTATTGACCTTAGTTAAACATACGAGTTATTGATGTATTGAACTTAGTTAAACATACAAGTTATTCATGTATTGACCTAGTTAAACATACAAGTTATTCATGTATAGACCTAGTTAAACATACGAGTTATTGATGTATTGACCTTAGTTAAACATACGAGTTATTCATGTATTGACCTTAGTTAAACATACAAGTTATTCATGTATTGACTTAGTTAAACATACGAGTTATTGATGTATTGACTTAGTTAAACATACGAGTTATTGATGTATTGACATTAGTTAAACATACGAGTTATTGATGTATTGACATTAGTTAAACATACGAGTTATTGATGTATTGACATTAGTTAAACATACGAGTTATTGATGTATTGACCTTAGTTAAACATACGAGTTATTGATGTATTGACATTAGTTAAACATACGAGTTATTGAAGTATTGAACTTAGTTAAACATACGAGTTATTGATGTATTGACATTAGTTAAACATACGAGTTATTCATGTATTGACATTAGTTAAACATACGAGTTATTGATGTATTGACATTATTTAAACATACGAATTATTCATGTATTGACATTAGTTAAACATACGAATTATTCATGTATTGACATTATTTAAACATACGAGTAATTGATGTATTGACATTAGTTAAACATACGAGTTATTCATGTATTGACATTAGTTAAACATACGAGTTATTGATGTATTGACCTTAGTTAAACATACGAGTTATTGATGTATTGACCTTAGTTAAACATACGAGTTATTGATGTATTGACCTTAGTTAAACACACGAGTTATTGATGTATTGACCTTAGTTAAACATACGAGTTATTGATGTATTGACCTTAGTTAAACATACGAGTTATTGATGTATTGACCTTAGTTAAACACACGAGTTATTGATGTATTGACCTTAGTTAAACATACGAGTTATTGATGTATTGACCTTAGTTAAACATACGAGTTATTGATGTATTGATCTTAGTTAAACATACGAATTATTCATGTATTGATCTTAGTTAAACATACGAGTTATTCATGTATTGACCTTAGTTAAACATACGAGTTATTGATGTATTGACATTATTTAAACATACGAATTATTCATGTATTGACATTAGTTAAACATACGAATTATTCATGTATTGACATTAGTTAAACATACGAATTATTTATGTCATGTTTAAGGAGTAAACAAAACAAGGACAAATATCTTTGATAGCAAGGGCATAGTTAAGGACTAAGTCATATAATTCGAGAATAACAAGTTTGCAACATAATGTTGTCGATAAAAAAGGGGTGGGGGGTTACTTTTGGATAACTGAGATGCACGCATTCATAAAGGAGAAGAAAAAACTTGATTTTTAAGAAGATTAGTGAAAGAAAACAAAATGTATAATAAAAGAACACACATTTTAAAGACAAGACTAACAAGAAGTGTTACATATAGTTTTCTATCTGAGGCCTGTTATGTTTTCTTGTGAGTTAAACACATGTCCAAACTTTGGCTGGCAGGCCTCCAGTGGATCATACAACGTCGTTTAAGGAATTCCCGATTTTTACATCACTCCACCGCCATTTTCATTTAGAGTTGTGCTCTATATTTAAAGTCGTTGAAATAAATTGTTAGGCGTACATTGAGTAGAATTTTTGGGTGTTTATTCAATACAACCCAAAATATAAATTTTTATCAGATCTACCCGACTAACATCATCAAGTATTTAAAATGAACTCAATCAATAAGAATCATAGATGTTAACTCACAGACAACATAAAAAAAGTTCCTAATAGTATCAATAAGAAAAATATAAATCTACTTGCAATAAGAAATAAAACAACCCCGTAAAATCAAAGTTTTTTACTATAAATCCCTTATATATGAGACATAACTAAAAGTATTGATTATGTTGTGGGGAAAGGTCTTGTCACCTGAAGTCAAGTGACCCGTAAAATGTAAACGATAGCGACCGCTACATATAGTTTATATAGATAAACTAAAAATGCATTAATTTAATTACGGTGAAAAGTGACAAACATTTACAGACTGAAACCGAAATTATCTCTCCTGCCGCTACATATAGTTTATAATAATTTATATAGATAAACTAAAAATCCATTAATTTAATTACGGTACGTTCGATCGATCTGAAATTTTGATACTATGCATTGTTAGGTGACACGGGTCCGTGTGCCAAATTTCAGCTCGATGGCTTCACGGCAAGTGGGTCATTTTTTACTTCTGTTTTTTCCACGGTTGACGAACGAACGAACGACGAACGAACGAACGAACGAACGATAAGACGGCGGTGAAGTTAATATAAGGGATTTAAAAGAATAAATTTTATAATTTAAAGCAAGATTAGCATTGTAGGAATATGAACATTCAATGTCGTCTTTAGGGGGGGGGGTGCCACACTTTCCCTTATTTGACAACATATCTCTAGGAAAGTTTGATGACGTTTACAAGGTAGCATTATTGGCTTATGTCTGCTTTATTGGCTTATGTCTGCTTTATTGGCTTATGTCTGCTTTATTGGCTTATGTCTGCTTTATTGGCTTATGTCTGCTGGATTGATTTCTGATCGGTACGAGCGCCCTTGTCGGTAAGAAGGACATGAAATTGTGTGCATCAGGTGAGCGTGGCGATGCTTTCATTTGGACATGTCGCAAAAAAAGTCATGCTGAAGTGTAAGGGATGGGTCGTGGTTTAGTGGCAGCCATTTATCTTTTTTTAAACATTCTTTTACTGAAACACTATGGGATAAGGAAATTGCCTTTCCAAGGTATGTGTACTGGAGTAACGGTGGGTCCAAACACAGTGACGGACTGGGCTAGCTTTTGTCGCGAGGTCTGTGTGGAAGTGTGTGTTATGGCGGTCTGTGTGGAAGTGTGTGTTATGGCGGTCTGTGTGGAAGTGTGTGTTATGGCGGTCTGTGTGGAAGTGTGTGTTATGGCGGTCTGTGTGGAAGTGTGTGTTATGGTGAGTGAAAGGATAGAGTGGGTGAGATTGTTGAAATAGACGAGTCCAAATTAGGAAATTGAAATAGACGAGTCCAAATTCGGAAATTTAAATAGATGAGTCCAAATTTGGAAATTGAAATAGACGAGTCCAAATTTGGAAATTAAAATAGACGAGTCCAAATTCGGAAAACGCAAATATAATAGAGGAAAGTGCTGGACGGTAGATGGCTGTTTGGTGGGATCGTAAGAGGATCCAAAAAATCCTTTTTCAGTGTTGTTGAGAACCGAGGCAAAGACGTCCTCCTGGCAATAATTAAAGAATTCGTGCAGCCGGGGACCACAATCATTTCTGATTGCTGGAAGTCTTACGACTGTTTAGAGGACGAAGGTTTCCACCACCTAACGGTGAACCACAGCCTCGAGTTCAAACACTCTGAGACTGGCACGCACACCAACACTATAGAGGGCACCTGGAGCACGATTAAACACTCTGAGACTGGCGCACACACCAACACTATAGAGGGCACCTGGAGCACGATTAAACACTCTGAGACTGGCGCACACACCAACACTATAGAGGGCACCTGGAGCACGTTTAAACGGTTACTGCCCACGAGAACCTGTTCTGGAGAGGAACAGTTCGATTCCTATTTATTCGAATATATGTGGCGAACCTCGTGTGGCAGTAACGACCTTTTTTTTTAAAAATAATAATATTGAGATTGAGAGATGTATAGACATTGAAATGAAAAACATTTTGGGCCCTAGTTCACAGTACATGACTCACGTCCCATACCGTATCGGATATCGCAATGAAAAATTACTTTTGTCATCTATTTTTTAATATAATATTTTATTTTAATGTAATGGTTGAAACATTTCAATAATTTTAAACCCTAACCGTATATTGAAAAAAATATAACAGCTATTCTAGAATGTATCATTTATGAAAAACACACAAAACAAAGTATTTGAACGCAATTATACCAAATATTAATTGTTATGACTATGATTTTGTTTAGAAGCCTCTGAACAAGCAATTCTATTTAAATTTCGTAGCTAATGTTCGTTTTGCCAAAAGCGTCATAGAGGGTGCACCCCACAGGGGACCCATATCAGAGTGACTCAAGAGGTGACACCATATCAAGAGTTGACACCATATCAAGAGGTGACACCATATCAAGAGGGGACATAAAATGTAAAATCTTGCATGTTTACGTTATTTGACACTGGAAGACTTGGATTAGGTCTATATGATGAGTCGTGAGGGGGTTGACATCATGGGCTACCACACTGAGTGACAACAACCCTAGTGACGCCGCTGTGTGGTAAGTCATTAAGGTGTGGCAACAATGCTACCACACTGGATGAAAACCAACCCTAGTGACGCCTCTGTGTGGTAAGTCGTGAGGGTGTGTCAACATGAGCTACCACACTGGATGAAACCAACCCTAGTGACGCCTCTGTGCGTTAAGTAGTGAGGGTGTTACAACATGAGCTACCACACTGGGTGAAACCAACCCTAGTGACGCCTCTTTGTTGTTGGAAGAAGTCATGACAGATTCTGGTTTCTAGTTAAAGTTCGATGCTTTGATTTTATGAACTTCATTGTGGAGTGAAAAGAATCACAGAAATATGTTGTAACAAACATTTATACATGCCGGCAACTAGCGCTCTGGGGTTGAGAATATTTATACATGCCGGCAACTAGCGCTCTGGGGTTGAGAATATTTATACATGCCGGTGTTGCAAAATAAATCCTCCCCCATACAGAGTCTCCCCCCGGAGACTCTGTTTTAAAACAAATCCTCCGGGGGGAGAAAATGTTTTCCTCCCGATTAAAATAATTTCGCCCCTACCCTGTAAAATATTGTCTCCCCCAAAATAAATTCGCCCCCATCATACTTTCGACATAAAAAAAGAGATCATTAAAAATCAAAAGAATAAAGAATACTTACTTGTGTATTGCTGTAATATTCACACATGTTTAATGTAATACTATTTATGGTAGTGGCGTAGATATAGAGAGATAAGAGGGGGGTGCGGTCCATACCGTTTGACACCACTCAGGGGCGTGACATAATATTCACACATGTTTACTGTAATACTAGTTATTGTAGTGGCGTAGAAATAGAGAGATAAGAGGGGGGTGTGGACCATACCGTTTGACACCTCTCATGGGCGTGACATAATACTCACAGATGTTTACTGTAATACTACTTATTGTAGTGGCGTAGAAATAGAGAGATAAGAGGGGGTTGTGGACCATACCGTTTGACACCTCTCAGGGGCGTGACATAATATTCACACATGTTTACTGTAATACTATTTATGGTAGTGGCGTAGATATAGAGAGATAAGAGGGGGGAGCGGACGATACCATTTGACACTTCTCAGGGGCGTGATATAATTTGAAAAATTACTTAATTACTTGATTTTTTCCCGCTGTACAAATTGAAGCACAGGCAGTTTTGGGGTGTAAAAAGGCAGTTGTTTTGTTTCATAAAGCAAGGATTATGTCTTTATAGGCATGGGTTTGTGTTGTTACTATAAATAGTAAGTTTGTACAACGTCGGGTGTTCAGACGATGAGAAGGTTTCTTAATATCTAGAGTCGGGGGGAAAGGGTGGGAGTGACCCAATTAAGTAACCGCACGGAGGGAACAAAAATCGGGCTACGACACTGACCTGTTTAACTTATGACCTGATTATAAAGTCTTTTTTTTTAAAAACTCTGTGGGCTATGCATTGTTATTGTGAGACGCAGAGGCGAGGCGTCAATGGAGGTGGGGGGGGGGTTACTGGTGGTGCTGACTGCACTGGCTGACACTATCACAAGGGGTAAAACAAAATCTAAAATTAAGTTTGTTCCCGTTATTTGGCACTGGAAGACTCGGAGGAGGACTATGGGTTTAGTCGTGAGGGGGTGACACATTGAGCTTATATACACACACACACATATATATATATATATATGTGTGTGTGTGTGTGTGTGTGTGTGTGTGTTAGATATTACAAATGCTTTGTACGGAATAAACGTGATTTCAGTTTCAGTTACTTTTATTTAGTCAAAAGTTTGCGTACACACACAGACATAGATTTTTAAAATTAAATTATTTTGTAAACATTCAGAAATACAGCGCAATTATTGAACCTTATTTTCATAACATCACCATGCACGAATAGATTATCTCATATCACGATTGTGAAATTATCTTTTACTGTACACGTGTATTATTTTTCTTTATGAATTTGAATTTTTAAATGCCATAACAGTTTTAAATACAACGAATATATTAAAATTTCAAAGCATTTTACACATGTTACAAAAAATTTAGACGTTGGCTCCAATAATCATGACTAACATTAAATTTTCTGCCTATAATTTATACCGCCCCTTTCTAGAGTGTCTAAACTAATTATGACATTATGGACTGGACAGCCCAATCTAGAGTTTGTGTCCATAAGAGAAAAAATAATTAAGAAAATTGTATCTATCCGTTAACATATTTTACAAAGTCTTTAAATGGTACTTTGATTTTACTATTTATATTGCTAGATATTCTAAAATATTAGAAAGCTTTAGGAGATAAAAAAAAGAGTATTAACACAAGAGAATCACAACTACAGGTTATTATTTTCATTTCAGTAGGTATAAAATACTTCGAGGATAACAATTAAGCTACAATTGCAAATCGCATAGTGAGAAAAGATTCTTTTAAAAAAAATGATCAATACTTTCATTACAAAAACTAGTACATGTATTGCAAAATTTATCTTTCAAATATTAAAAAAAAATTATTAAACAAAATATTAAACATACATGCATACATACATAACATACATACATGCATACATGCATACATGCATACATACATACATACATACATACATACATACATACATACATACATACATACATACATACATACATACATACATACATACATACATACGTACGTACATACATACATACATACAAACATACATACATACACACACACATACATACATACATACATACATACATACATACATACATACAAACATACACACACACATATATGCATACATACATACATACATACATACATACATTCATACATACATACTTACATACATAAATACATACATACATACATACATACATACATACATACATACATACATACATACATACACACATACACACATACATACATATATGCATACATAATTGCATAAATACATATATGCATACATAATTACATACATACATACATACATACATACATACATACATACATACATACATGCATACAAACATACATGCATACATGCATGCATGCATGCATGCATGCATGCATACATACATACATACATACATACATACATACATACATACATACATACATACATACATACATACATACATACATACATACATACATACATACATACATACATACATATATGTATACGTACATACATAAATTCATACATACACACATACACACTCATATAAATTACTCCCTAATGCCTCCCTTTGCGTGATTATTACATTAAAATAACTCATTAGACTACAGGTGACCAGACCCTTAGTAATTGAGAGCCGTTTTAAAATAGTTAAAAATTGTTGAGAGTTGCATTGAAGCATTATGAGTCATAAAACCTGGCTTGGAAATCTTTCAGTAATCCTTTTAATATATCTTTCATAAATTGCACGCGAGCCGCAATGTGAACACGGAAGAGCCGCATGCGGCTCACGAACCGCGGTTTGACCACCGTTGCTTAGAACGTGAAGGTTTCCTAAGCAGACTTCTTCATACCTCAGCTAACTATGACTCGATAGACAAATTAAATGGCCAATACGTGCCCACCTTGAAGCAATCTATCTCCTAAGACATATAGCTAGTCTTTACCCGCTCAACAAAAGACGCTTCATGTTTTCCTGTCGCATTTCATCAATAAACAAGCCCACCTCTGTGTTACCCCTTAAGTCTCCAGGATTCTAACATTCCGTAAGGTCATTGACCTTATGCCTAACTAATTCAGCGGCACACCTAAACGGGAATCTCAAGCTAACTAAGTGCCTCATCTCAACCCAGATCTCCACAACACTTTGATCTGGGTTATATTGTGAATTTAACGCAATGGGATATCACCAACCCTAGCTAAGACACTGATTGTTTAATCGTGTAACCTGTTTTTTTTAAACTTTATTTTCTAAATTTAAAAACCTTGGCTACATTTGATTTGTTAAATTTTCTCCAGTAACTTTAGTAAACGCTACCGATAATAGACAGTAATAATGTTTTTGAATTATTTTAATGCACACATAGAAATCGGTAATTTCGTTTAGGTCCTTAACACATGATATACCCACAAACGTAAAGAGTGAATTCTTGTTCCAAAATATCGGTGTCACGTTCTCGTATTACTTGATCATCTTTGTATTTCAGTTCATTTGTCTGATATTCTTTTAAATAACTCTGGGCAATTAACCTACTCTAAATATGTGTCCATACGGGCATACACCCACTTAGCCCGCAAATTGCTACGCCCCTGACAAAGCTTAAAAGATTGCTCAATTTCCAATAATCATACAGAAATAAATGTAGAACAAATACAAATTATGTTTTAAGTCATAAAGTTTAATAAAACAATTATTTATAATTTCCAATAATTAAGGGGAGGGTTTTTTTTAACCCGGAGACTTCATTTTAAAACAAAGTCTCCGGGAGCGACTTTGTTTTAAAATAAACTCTCCGGGGGGAGACTTTATTTTGGGGGAGACTTTATTTCGTGACACCGGCAACTAGCGCTCTGGGGTTGAGAATATTTTACTTCACACAAACTACCAAAAATCCCTGACTGAATAGGATAATTATAGGCTTTTATTTCAAATACATGTTAATATTAACGTCATATCGGTTTCATTTGATCTCGTCTTCGGTTATATCGACGATTTTTGAAAATTCCAAGACCGACGACATAAAAGAGTTCGATTAATCGACCCACCACTAATAAATGTACCGGAAGTAAAAAAGTAAAACATTTAGGCCGATAAATATAAAGAAATTTCCGGAACAATTACACAAACATTTTGGTTTTAACATATTGACTGACGTGAATGTTCAAAATGTTGATAAAGGTTATTGTGTCCAATGAGTGAAATGGTTTGTCTACCATGCAATGTTCCCGCTAAGTCTAAGCTTCGTTGGTCCATGTGCAAAATAAAAAAAAACAACTCGTGTGCAAAGTTACACAACGTCCATTTTATGTGCTATATTTTACAAAATTTGCTGCGCGGTGATTCTAATCTCTTGCGTGGTCGGTCAAATATCGGCGCAGCCGCGCTGCTTAAATGGATCATTGTTACCATGGTTCTAACACTTCACTTACATATCTCCTGCACACCGAACATCCACAACAGTATCGGAAACTTCAGCTGAGACAATCTTAAGCTATGTGAACGATTGTTCAGCTCAGTTGGTTATATTTTCAATAAGACCGCTCATCAATTGAACCAAATAATGTCAATACACTTGTCTGTTGCGTTGTTGGTTAAAATATGTGATATAAAGAAGACATTCCAGTGTTATTTCGATTTTTGACAATTATTTTAATAAATATTAATTATGACACCATAAATTTCAATGTTTTGGCTTTAATCGAAATGAACGATTAATTAATCGTTAATTCTTCAAAAGTTAAAAATTAAATTTAAATTAATCGTTTACGGGCCTATTTTATACAAATGTATAATTACATGAACATATGTCCTGATGTATATATACTAGCAGACCAATCGTGCGTTACAACAATCTCAGTAAAAAAACGTACAGATAAAAAGAAAGTTACATTAAGGGTCACCGGGCCAATCAGTTTAACATATGAATATTGAAAATCTGTTCATTTCAATAAATTTCATAACAAATATATTTATTTATATTTCTCAATATCGTGTAAAATTGAATGGGGAATACAATATTAAAAGTTTGTTTAAAAAGCAATTAGCTCCGAGCAAATGGACATTAGGAGTTCAGTGCCCTATATTAATTTAATATAGGCTCTTAAATTTTTATTTATCGAGTTTGGTCAAAATTCAGTTATTTTCTCATTTTATAACACTTCAATTAATTTTTATATAGCTAATATAAGGACACAATGCATTAAGAGCCCCCGGGGCCATTCGGTTCAAGATGTAAATTTTAAAAACCTGTTCATTTAAATTCAGTTTCATCATGGATATATTTCTCAAGATCGTTAAAAATAGAATTGCAAATAATATCTCAAACAAAGATGAAATAAAGACATTTAGGGCCACGGCCCTGAATAATTGGACATTACAAGTGCAGTGCCCTTTGTTATTTTAATATGGGCTACCAAGTTTTTATATACAAAGTTTGGTTAAGATTTATTCATTTACTCATTTACTAATTTTTATATGGCCCATATAAGCATAAAACGACATTAGGAGCCCCAGGGCCCATTTAGTGCAAGATGTCAAGTTCAAAACACCTGTTTATTTCAATCAATTTCATAGTGGATATATTTATGTATATTTCTCAAGATCTTTAATAATTGAATGGGGAATAAAATCTTAAAAGTATATGACAAAAGACATTTTTGGCCCCCAGCACCAAAGAAATGGACGTTAGGAAATTAATTGCCCCATAGTATTTCAATATTGGCTACCAAGTTGTTATATACAAAGTTTGGTAAAGATCCATCAATTTACCTAATAGCTAACGCTTAAACTAATTTTTATGTAGCTCATATAAGAAAAAAATCATATTATGGGCTCCCGGCTCCCATGAGTGTTAATTTTGAAAAAAAAATTGTAAGTGACCATCCCAGGCGCGTACTCAAAAGTCTCCAAAAGTTTCATGGCGATCGGATGAATGGTTTAGTGAGCTCTATAAAGGACATGCATACATACATACATACATACTTCTGTTTTTATATACAGTATATAGATATTTGTAGATATATATATAGATATATAGATATTTATATATTATTCAAAAATTATAGAATAAAATTTGAATAAAACTTGAAATGCCAACTCATAGTATGATACATTTAAAGGAAAGAATCCATTTGTTCTAATGAGGTATCAGTGGGGAATATCCAAATAATATCAGTTTACCTAATCAATTTTTTTGGTTATATTTTCAATATGAATATCATTTTAAAATAGGCTTTTTTAATTATGAGATTATTATATAAGGGGGGAATATCCCAATAATATCCCATTAATATCAGTTCACCTAATAAATTTCTTTTTATATATTTAATATGATTATCATTTTAAAATAGGCAATTTTAATTAAGAGATTATGATATAATCGCATATATATTTAATAATAATAACCTGTTTTAATACTAAGGCTTAACTTAACAAAATGCTTAATATAATTCTAAATTGCAATGTTTAAAATATAATCCACATTAAATCACCAGGTAATTGTCTCTGACTGGTATAAAATATAATCCACATTAAATCACCAGGTAATTGTCTCTGACTGTTATAAAATATAATCCACATTAAATCACCAGGTAATTGTCTCTGACTAGTATAAAATATAATCCACATTAAATCACCAGGTAATTGTCTCTGACTGGTATAAAATATAATCCACATTAAATCACCAGGTAATTGTCTCTGACTAGTATAAAATATAATCCACATTCAATCACCAGGTAATTGTCTCTGACTGGTATAAAATATAATCCACATTAAATCACCAGGTAATTGTCTCTGACTGGTATAAGTGAATCTTCCAGTTATTTAACTTTGATCAAGAATTATGGAGGTGAGTACCTTATGTAGCTAAGACGTTTTTTAAATATTTTATTAAATTGAATAAATGCTTTGAATTAAAACAAAACAAAAATATGTTAAACATAGTTTAAACAATTTTAACATTCATCTACATCAATACTGACAGCATTCAGACCAAATTAAATTCTAACTGCTAAAGAGGTAATAATTATTTTTTTAAACATTTTGCTTTTTCTATTATATTTTAAAATCTACAAACAGTTATCATTATTTATTAATATTGTAGTTTTTTTCTTAATTGTACAACCATAGATCAAGAACTTAAAACAAATAACTGTAAAGATAATTATTTAAAACACTCTATAGTATATAAAATGTAAATTATCTCAATAAGAAAAGCAAAGTTCTTTTATCAAAAGCAAATAGCAAATAATAGAGGAAAATATTGTAAATTTTAATTGTATTGATCAAGATGTATTTATTGATGAAAAAGCATGACTTACTCTTAAAGCTGTATAACAAAAAAAAACATTAAAAACACAGTTGAGACTAATTGAAATTATTGTTAATAAATTAATATATACATGATATATTTAGTCACAATAAATACAAGGCAATATAATTTAATACTAATATTTATCTTTTTTTAAAAACAGTTTCACAAAGATATTACTGTGCTTCTTTTAAGTTATTCAATTTAATTTGATAAAGTTAATGAAAAGCATTTTCTTCAAAATATGGGAAGGAGACCTATGTTCTTTTTATTGTAAAATGTAATGTCATAATCTAAAATATGGGAAGGAGACCTATGTTCCTTTTATTGTAATATGTAATGTCATAATCTAAAATATGGGAAGGAGACCTATGTTCTTTTTATTGTAAAATGTAATGACATAATCTAAAATATGGGAAGGAGACCTATGTTCTTTTTATTGTAAAATGTAATGTCATAATCTAAAATGTGGATCACATTTAAGTGTTACTGATAGTAATTAATTAAGGCATTTTAAAGATGTCATTGAGTGTTAAATAGAAAATGACTTTTTTAAAATATAAAATATAGAGTTGTCAGATTATATAAGAGATTTAGACAATAAATTATCTCAGCAGAAAAACAAATCTCTTATTAGTAGTAGACAAGAGATACAGGATTAAAAACTGTACAGATATATTGTATCAAAGTGTATTCATGTACAAAAAATATTATAATATTAAATATTTTAGAATAAATAGATCAATTCAATGTTTACGGATAAAGAAATAAGTTTTCATAATTTTTTTTTCAAATTAAAGTGAACTCACAGAAAATTCAATTTCATTTATATTATACTGAACCAATTAATTATAATATGGTAGGAATAAAGATAATATTTTATGAACTATTGCAAACATAAGAAAATCCCATATTTTATTATCTTTCAATTTTTCTTTTATTCCAGGAACATGCTTGTTTTATTATTAATAGTTACACAATAATAAGGAAAAAAAAACAGTTACAAATAAATATTACTTTTTTCATTTTCTAATTCTATTTGTTAGTGTGTATCAATAACTAGGTGAAAATTATGTATTTCTTTATTAAATAAATATTGTTAAAACTAAAGTAGAATTAAATAATATTTTATTTAATCATTAATAATTAATTAAATTGATTCTAAATCCAATTTACTACATCGTATTAATAATTAAGTGTATGCCATGTCCTGAGTACTAAAGTATGAATAGGAACAGGATAAAAATAGCATTTAAAAAAAATAGTTTTAATACACTAAGACTAAGACTATGTAAACAACCTAAATAATATAGTAATCTCTGTTCTTGATTTTTAGACTTAGTACGTTTTTAATAAAATAATTTGTATTATTTTAATAGCAAAGGTATTGTATCTATATGCAGACTATCAGGACTGTGACTTTGATAACTCAATACTTGTCAAATGTCTATACTTATAATATAGCTAACGTTCTAAACTTAAAATAGACTAGACTAAAGGTAATATCAACAGTCTCAAAAGGCTATATCGTATAGTCTACAGAGTTTATGTATTAAATAAAATCTTTAAAACTTTATTCATTTGGTTTTTAAATAGCTTTCATTATTGTTTTTATTTTAAAAGTTACAGACTTTGCAACTTTGCATTGTTCACAGTAAATTAAATCACATTGTTGTATGATTTCGACTCTAAGACTAGGTCAAGGTCGAGAGTCTTGGCAGTAGTAGCTATATCGCATCAGAAATAGATCTAGTAGCATAAAGAAAATACGTTTTTTGTGGGCAATTAATTAAAAGTATTTCTTATATATTTAATAAATTTAGTTTAAGTGATAAGCCTGTGTGTCAGCTTTCAATCATGCGCGTCGTGTATCCATAGTAACTAATGAAAACGTCGGAATTAAATAAAAAATAAATAAATAAATAATAAAAATATATTTAATTAAATTAATATTAGTTTTTAAAATTAAAATTTTAAATGCTATGTTAAATTTTTAAAAAACCAATATATTAATAAAATGTATTTACACACGAAGGGAATTTATTATTATTTTTTTTAATGTTTAACTCCGCTAAACATTTTCCTGATGCTGTTTTTAATATTTTGTATAATAATTTTATTTTAGATCACATAATTCAATTGTTCATTCGATTACTCTTAAAAATAATTAATTGATAAACTTTTTTTATTTGTTTAAAAATAATTAATAAACAAGTATAATTAAAATTGTTCGAATAATTGAAATAAATGTCTTTTAAAAAATAATAGATTTTTCTTAATATACTTTCATATATACATAAATTTGTTTTAATGAAAGGTTTAATTGTAAGTACTCATAATTCGTAGTTTTAGTATTTAAGTATTGAAATGGCCCACCTACTAAATAATTATTGCAGACGACAGACGAATCTTTTGATCATTCCAAGGAAGATATTCACTAGCTGACATAACTTGAAACTCTTTTGACCGTACTAACCATTTTTATTTAATTTTAACTGAGCAGATGCGTAACAATGTGTACATACTGTTTCTGTGTACATTTCTTTTAAATAATTGATAGCGTAATTGTAAAAATTATTAATCGTTGACATCTGTCTGAACAGTTTCAGCTACAGTTAGTCAGCTAAAACTTGCGAAATTTAATAACACAGCCCTTTTCTTGTGCGTTTATGTACTCACATTGTCGATAAATGGGACGAATATGAACAAGGGTCTATCAAATAAACTGTATTTTTTTTTAATCGAACATAAAATATGTATACACTTTTTTTAATTCATAAAATAGTTATTTGGCAATTTTTTATAATTGTTTAATTCTTTTTTTCTATTTTCAGAATTTCAATGAGTTACAAAACAGGAAGCGTCCGAGAGAGAGAGAGAGCGTCGAAGAGAGAAAAAGTAAGAGAGCGACAGACAGAGAGAGAGAGAGAGAGAGAGATGAAGTATCAAAAGAGAGAGTGAAAGAGAAAGCGTCAAAAGAGAGAAAAAGAGAGAGTGAGAAAGCGTCTAATAAGATAAATAATGTGTAAGAGAGTAAAACAGAGACATAGACAGCGACAAAGAGATCAACAGAGGGAGAGAGATGGAGAATAAAACTGATATAGATATAACATATGACAGAAAAATATAAAGAAATATTTAGAATACAAGAGTTAATTTAGAATTGATTTTATTAATATATCAAATAACTACCTTATTCAGAATATTGCCAAGAGCACATCCACAGTGAATTTGACATACATGACGGACAACCAGATGTCAAAGATGGCAGGTGTGACAAGAAAGATCAATCAAGTTTTTGCTCAGGTAATATTATGTTAGATATAAATTTGCTGGATGTACAACATATAATGAAAACTTTCTTGAACATTTTTCAATTATCTCAGTTGAATTTGAAATAGAGAGAGAGAGAGAGAGAGAGAGAGAGGAGAGAGAAGAAAGACGTGTGAGAAAGACATGAATCATTATAATATTTCGTCTTACTGTAAATATAACATATTTGATTTATATCATAATTAGATCATCTTAAAGAACAAAGCCAAGAAAAAAATAAATCAGATGACCGCAAGAAGATGACCCAGAGGACAGCTGAAAGATGACACAGATGACAGTCAAGAAGATGACATAAATGACAGTCAGAAGATGACATAAATGACAGTCAGGTTGCTGAGCCAAATGTCAAATACAACAAGAAGGATCTTTCAGATATTCTCTGTGGTAAATCTCCTTTTATATATTTGTTGATATATAACAATACAACAGTTTAATTTCAACGGCTATCATTGTTGTATCCAACATTCTATATCCACGTTTATTGGATGTTGATATATAACAATACAACAGTTTAATTTCAACGGCTATCATTGTTGTATCCAAACATTCTATATCCACGTTTATTGGATGTTGATATATAACAATACAACAGTTTAATTTCAACGGCTATCATTGTTGTATCAAACATTCTATATCCACGTTTATTGGATGTTGATATATAACAATACAACAGTTTAATTTCAACGGCTATCATTGTTGTATCAAACATTCTATATCCACGTTTATTGGATGTTGATATATAACAATACAACAGTTTAATTTCAACGGCTATCATTGTTGTATCCAACATTCTATATCCACGTTTATTGGATGTTGATATATAACAATACAACAGTTTAATTTCAACGGCTATCATTGTTGTATCCAACATTCTATATCCACGTTTATTGGATGTTGATATATAACAATACAACAGTTTAATTTCAACGGCTATCATTGTTGTATCCAACATTCTATATCCACGTTTATTGGATGTTGATATATAACAATACAACAGTTTAATTTCAACGGCTATCATTGTTGTATCCAACATTCTATATCCACGTTTATTGGATGTTGATATATAACAATACAACAGTTTAATTTTCAACGGCTATCATTGTTGTATCCAACATTCTATATCCACGTTTATTGGATGTTGATATATAACAATACACAGTTTAATTTCAACGGCTATCATTGTTGTATCCAACATTCTATATCCACGTTTATTGGATGTTGATATATAACAATACAACAGTTTAATTTCAACGGCTATCATTGTTGTATCCAACATTCTATATCCACGTTTATTGGATGTTGATATATAACAATACAACAGTTTAATTTCAACAGCTATCATTGTTGTATCCAACATTCTATATCCACGTTTATTGGATGTTGATATAATTTTTAACATTTTACTTTTTTGACACTTTCTATGATTTAAACAAAAATGTCTCATAATTCATAATAGAAATTAATCTTTGAATCTATTGAAATGAAATAATAGACTAAATGAAATCTATTTCAATAGAGATAATAGAAGAGAGACAGGTGTAACACATGGACTAAAATGTACTTTCTTTGATGACCTTGTCAGGTACACATGAAACCCAGGTGTCAGAAGGAGGAGAAGCAGATCTACACAAACATCTTGTTGGCTGTAAGAAGAATCCAGGTCACAAACAGTTTATACCTGTCAACGATTTTAACATCAATCACCTGCCTGAAGGTAACCATGACAACCTCCTAGTTGAGTACATCAAAGCTACAGCTGACCTCACTGTCAGGGTAGCTGTTACAATGACCAGTACAGAGAGACCAGAGTTTTGGCCAAACACCAAACAACCATATGCATTTTATAACATGAGAGGAAGTGACGTCATGAGAGTAGGGACTGGGATGGTGAGGTATGTAAACATTGAATACAACAAGGGAACTTGTCAATGTCACAAGTGTCAACACTCGGACACACCCAGCACAGTGTGGGGGGAGGTAGAGATGACACGGCCACACACGTGGTGTTTGATGACCTTGAGGCGAGACACACCACGTGTAGATTGTTCTATGATAGACAAGATAGTCCACTGGTCACTCTTGATGGCTGGACGTTGGTTGGTGCAGACATTGAGGATGACTGGTGTGTGTTGAAATGTGTGACATGTGACGTAGATTTACTGAACAAACTGTACAAGATGGTGGACCACTGGAATGATCTATGTCAGAAAGTAAACAACAAATACGAGAGATGTGGAGACAAGTTGACATGGATAGTATCACATCCACATGGATGTCCTAAACAGATCTCTGTAGGACACTGGATAGACAGGTACGAGGTGAGTGAACGTAGGACCAAGTACACGTACACAACATGTACATGTCCAGGCAGTAGTGGGGCTCATGTCCACCCACTGGGGTATGATGTTGGCTGGTTGTATGACCATGTCCACAGTGGGGTCAACTCCGAGGGAAGAAATTTTTGTGGCACTGGTTGGTACTGAAGCTAATATCTATAATGTAAACAATGTTATAATATTTTATATACTTTATACAAACTTGTATCAACTGTTGATTGTTGTAATAGACAACACCCTCTACCACGCCCCATGTAACACAACAACACCACGCCCCATGTGCGCCCTAACCACCAGTGTCGGCACCCTACCTCCTACATTCCCATGTACTTGTGAATTATTACTAGAAAATGTTTTTATTGTTTACATTTTGACTTGATACAAACTGGTATCAAATGGACACTATTTTAATAAAGCTTGACCATTACCACATTTAATGCATCCACTCACTACCTTTGTCAGCATCCTCAACTACAAAGTCGGCACCTCTACCATCAGTGTCGGATCCCTTACCCTTAATTTACCCATTTCATGTACTTATAACCTGTTAATATCAAATAAATATTTTGTTTAAAAATCCATTTTTTAAATAACTTGTACCAAATGTTAATGACTATAAAATACAACACAGTCTATCACGCCCCATGTGCGCCCCCAGTCTATCACGCCCCATGTGCGCCCCCAGTACCAGTATTTCACACCCACCTCCAACTATGACATTTTTTGTTAATAAAACATAGTCACATACAATTATTTATCTATTTTTTAAAATAAATCAGTGACTATTTATATAACTTGTATAAACTATTGTTTCTTGTCATTGATGACTACCACTTTAACGCCCCATGCGCTCCCCCATCTTAATTTTTGGCACCCCTATCTCCAACAATTCCATCTAATGTATTAATAACACTATATCTTTTGTTCTCTATATAAACTTAATCATGTTTTGAAAGTTGTATTAGACTCTAATACATCAAATTATCAACACGCCTCATGTACACTCTCACCTTCCATATCGGCACCCACACCACCAACAACACGCCTCATGTACACTCTCACCTTCCATATCGGGCACCCACACCACCAACAACACGCCTCATGTACACTCTCACCTTCCATATCGGCACCCACACCACCAACAACACGCCTCATGTACACTCTCACCTTCCATATCGGCACCCACACCACCAACAACACGCCTCATGTACACTCTCACCTTCCATATCGGCACCCACACCACCAACAACACGCCTCATGTACACTCTCACCTTCCATATCGGCACCCACACCACCAACAACACGCCTCATGTACACTCTCACCTTCCATATCGGCACCCACACCACCACCAACACGCCTCATGTACACTCTCACCTTCCATATCGGCACCCAAACCACCAACAAAATGTAACATCTTTTAATAGTATTGGAATTTCTTGTTTTTTATATTTCAATACTTTCCTTTCTTTTACATTTGGACATTCTTGTATAGTAAGTTAAATTAAATATTTTTTCTATAAAAGTATCAAATACGTTAGTATTTTAAACAGTTTATTTTATTGATTACCATTTTAGTGTGTAAAATTTTTTAAAAGACAAAATAAACATGTAAAAATGAATTGTTTAACTGTTTTTTATTATTATTCTGTGTTTGTTTATGTTTATTATAAATGTATTTACATAAACGGACATGTTTGTTGATATG
>CALYLW010001085.1:235693-420693 GCA_944989445.1 Ampullaceana balthica
AGCTATCTAACAAATGTTTGACATTGCATTGAAGTCTTCACAGCCTTTTAGAGCAGGAAGGGCTGTAACAGTAGACCTTGTTATCTGCCTTGGATCCAAATAAAAACCTCCAGGGAAAATCACCAAGTGGCACAGTTGATGATATTTGGGTCGTCGCATCACTGGGACTCTCCTCTACATTACAATACAAATAGTCTCTAGAAGATGAACTCACATTCTGTGATGAGCCGTTTTGCTAATCTGCGTGCTTGCAGTGTAAACAGCTCCAGTGTAAACAGCTGCAGTGTAAACAGCTGCAGTGTAAACAGCTACAGTGTAAACAGCTGCAGTGTAAACAGCTACAGTGTAAACAGCTGCAGTGTAAACAGCCGCAGTGTAAACAATAACCGACGCGCATCAGATGTTTTACCTGATCCCGTCCTGCGAACAACAGTTGACGTCGGCCCCGTAGTAGATGAGGTGTCTGGCCACTGCCACACATCCTCGGACACAACTCTCGTGTAGGGGAGTGTACCCAGCATTGTCCCTGGCATTGACGTGGACGGTCTTAGTTTTCAGACAGTACAAGGTGATCTCCTGTGGGGAAATAAAGTCAGGTCAATTCTGTGACTTGACAACAAAGTCTTATAAAGTCAGGTCAATTCTGTGACTTGACAAAAAAATGTTATAAAGTCAGGTCAATTCTGTGACTTGACAACAAAGTGTTATAAAGTCAGGTCAATTCTGTGACTTGACAACAAAGTGTTATAAAGTCAGGTCAATTCTGTGACTTGACAACAAAGTGTTATAAAGTCAAGTCAATTGTGTGACTTGACAACAAAATGTTATAAAGTCAGGTCAATTCTGTGACTTGACAACAAAGTCTTATAAAGTCAGGTCAATTCTGTGACTTGACAACAAAGTGTTATAAAGTCAGGTCAATTCTGTGACTTGACAACAAAGTGTTATAAAGTCAGGTCAATTCTGTGACTTGACAACAAAGTCTTATAAAGTCAGGTCAATTCTGTGACTTGACAACAAAGTGTTATAACGTCATGTCAATTCTGTGACTTGACAACAAAGTGTCTTCCAACCCCATTGGTCAGAAATTTTGTTATACAATAACAGCCATTTACTTGGACACACCAGTACATTCAGTTGTATAAGAAAAGCCTCAGTTCCTTACATTATCCAAACCTTCCCTTATTTAAAACAAGGTTCAATAAAGTTTATAGACCACTTGCTCACACCACACACCAGACCTTTATAGACCACTCACTCACACCACACACCAGACCTTTATAGACCACTTGCTCACACCACACACCAGACCTTTATAGACCACTCACTCACACCACACACCAGACCTTTATAGACCACTCGCTCACACCACACACAGACCTTTATAGACCACTTGCTCACACCACACACAGACCTTTATAGACCACTCACTCACACCACACACAGACCTTAATAGACCACTCACTCACACCACACAGCAGACCTTAATAGACCACTCACTCACACCACACACCAGACCTTTATAGACCACTCACTCACACCACACACCAGACCTTAATAGACCACTCACTCACACCACACACAGACCTTAATAGACCACTCACTCACACCACACACAGACCTTAATAGACCACTCACTCACACCACACACAGACCTTAATAGACCACTCACTCACACCACACACAGACCTTAATAGACCACTCACTCACACCACACACCAGACCTTTATAGACCACTCACTCACACCACACAGCAGACCTTTATAGACCACTCACTCACACCACACACCAGACCTTTATAGACCACTCACTCACACCACACACCAGACCTTTATAGACCACTCACTCACACCACACACAGACCTTTATAGACCACTCACTCACACCACACACCAGACCTTTATAGACCACTCACTCACACCACACACCAGACCTTTATAGACCACTCACTCACACCACACACCAGACCTTTATAGACCACTCATTCACACCGCACACAGACCTTAATAGACCACTCACTCACACCACACACGAGACCTTTATAGACCACTCACTAACACCACACAAAGACCTTAATAGACCACTCACTCACACAACACACCAGACCTTAATAGACCACTCACTCACACCACACACCAGACCTTTATAGACCACTCACTCACACCACACACCAGACCTTTATAGAACACTCACTAACACAACACATCAGATCTTTATAGACAACTCACTCACACCACACACCAGAACTTTATAGATCACTAAATCGCACCGCACACCAGACCTTAATAGACCACTGGCTGACAAGTCACGTCTACCCATGTCACTGTACAAGTGGTCACATCTACCACTGTCACTGGACAAGTGGTCACATCTACCCCTGTCACTGGACAAGTGGTCACATCTACCACTGTCACTGTACAAGTGGTCACATCTACCACTGTCACTGTACAAGTGGTCACATCTACCACTGTCACTGGACAAGTGGTCACATCTTCCCCTGTCACTGGACAAGTGGTCACATCTACCACTGTCACTGTACACGTGGTCACATCTACCACTGTCCCTATACAAGTGGTCACATCTACCACTGTCACTGTACACGTCACATCTACCACTGTCACATTGTACAAGTGGTCACATCTACCACTGTCACTGTACACGTTGTCACATCTACCACTGTCACTGTACAAGTGGTCACATCTACCACTGTCACTGTACAAGTGGTCACATCTACCACTGTCACTATACAAGTGGTCACATCTACCACTGTCACTGTACACGTGGTCACATCTACCACTGTCACTGTACAAGTGGTCACATCTACCACTGTCACTGTACAAGTGGTCACATCTACCACTGTCACTGTACAATTGGTCACATATACCACTGTCACTGTACAAGTGGTCACATCTACCACTGTCACTGTACACGTGGTCACATCTACCACTGTCACTGTACAAGTGGTCACATCTACCACTGTCCATAAACCTGTACAAGTGGTCACCTCTACCACTGTCCAACACACATGCAGAAAGCCCACACCTCTTTCAAAAGGGGGTGATGTGGGGATAGAGACCAGGGCGGATAGAACCAGAAACTCAAGCCGCCAGTAGAATTAGGCCATTTCTAAAAATGGTGCTTATGTCATAATTCACTCTTGGGGCTGTCTTCTTACCTCCCTTTCTTGGACCATCTTATAGAGAGAGAGAGAACCGGGAAATATAAACAGCTGGCTTTAAAATGCAAGCCACAAAAAAATAATAATAATAAAATGCCAAACACATTATCGTCGGACAATTTCTCTCTCAACTAGTAAATCAGATTGCACTCTCTCACACAAAAATGTGGTTTCCTGGGTGTAAAACAACATTTCTCAATCGATTCACCCGGTAACTCTCCTCTGGTAACTCTCCTCTGGTAACTCTCCTCTGGTAACTCTCCTCTGGTAACTCTCCTCTGGTAACTCTCCTCTGGTAACTCTCCTCTGGTAACTCTCCTCTGGTAACTCTCCTCTGGTAACTCTCCTCTGGTAACTCTCCTCTGGTAACTCTCCTCTCGTCTATGAAGGACTCATCTGTAGTGGTCTCTGGTTTCTTTAGCTGTCACTCTCATTGTGAACATTGTCCGTCAAACAACACGCCCCACTTGTCCCAGTTCACTGACGACATGAGCCATCAAACAACACACCATACCTCTTCTTATGCACTCAGCACATGAGCCATCAAACAACACACCCTACTTGTCCAAACATGAGCCATCAAACAACACACCCTACTTGTCCAAACATGAGCCATCAAACAACACATCCCTACTTGTCCAAACATGAGCCACCACACGAGCCATCAAACAACACACCCTACTTGTCCAAACATGAGCCACCACATGAGCCATCAAACAACACACCCTACTTGTCCAAACATGAGCCACCACATGAGCCATCAAACAACACATCCCTACTTGTCCAAACATGAGGCACCACACGAGCCACCACACGAGCCACCACATGAACCACGACACGAGCCAACAAACGAGCCACCACACGAGCCACCACATGAACCACGACACGAGCCACCAAACAAGCCACCACACGAACCACCACACGAACCACGACATGAGCCACCACACGAGCCACCATACGAACCACCACACGAACCACCACACGAACCACCACATGAGCCACCACACAAGCTACCACACGAGCCACGACATGAGCCACCACACGAGCCACCACACGAACCCCGTCATGAGCCACCACACGAGCCATCACACGAACCACGACATAAGCCACCACACGAGCCACCACACGAACCACCACATGAGCCATCATACAACACTTACCTCATGGCCCGATCCTTGCAGCTCTGTGTAGCAGGGTTTCACCAGAGTTCTTGTTGATGGTCAGTTTCTTAATGTCAGCAGGGACAGGCACGTTCTCAATGGGGATACTGCTGATGACGTCCAACTGGTCACCCTCAAGGTCATCGACCTGAGGACAGGTGTGGTCAAGACGTGAGACATGATGTTTTAACAAGTAGGACTGGGGTGATGGGGGTGATTAAGGTGAGAACAGGGTAAAACCCTGCCTGACCAGGTCCATCATTACACAATCTTCATCAGTTTGTCTCTGGTGGCTACACAGACAGACATGACACAAGAGATGTGGAGAATTAAGATCAACAGAAACTATCAGAAACGTCCACCTGAGATTTTAATCACCAGATCTTTACTACTGAATTGCCACGATGATTGGGAGATCAGCCATGTAAACCAGTGCTTCTCAAAGTGGTGGTCCGTGGACCGGTGCCGGTCCGTGGGCCATCTGCTGCCGGTCCGCAGATGTTCTCAAAAAAAAGGACAGAAAAAATTGACCGGTCCCTGGTGCAATGGAAAAAATTCCTGCCGGTCCGCCATACTAAAAAGTTTGAGAAGCACTGATGTAAACAACCATCTTTATATCAAACACACCGCATGTTTATTCGGATGACACTTTATCCTCTTTATATAAAAAACACCACATGTTTATCTGCATAACACATCCTATTTATATAAAAGCACTTAATCAAAAACACTATATGTTTATTGGTGATGCACACAATCCGTTTGATATCCAGAACATATATGTTTCAACATACAAAGTAAATCCACAAAACAAGACGCCTGCTTAAGGACAACCACACCCTCCCCCAACCACACACACACACGCTATCTTTCCTGGCTCTGTACCTCTGGTCCATCTTGACCATCCTCATCGTCTGCTCCTTGCTTTGCTCTCAGCTTGGCTCCCTTGGCTCTCTTCTTCTTGACGTCATCAGAAGCCATTTCCGCCACCAAATCTTCCGGGGACATTCTCCACATCTGACTCGTAATCTTCCTTGTGCTGACCCCCTGAGGTGGACGGACCGGTTACCCTGGACAGCAGATGGCTTTTGCCACCGGAAGACGTGACCGATGAGTTTTTGGAGCTTCCTTTGCTGACCGGGGTCTTGAGCCCTTGACCGGTTCTCTTGACCGCGCTGTTGGTCTTGGTCTCGGGAAGTTCCCATGATTCGTCCAAGATGGATTCGTCGTTGTCGCCATCCTGCGAGAGATCTCTCTGCTGCTGCTGGAGACGCTCTCTCGCTTTGCTGCTCGCCTGGAGTGATACAACATATGTTGTGGGTTAACAAAAACATACATGGTGGGTTAACAAAAACATACATGGTGGGTTAACAAAACATTACAGTGTGGACTCCTTAAGACAAAGAAACATATAAGACTTGCTGAGATTCATTGAAAAAATCAATCATTACAATCATAGCAACAAGACAAAATAGACATAGCAACTACACACCAACAACATTATAGACTCAATGCGCACTAAACACATGCACGAATGTCAAGTGTTGACAGATTACAACAACACTGGCAATATTGGCAGACAGATCCACCAGACTATTGAAGTAGACACACAAGGGACAACACCACAGAATTCTTAGTACCACTGAAGACACCCTTGTCCACTGTCCTACCTGACGTTTAGCCCTGACCACAGCACGTCTGTTGGCCTCTCTGTGCAGCTCCTGCTCGTAGGCCGCATTCCGGTTGTAGCGACGGATCTTTCTTTTCCCTGATAGAGTAGAAATGACATAAACACACATTAAAGTCTGGGCTTGGTTTTTTAACAAGTTCTCTGATACAGACATCACGTACTTTATACACAAATGAACAAATGGTCATCAAATGAGACCACCTGACCAGTTCTGTAGCTCACAGTATCAGTACCCAGAGGGGCAACACCATTGTATGCAGTTAAAAGCACACAGAGGTACCAGAGGAGTAAGCAATCAACGCAAAAAACGGATTTATTCTTACAGAGAAAAAGTTAAACGCGGGACTATGAATGAACAGTTAAAAACCAGAAAAAGAAAAACTGAACAGTTTCACACTAGACAAAAAGTGAACAGTTTATCACCACGATGTCGACTACATCTCCATTTTTCAAGTTAACTCATTATTATCTAATATTTTTTAAACTATCGAATTTATCCTCATGTATCAAGTAAACTCTATCCCCATATATCAAGTCAACTCTATCCCCTTTATCAAGTCAACTCTATCCCATGTATCAAGTCAACTCTATCCCCTTATATCAAGTCAACTCTATCCCATGTATCAAGCCAACTCTATCCCCATGTATCAAGTAAACTCTATCCCCATATATCAAGTCAACTCTATCCCCATGTATCAAGTCAACTCTATCCCCTTATATCAAGTCAACTCTATCCCATGTATCAAGTCATCTCTATCCCCATGTATTAATTCCACTCAGTGTTATCTTAGTTTTGTCCAGCCGCCGGCCTGCCTAGGTTCTAATCTAAATAACAACAACATAAAAACATTGGCTGCGTGCTGGGTCGTTACATGGGCCTCCACTAGAGGGTGATCGATATGAGGCTCAAATCAGGACTGGAATTGTGTGCGTACAGAATGTCTCCGGCATAGCACGGTCAGATTTAGTGTACGATTAGAAATACGAGGTTGTCAATAGTGTCAATAATGGTATAACCCGTGTCATTTTTTAGATAACATACAGGACAATACAGGTGTCAATAGTGAGATGACGTGTCAATAAAAGTGAAATGATATATGTCAATATTTTGGTAACACATGTCAATATTGTGATAACATATGTAAATATTGTGATAACACGTGTCAATATTGTGATAACACATGTCAATATTGTGACAACACATGTCAATATTGTGATGACACGTGTCAATGGTGACACAACATGTGTTAAGAGTGAGATAAAATATGGCAAAAGAGAGACATGTACTTTATAGTGTCACGTGTCAATAGTGAGGTTATATGGGGAAAAAGTGACACGACACGTTTCATTATGACTTAGCACACAGCCGTGTCAATAAAAGTGAGATTGCCAGCGTCAATGGTCAGACGACACTAGTCAAAGCTGAAAAGACACGTGTCGAAAGTGAAACGACACGTTTCAATGGAGAGATAAGTGTCATTAGTCACAATGTGTTAGTTGTGTGATATGTGCCTCAATAGCAGTGCTGCCAGCGACAATTTTGGTAAAAAACCTAGCCACATGTCAAAAAAAACCTAGATCCGAAAGAAAAAACCTAGACACGCTAAAAATAAACAAATATGACGTCACAAAGCTCCCCCTCCTCACAAATTTTTTAAAAAAAAGAATGTGTATTTCCTACTTAAAATTAAAATGTATCATGTTTCTAATCAATTTTTACGTTTTTATTAAGTATCTATTTAGTGTAAGACTGCATTCTAATATAGTAACTCGCGCGGAGCCATTTAATACGTCATTAAATAAATTTGTTGCAAGCAATCAAATATTTAAGTGGAGCTTTCATTTAAAATTGTTTGCATTTTTGATGTGACGTCACAGTTCTTAAACACCTCCCTCCCCATTGTGACACATCTCACTTAAGTGTGACACCCACCATCCCCCTCCCTTTTTAGATGCGAGTAATCATTTATGGACGGCCCCTAAGGTATGTTGTACATAACTATTTGTAAAATATACCTACATCTGCATTTATTCATCACTTTATGTAATCTTTCTTATAAATCTTATTGGCAATCTTTTCAGCACTCTTTGCATCATTCTTATTTTATCTAATTAAAGACGCCCCTTTTATTCAGGATATTATTGAGTCCTACTTTTATCCATTGTTTATTTCTAGTCTTGTATTTTTATTTGAGTTTTAAATGTTGATAGAGTTTTGGTCTTCCTCGTTTGATCAGGTAACCCATTCCACTTCCAAAGCCCGGACGGAAAGAACGAGAATTTGTATGAGTTTGTTGTTGCATACGGAGTAGGAAAGTGTTTTTATAACTTTGTCTATCTGAGGGATGTATTAGATTATCTTTGGTGTATATCATGAATACTTGAAAGAATATGCTCTCAACGCAGGCAGAAGAAAATGGTAGAGCTGTTAGTTTGTGATGAGGTGTAATAAAATTGAATATTTTGGCTCATTTCATTGGTTTTATCTCGTACCAGATTTCTTTTGACAGATGGTTCTGGTACCGCATCAGCTCCACCTTTAGAATTCAGTGAGGTAGAGCTATATATATCATAATATTTTATATAACATTACAGAGCGAGTGAATGCCTAATCTAATGCCTAATTTTATTTTTGAAAAATCGACTTTGTTTAGGACATTAATTGCGCAAATTTATTTTTTAAACTTAAATATAGTTTATTTACTTTAAAAAAAAATAAAAACCTAAATTATAGCTATTTTGGAAATAAAAAAACCTAGAAACCTAGGCAAGGTCGAAAAAACCTAGATCTAGGTTGAAAAACTGCACTGCTCAATAGACGTAGAGCATTGTTGGTGATAGCCTAAAGTTGAAGACATGTGACGTTCGTTGTCTAATAACGAGAGACTTCATTGGCCGGTGGTCAGATGTTTGTTTTAGCCAATAGGATGTCATGTTACACAAAGATAAATAAGACATGTGACGTTCGTTGTCTAATAACGAGAGACTTCATTGGCCGGTGGTCAGATGTTTGTTTTAGCCAATAGGATGTCATGTTACACAAAGATAAATAAGACATGTGACGTTCGTTGTCTAATAACGAGAGACTTCATTGGCCGGTGGTCAGATGTTAGTTTCCACCAATAGGATGTTATGTTACACAAAGATATCAACACTGTGTGCCAACAGTCAAAGGTCACTCAACAAATAAAAAGTTTTTAAAAAACTGGAATAAATTTAACGGGTCAATAGATTTCGCCTATCAAAAGTAACATTTATCGTGTCAATAGTTGGAAAGCGAAGGCAAATAGCCTAAAATCACATGTGAAAACCAGTGTTTGTATGTAATGTATCAGGTAAAATTTGATAAATATTTTATTGACAGACAAGTTCAGGTTAATTAAAAGTGGAAGAATGATTTAAAAAACAAACCCGTAAAAACAAAGTTTTTGACTATAAATCGCTTATATATGAGACATAACTAAAAGTATTGATTATGTTCAAACGCGACAAACATTTACAGACTGAATCTGTCTTAACTTCCCTTTGCTTTATAACCCCTGGGGGGCGGTTGGGAGAGGGGAAAGGTATGGTCACCGATCGCTGGACCGAGCTCAGCGTAACACGTAAAATGTTAACAAAAGCACCCCGGTACACCTGGTTAAAACAAGAGATGTGTTCACCGATGGCTGGCGTGAAGTCAAGTGACCCGTTAAATGCAAACAATAGCGACTTCTTCATATAGTTTTATATAGATAAATTAAAATGCATTAATTTAATTACGGTACGTTCGATCGATCTGAAATTTTGATACGATGCATTGTTAGGTGACACGGGTCCGTGTGCCAAATTTCAGCTCGATGGCTTCACGTGAAGTGGGTCATTTTTTACTTTTGTTTTTCCGCCCGCCAAAGACAGAGAGACAGAGACGGCGGTGAAGTTAATATAAGGGATTTAAAAATATCAGTTAATAAAGGTATTTAAAGAAAGAATGTTAAAGAGAGAGAAACAAATACAATTTAACTTAAAGGGGGATTAGCGTATACATTTTTAAAAAAACTATTCTAAATATAAATTTTAACATAAAGTTTTAAATATTTATAAAATTACTCATAAATTACAATTGGTAAATTTTAAAATTTAAAATTGTTTTTGCTCTACAAAACCGACGCATATATATTTAAAGCATGACGAATGACCCTTGCTGGGGTCGACCAATCACAGGTTATGGTTGGCAAGCGATGGTAGTAAAGAGTGGGGGCGGGGGGCAGGTAACAACAATCGCAGTGCGCATGTCTCGAGACCAACAATGCGTCAGCGATCCCCCCCCCACCGACATTCACTCGCGTTGTTGTCCTTTCTTTGTGCTGCTGTTCGTGTCCGTTCTCCCCCCGTTTTTTGCACTATCTACGAGCAAGTCTGCGGCGCATGCTACGCCGCGGGTTGTATCTAGTATATTTAAATGTCCTATAACACGGTTATCTATGGTATTAATATTTTAATTAGAAACCATGCACAATTTAATTATAGATTTTAACTGGGACGACGTTTGTTTTTGCCCGCAAGTCTACACTTACAAGAATGTAAGAATTGTGGCAAACTTTAGTTGAGGGGTTTCCCAAAAATAATATATATAAATGAATATGGTTGATGGGTGACTTATTGTGAAAAAATTCCTGAAAGGAAGGACAATGAGAAACGCATTGCAAAAGAAACGGTTTTAATTACCAATAGCCTTGACCTCTGATCAACCTCTACATCACGCGGTTCAAGTTTGTTTTCGACAAGCTCTTTTAAATAAAGCTGCTATGTACGAAAATAAACTGTTGTTTTAAGGGAGATTACTGGGATGTGTGCACTTTAGAAATTTCGTCCGTCATGTTCCAGCGTTTCACTGGGTACAAGGCAATCAACGGCTTTTTACGGACAAGTAGGAGAATGAGAACAAAAGAGAAGATTAGAGACAAGAAAGCAATTAAAATCCACAAGAGGAAATCCAAAGAGGCAAGAAGCCCATTAAAATCCACAAGATGAAGTCTATCAAAGGCAAGTTACCAGTTAAAATCCACAAAAAGTAAGCCACTAAATTTAACCTAAGCCTCTAATATCTAACATACGAATCAAACGTTTACTCATAGAGGACTACATGTTAGATTAAATATCAGTTTCCATCTTCATGTGTAGCCCCAAGACATGTAAGACTATACATAAATGTCCTCCAACAGTTTTCTACTCCGCAGTCATTACCATATAGAATCTGGACGAGGCATGTTTGGCTCATTTCCTGACAAAAAATAATTTTATTAACCAAGTCACACAATCTGAATTATAAGAAGCGGGGAAAAAGAGACGCCCCCCCCCCAAAACAAACAAAAACAAACATAGAAATCAGCAGAAATACTTGCATGGTCTATGCAAACACAAACGTTCACAAGCTAACACAAACATGCGTCTCGCAGACACTCAAACAATGAAAACACACATATTCCATGCAACTCGCAGACACTCACACAATGAAGACACACATAAAGCATGCAACTTGCAGACACACACTAAGACACACATAAAGCATGTGCATCGCAGACACATGAAGACACACATAAAGCATGCGCCTCGCAGACACATGAAGACACACATAAAGCACCCGCCTCGCAGACAGATGAAGATACACATAAAGCATGCGCCTCGCAGACACATGAAGACACACATAAAGCATGCGCCTCGCAGACACATGAAGCCACACATAAAGCATGCGCCTCGCAGACACATGCAGACACACGGATCAATCGGCAGACAATCAAAGCCACGGACCTCTGTGAGATCGATGCAAGCCTTCATTTATCAGAGCTTTTCTTTCTCCCATGATTCAATACGTCTGCCCACCAGCGTGCTCGCTCCATTGTCTTTCAAAATGGGCTCCTAAAGAATTTGGTGTGGATGGTGTGTGTGTGGGGGGCGGGGGGGGGGTCTCTTGAAGACGGGAACATACGAGGCGAGTCTGAGGCATCATTAAGTTCGGCGTGTCTTCGCATACTCTGTATGTCTTGACAGAATATGTGTGACGTGACATACTGTGTGTTTTGTCATACGCGGTGTCTTGACAGGATGTGTCTTGGCATGCCCCGTGTGTCTTGGCAGAACATGTGTGTAGTGACATACTGTGTATTTTGTCATACGCGGCGTCTTGACAGAATGTGTCTTGGCATGCTCCGTGTGTCTTGACAGAATATTTGCGTCGTGACATGCTCTGTGTATCTTCTCAGAACCATTGTGTCTTGACTTATTCTATGTATCTTGACTGAATTTGTTTAGATTGCATGCCTTGTGTCTTCGCATACCTTTGAGTGTCTTGACACTGCTATAAGGAGTGAGACAACGTGAAAGTTCAGCACTAATTTCAGATGACTGCAGCTTTCTTTGATAAATCTTTACAGATGAATAGCTGGCTACATGAGAACAGGATGGATGTTTAAGAATCCCCCACCCACCAAAAAAAACAACAACAACAACTCGGTTTGGTACGTCTTATTCAAGGCCACATAAACATGTAAGCATTCTTACAGAAGTAAACATTTAGTCATATTCGGATTAACGAGTATTTAGTCATATTCGGATTAACGAGTATTTAGTCATATTCGGATTAACGAGTATTTAGTCATATTCGGATTAACGAGTATTTAGTCATATTCGGATTAACGAGTATTTAGTCATATTCTGATTAACGAGTATTTAGTCATATTCGGATTAACGAGTATTTAGTCATATTCGGATTAACGAGTATTTAGTCATATTCGGATTAACGAGTATTTAGTCATATTCGGATTAACGAGTATTTAGTCATATTTGGATTAACGAGTATTTAGTCATATTCGGATTAACGAGTATTTAGTCATATTCGGATTAACGAGTATTTAGTCATATTCGGATTAACGAGTATTTAGTCATATTTGGATTAACGAGTATTTAGTCATATTCGGATTAACGAGTATTTAGTCATATTCGGATTAACGAGTATTTAGTCATAGGAGTGACTTATCTAACTCAATGTTGTAGTAATATGTGTTTAGTCTCAGTGGGAGTAACATAGTTGGTCTTATAGTAATTGATCACAGTTAGAGATATATGTATTTTGTTGTAGTCAGAAAAAAAACACACCACATTTATTAGGTCATGTATTAGGCATGCCAAGTAAGTCCTCGGCCACTCATTAATTAGTGGGGCAATTTATTGTGATTGTGAGTCATAAAGACATGGTTAACTTGATCAGTCGACGCTGTATTAATTTGAAACTGACAATCGATATTTTATCAACTTTTCCAATAAACCATTGGTTTACTCTATATTTATGTGTTACTGTTCCATTAAATGTGTTTACTTTTAATACTATTATTCACTATTCCACTAAACAATTACAACGCAGTTTATAATTTTATTAAATGTTTTAATATTTATAAATTATCAGGTGTACACACTGTTTATTGTCTACTGTTCCGTAGACCTCCCAGATGTCTACACGTTGACTTTTACTTGTCGTCCCTTCACAATGTTTTTCACCACTAGCCCGAGCTGTGTCCGTCCCCTAGCATCAAATCGATGCGTCGTTTGATTAGTTTCAACTTTTTCCTCATTTTTGAGGAACGTATAGTAATTAGCCTGTGTGAGTTGTGTGGTACGTCCTGTGTGAGTTGTGTGGTACGTACAGTAATTAGCCTGTGTGAGTTGTGGGGTGCATACAGTAATTAGCCTGTGTGAGTTGTGTGGTACGTACAGTAATTGGCCTGTGTGAGTTGTGTGGTACGTACAGTAATTAGCCTGTGTGAGTTGTGTGGTACTTACAGTAATTAGCCTGTGTGAGTTGTGTGGTACATACAGTAATTAGCCTGTGTAAGTTGTGTGGTACGTACAGTAATTAGCCTGTGTAAGTTTTGTGGTACGTACAGTAATTAGCCTGTGTGAGTTGTGTGGTGTATACAGTAATTAGCCTGTGTGAGTTGTGTGGTACGTACAGTAATTAGCCTGTGTGAGTTGTGTGGTACGTACAGTAATTAGCCTGTGTGAGTTGTGTGGTACTTACAGTAATTAGCCTGTGTGAGTTGTGTGGTACTTACAGTAATTAGCCTGTGTGAGTTGTGTGGTACGTACAGTAATTAGCCTGTGTGAGTTGTGTGGTACTTACAGTAATTAGCCTGTGTGAGTTGTGTGGTACGTACAGTAATTAGCCTGTGTGAGTTGTGTGGTACGTACAGTAATTAGCCTGTGTGAGTTGTGTGGTACGAACAGTAATTAGCCTGTGTGAGTTGTGTGGTACGTACAGTAATTGGCCTGTGTGAGTTGTGTGGTACGTACAGTAATTAGCCTGTGTGAGTTGTGTGGTACGTACAGTAATTAGCCTGTGTGAGTTGTGTGGTACGTACAGTAATTAGCCTGTGTGAGTTGTGTGGTACGTACAGTAATTAGCCTGTGTGAGTTGTGTGGTACGTACAGTAATTAGCCTGTGTGAGTTGTGTGGTACGTACAGTAATTAGCCTGTGTGAGTTGTGTGGTACGTACAGTAATTAGCCTGTGTGAGTTGTGTGGTACGTACAGTAATTAGCCTGTGTGAGTTGTGTGGTACGTACAGTAATTAGCCTGTGTGAGTTGTGTGGTGCGTACAGTAATTAGCCTGTGTGAGTTGTGTGGTACGTACAGTAATTGGCCTGTGTGAGTTGTGTGGTACGTACAGTAATTAGCCTGTGTGAGTTGTGTGGTACGTACAGTAATTAGCCTGTGTGAGTTGTGTGGTACGTACAGTAATTAGCCTGTGTGAGTTGTGGGGTGCATACAGTAATTAGCCTGTGTGAGTTGTGTGGTACGTACAGTAATTGGCCTGTGTGAGTTGTGTGGTACGTACAGTAATTAGCCTGTGTGAGTTGTGTGGTACTTACAGTAATTAGCCTGTGTGAGTTGTGTGGTACATACAGTAATTAGCCTGTGTAAGTTGTGTGGTACGTACAGTAATTAGCCTGTGTAAGTTTTGTGGTACGTACAGTAATTAGCCTGTGTGAGTTGTGTGGTGTATACAGTAATTAGCCTGTGTGAGTTGTGTGGTACGTACAGTAATTAGCCTGTGTGAGTTGTGTGGTACGTACAGTAATTAGCCTGTGTGAGTTGTGTGGTACTTACAGTAATTAGCCTGTGTGAGTTGTGTGGTACGTACAGTAATTAGCCTGTGTGAGTTGTGTGGTACGTACAGTAATTAGCCTGTGTGAGTTGTGTGGTACGTACAGTAATTAGCCTGTGTGAGTTGTGTGGTACGTACAGTAATTAGCCTGTGTGAGTTGTGTGGTACGTACAGTAATTAGCCTGTGTGAGTTGTGTGGTACGAACAGTAATTAGCCTGTGTGAGTTGTGTGGTACGTACAGTAATTGGCCTGTGTGAGTTGTGTGGTACGTACAGTAATTAGCCTGTGTGAGTTGTGTGGTACGTACAGTAATTAGCCTGTGTGAGTTGTGTGGTACGTACAGTAATTAGCCTGTGTGAGTTGTGTAGTACGTACAGTAATTAGCCTGTGTGAGTTGTGTGGTACGTACAGTAATTAGCCTGTGTGAGTTGTGTGGTACGTACAGTAATTAGCCTGTGTGAGTTGTGTGGTACGTACAGTAATTAGCCTGTGTGAGTTGTGTGGTACGTACAGTAATTAGCCTGTGTGAGTTGTGTGGTACGTACAGTAATTAGCCTGTGTGAGTTGTGTGGTACGTACAGTAATTAGCCTGTGTGAGTTGTGTGGTACGTACAGTAATTAGCCTGTGTGAGTTGTGTGGTGCGTACAGTAATTAGCCTGTGTGAGTTGTGTGGTACGTACAGTAATTGGCCTGTGTGAGTTGTGTGGTACGTACAGTAATTAGCCTGTGTGAGTTGTGTGGTACGTACAGTAATTAGCCTGTGTGAGTTGTGTGGTACGTACAGTAATTAGCCTGTGTGAGTTGTGTAGTAAGTACAGTAATTAGCCTGTGTGAGTTGTGTGGTACGTACAGTAATTAGCCTGTGTGAGTTGTGTGGTACGTACAGTAATTAGCCTGTGTGAGTTGTGTGGTACGTACAGTAATTAGCCTGTGTGAGTTGTGTGGTACGTACAGTAATTAGCCTGTGTGAGTTGTGTGGTACGTACAGTAATTAGCCTGTGTGAGTTGTGTGGTACGTACAGTAATTAGCCTGTGTGAGTTGTGTGGTACGTACAGTAATTAGCCTGTGTGAGTTGTGTGGTACGTACAGTAATTAGCCTGTGTGAGTTGTGTGGTGCGAACAGTAATTAGCCTGTGTGTGTTGTGTGAATGTGTGCGGTTCTTGTATTGAAGACTGCCCTATGTTTTATTTAATTAGTGTCAAAGTCTAATTTAGCCTGTTCTATGTGGATGTTACCACTAACTAGGGATGTACCGGATTTAGGCTCCGGTAAATCCGGAATCCCGCGATTTTTACAAATCGGCTTCGGCTCCGGTCCAATTTTGCCGGCACTGGGCCGGATTTGGCAATAGCACAGTAGCACCTCCAGTTTAGTATTTCTCGCTGATGTAAATAAGAATTTAAACAAGCAAACAAACTTTTAAAAAAAACAAAAAAACACTCATTTTGAATTTTAATGAAGCATTACTTCATGAGTTCGTGTGACTTGAATACAGTGGTATGTCGGTATATATCTGCTATAAGTCCAATACTTCATGAGTTCGTGTGACTTGAATACAGTGGTATGTCGGTATATGTCTGCTATAAGTCCAATACTTCATGAGTTCGTGTGACTTGAATACAGTGGTATGTCGGTATATATCTGCTATAAGTCCAATACTTCATGAGTTCGTGTGACTTGAATACAGTGGTATGTCGGTATATATCTGCTATAAGTCCAATACTTCATGAGTTCGTGTGACTTGAATACAGTGGTATGTCGGTATATGTCTGCTATAAGTCCAATACTTCATGAGTTCGTGTGACTTGAATACAGTGGTATGTCGGTATATGTCTGCTATAAGTCCAATACTTCATGAGTTCGTGTGACTTGAATACAGTGGTACGTCGGTATATATCTGCTATAAGTCCAATACTTCATGAGTTCGTGTGACTTGAATACAGTGGTATGTCGGTATATATCTGCTATAAGTCCAATACTTCATGAGTTCGTGTGACTTGAATACAGTGGTATGTCGGTATATATCTGCTATAAGTCCAATACTTCATGAGTTCGTGTGACTTGAATACAGTGGTACGTCAGTATATATCTGCTATAAGTCCAATACTTCATGAGTTCGTGTGACTTGAATACAGTGGTATGTCGGTATATATCTGCTATAAGTCCAATACTTCATGAGTTCGTGTGACTTGAATACAGTGGTACGTCAGTATATATCTGCTATAAGTCCAACTCGGTATACGTCCTGTTCGGACGCCAAACATTTTTCTTGGTATACGACCTTTATTTGGAATACGACCCGCGTGCTAGAACTTGTATGGGGTCGTCCATAAATGACGTCACGCGATTGTGGCCGATTCCCCCCCCCCTTTCGTCACGCGTTGTCACAAAAAGTTAGCTTCCCCCTCAAATATGACGTCATAAAGTTTCGTCCCACCCCCAATAAAAGCCGTATTTATTTGAAAATGCGCATTTTTCAAATCACTTTATTGTCATTTAAGTTTGTATTTAGATAAGTGTAAGGGTGAACTCTAATATCGTAATACGCCAGAAGCCATTTAAAGCGTCATTAAATAAATTGTAAGCAATCAAAGATTTAAGTGGAACTTTTATTTAAAGTTGCTTGCTTTGATGTGACGTCACAGTTGTTGAAGTCAACAACAAACCCTCCTCCTCGTCACACATCATTATAAATGTGTGACCCTCATCCCCCCTATGTGCTAGGTGCGTGACGTTTTTTATGGGCGGCTCGTTTGGGTAAAAATGGCACATCACGCTGCTCAATGTTCTCTTTAAGCTGCGCGGCTCTGCGACGACGACGACACACAACAATAAGGGTCATGCAGTTTACGCCCCCCCCCCACACACACTCCTACTGCTCACCGCCAACCCACCGCACATACGTCATGTTCCCCCATCAAAACACAGGGAACAATTGGTCAGGTCAAGTTGTAAATAGGTCACGTGGGGCCAACACAACAGAACGGGTATCCACAGTTTTGTTCAGTCTTCGACATTCCGTCCACTGGCGAGCCTTAACTCTACCGGTAGCTTAGGGCGTAACTGGGCAGAGCGTGGGGTGGAGAGTAGGGTGTGGTGCTATGGCTCTTAAGTACATTACTGGAAAATATCCAGAATTGACAAGAGTAACGCCTTTAGTTAAATAATTAAACCTAGAAACGCTTGAGGATATAAGAACAAGAGCAAAGTAGTTATAAGGCAGTTAATTCTAACTTATAAATACAACAATAGATAAGATAATAATACAACCCTCGGATAGATATATGAAGAAAAACACTTTTCTTATTCTTTATGCAAGACCAAACACATACATATTATCGTTTTTCCCGTCTGGGATTCTGACGTGGAATAAAGCAACCCGATCAAACCAGAAAAACCAAAACTCTATCAACATTTAAAACTCTAATAAAAATGCAAGGCTAGACATAAACCAAGGATAAGCGCAAGACGCAATAATCTTGTGTATAGAAGGAGCGTCTGTAAGAAACATCCCACAAAAGAACAATCCGACCCTGGACTTAATGCCGATATCTGGCCATCCTCGGCCCTAACCATCCTATCAAGGTGCACCAAACCATCAAATTCCCTGGCCATCCTCGGCCCTAACCATCCTATCAGGTGCACCAAACCATCACATTCCCTGGCCATCCTCGGCCCTAACCATCCTATCAGGTGCACCAACCATCACATTCCCTGGCCATCTCGGCCCTAACCATCCTATCAGGTGCACCAAACCATCACATTCCCTGGCCATCTCGGCACTAACCATCCTATCAGGTGCACCAAACCATCACATTCCCTGGCCATCTCGGCCCTAACCATCCTATCAGGTGCACCAAACCATCACATTCCCTGGCCATCTCGGCCCTAACCATCCCATCCTATCAGGTGCACCAAACCATCAAATTCCCTCGCCTTCTCGGCCCTAACCATCCTATCGGGTGCACCAAACCATCAAATTCCCTGGCCATCCTCGGCCCTAACCATCCTATCAGGTGCACCAAACCATCAAATTCCCTGGCCATCCTCGGCCCTAACCATCCTATCGGGTGCACCAAACCATCAAATTCCCTGGCCATCCTCGGCCCTAACCATCCTATCAAGTGCACCAAACCATCAAATTCCCTGGCCATCCTCGGCCCTAACCATCCTATCAGGTGCACCAAACCATCAAATTCCCTCGCCATCTCGGCCCTAACCATCCTATCGGGTGCACCAAACCATCAAATTCCCTGGCCATCCTCGGCCCTAACCATCCTATCAGGTGCACCAAACCATCACATTCCCTGGCCATCTCGGCCCTAACCATCCTATCAGGTGCACCAAACCATCACATTCCCTGGCCATCTCGGCCCTAACCATCCTATCAGGTGCACCAAACCATCACATTCCCTGGCCATCTCGGTCCTAACCATCCTATCAGGTGCACCAATACATCACATTCCCTGGCCATCTCGGCCCTAACCATCCTATCAGGTGCACCAAACCATCACATTCCCTGGCCATCTCGGCCCTAACCATCCTATCAGGTGCATCAAACCATCACATTCCCTGGCCATCCTCGGCCCTAACCATCCTATCAGGTGCACCAAACCATCACATTCCCTGGCCATCCTCGGCCCTAACCATCCTATCAGGTGCACCAAACCATCAAATTCCCTGGCCATCCTCGGCCCTAACCATCCTATCGGGTGCACCAAACCATCAAATTCCCTGGCCATCCTCGGCCATAACCATCCTATCAGGTGCACCAAACCATCAAATTCCCTCGCCATCTCGGCCCTAACCATCCTATCGGGTGCACCAAACCATCAAATTCCCTGGCCATCCTCGGCCCTAACCATCCTATCGGGTGCACCAAACCATCAAATTCCCTGGCCATCCTCGGCCCTAACCATCCTATCAGGTGCACCAAACCATCACATTCCCTCGCCATCTCGGCCCTAACCATCCTATCGGGTGCACCAAACCATCGAATTCCCTGGACATCTCGACCCTAACCATCCTATCTGGTGCACTAAACCATCAAATGCCCTGGCCATCCTCAGCCCTAACAATCCTATCAGGTGCACCAAACAATCAAATTCCCTGGCCATCTTCGGCCCTAACCATCCTATCAGGTGCACCAAACCATCAAATGCCCTGGCCATCCTTGGCCCTAACCATCCTATCAGGTCACCAAACCATCAAATTCCCTGGTCTTGCACAGAACATTCCACCAGAAGCACCAAACCATCAACCAGTCATCATCACCTGTGCCAGTAGTCAACTCAATCCCGGGCGAGGCCCCTGCGTTTATTTTACACATGTTCATTGAAAACACAAACAGGGCGCACTGGAAAACACCCCCGACTGGTGGTGTCAGTTGATGAATGAAAACACCCCGACCGATGGTGTCACGTGGTTCATGGTGTATTGCAGACACCACGCTGTTCGGGTAAGATATACTTAGTTATCTGTTTTGTGTTTGTTTTATTAATGTTAGCGTTTTTTCGAAAACGATGGAGTACTGAGTTTCTTTTTTCTTTTTGTCCTGTATAATTAAACCTTTATTTTCTTTTATTTTTTTAAAATCACTATCTACTATCTAGACTATTCTAGACAGTTTTCGTTTCATGAATATATCAAGATTTATTGATTTTTAAACCTTGCGAGTAAGATTGAAATTGATAATCTACAAGCAGCAATCCCAGAATGCGTCAATTTCAGTGATAAATCTTTATTTGTTTCAGACAATTGCCTTACTTACTTATACCCAGCTTCAGAGCGTCCGGGACAAAGGGACTTTTTAATGATATTTGCCTTCATTTCGATACTCTTATTAAAAATTAAACACCCCTATTAATATTTCTCTCAAACGTCCAGTGATTCTCGAAATAGCTAGAATCTTGACAGGATTTTTGTGTGTGGTGGAGGGGGTCTTTGTGTGTGTGTGTGTGTGTGTTGCCGGGGGTCTTTGTGTGTGTGTATGTGGTGGCGAGGGTTTGTATGTGTGTGTATGTGGTGGCGGGGGTCTTTGTATGTGTGTGTGTGGTGGCGGGGGTCTTTGTGTGTGTGTGTGTGTGGTGGCGAGGGTTTGTATGTGTGTGTGTGTGTGGCGGGGGTCTTTGTGTGTGTGTGTGTGTGTGTGGTGGCGGGGTTCTTTGTGTGTGTGGTGGCGGGGGTCTTTGTGTGTGTGGCGGGGGTCTTTGTGTGTGTGTGTGTGTGTGGTGGCGGGGGTATTTGTGTGTGTGTGGTGGCGGGGGTCTTTGTGTGTGTGGTGGCGGGGGTCTTTGTGTGTGTGTTTGTGGTGGCGGGGGTCTTTGTGTGTGTGGTGGCGGGGGTCTTTGTGTGTGTGTGTGTGTGTGGTGGCGGGGGTCTTTGTGTGTGTGTGGCGGGGGTCTTTGTGTGTGTGTGGCGCGGGTCTTTGTGTGTGTGGCTGAGGGGGTCTTTGTGTGTGTGTGGCGGGGGTCTTTGTGTGTGTGTGGCGGGGGTCTTTGTGTGTGTGTGGTGGCGGGGGTCTTTGTGTGTGTGTGTGTGTGTGGTGGCGGGGGTCTTTGTGTGTGTGGTGGCGGGGGTCTTTGTGTGTGTGGTGGCGGGGGTCTTTGTGTGTGTGTGTGTGGCGGGGGTCTTTGTGTGTGTGTGTGTGGCGGGGGTCTTTGTGTGTGTGTGTGGTGGCGGGGGTCTTTGTGTGTGTCGTGGCGGGGGTCTTTGTGTGTGTGGTGGCGGGGGTCTTTGTGTGTGTGTGGTGGCGGGGGTCTTTGTGTGTGTGGTGGCGGGGGTCTTTGTGTGTGTGTGTGTGTGGTGGCGGGGGATCATTGTGTGTGTGGTGGCGGGGGTCATTGTGTGTGTGGTGGCGGGGGTCTTTGTGTGGGGGGTTGATGTTTAGGGCGTGGATGGGACGGGATGTTGTGTGGCGGACCTATAATGTGGAACGGTTTCTTGTGTGTTTCAAGACGTGGGGAAAGTGCGTTTACAGACGTGGGGCAACAGTATGTTCAAAGACGTGGGGCAACTGTGCGTTTAAAGACGTTGGTTGGCTATGTGTTTAAAGACGTGGGGTGGCGGTGTGTTTAATGACGTGGGGTGGCGGTGTGTTTAAACACGGTGTGTGGCTGTGTGTTTAAAGACGTTAGGTAGCTGTGTGTTTAAAGACGTGGGGTGGCTGTGTGTTTAAAGACGTTGGGTTGCTGTGTGTTTAAAGACGTTAGGTAGCTGTGTGTTTAAAGACGTAGGGTGGCTGTGTGTTTAAAGACGTTGGGTTGCTGTGTGTTTAAAGACGTTGGGTTGCTGTGTGTTTAAAGACGTAGGGTGGCTGTGTGTTTAAAGACGTAGGGTGGCTGTTTGTTTAAAGACGTTGGGTTGCTGTGTGTTTAAAGACGTGGGGTGGCTGCGTTAAAAAAAACGTGGGGTCGTGGTGTTTAAGGACGTGGGGTAGTGGTGTGTTTAAAGACGTGGGGTCGTGGTGTATTTAAAGACGTAGAAGGGGGTGGTTTAAGAAATTAGTTTTAAATTTCTAGCACCTGTTTAGCATCATTGAAAACAAACTCAAACACGTTCTTCCTTCTTCAAGTCAAGCCATTTCCGGTCAATTAATCAATGCCTTGTTGCGGAGATCCATTTCCGGTCAATTAGTCTTTTCCATACTTCGGAGAATCATTTCCCGACATTTTAGGTCACCTGGCTCCAATTATATATATATATTTTTTTTTACAAATCAATCATTCAAGTCTCATACATTTGATGCAATTGTCAGATAATAAAATACACTTGTCACTTTATATGTGGCTAATGGTTAAGCTCATGCAATTCCGTGGTCACTAATTGATTTAAGACGTAAAACGAAAACAATAGTTGGCTAATCCATTTCAGCGAACAGCTAATCTAATAGACCGGTAACCACCTATAGTGAACTTGACGCAGCGTTCAAGACTTGAAAAATTTAACAAGCCCTGACCTCCTTAAGGGGTGAAAAATAATTATGACCACAAGGTCAAGGTAACTGAAGCGGGTAAAACCGGCTTAACAAGCCGGGGAGATTAATAGGACGTGCCAATAATAGCGGCTGATTATAGTATGTTGGCCCATGACGAAGGCGGGCATGCCGTGACATCAAAACAACAACAGCATTAATCAATCCAGGAGGCAGTGACGTGGGCGCTCGGCGGCAGAGGTGAGAGTAACAGTGGAGCGTTTGAAAGCTGTGAGCTGACACTGGCACGGCAGTCTGTCATCAAACATAACTGCCATATCGGTAGAGAACTGCCAACCCGACAGAACTGCCAAAATGACAGTCTGACAGAACTGCCAACCCGACAGAACTGCGAAAATGACAGTCTGACAGAACTGCCAACCCGTCAGAACTGCCAAAATGACTGTCTGACAGAACTGCCAACCCGACAGACCTGTCAAAATGACAGTCTGACAGAACTGCCAACACGACAGTCTGATCTTGTCACAAGAACCCGCCTCTAAACCTTGTCATTAAAACCCGACAAACAAACTCATTAAGCGACGTTTATTTGGAGGATAAAATCTCCGATAATAGCCCTCGGGCAGTCCTCGCACTATCACTATCTTAGGACGCCACGTCAGCACCGCAGTTTTCGATGTGTGTCGTCAATATTATCGGAATGTCAAACAGTGGCCCTGACCTTCTCTTGGAAAAATAAAAAAAAATTTTAAAAAATTTATATGTATTAACGGAAGCAGCTATAAAACATGACCGATAAAAGTATTTGTTAAAAATTGAGTTCAACAACTTTATTTGCTCGAGATCTGTCATTTTAATACAGCAAAAAATGTGAAGAATGTGCGTTATTACTTTTCACTAGCCCTAATGTATTTGTTCAATGACCCTGATGACTCCGCTGCTATTAAAGACACTGGATGACTCAACCGTTATGGGTGTTGATAGAGGCGTCACTAGGGGAATGCCGACCTCACCGGGTGACACCCTCACACGGGGTGACACCATCACACGGGTTGACACCATCACACGGGGTGACACCATCACACGGGGTGACACCATCACACGGGGTGACACCATCACACGGGGTGACACCATCACACGGGGTGACACCATCACACGGGGTGACACCATCACACGGGGTGACACCATCACACGGGGTGACACCATCACACGGGGTGACACCATCACAAGGGGTGACACCATCACAAGGGGTGACACCATCACACGGGGTGACACCATCACAAGGGGTGACACCATCACACGGGGTGACACCATCACACGGGGTGACACCATCACACGGGGTGACACCATCACACGGGGTGACACCATCACACGGGGTGACACCATCACACGGGGTGACACCACACTCCTTCATGTTCCCGTTATTGGACAACGGACGACTCGGAGGTCTATGGGGGTAAGTCGTGAGAGGGTGAAACCGTGAGCTATCGCACTGGGTGACGCCTCTGCGTTGATGTATCAGTTATTTCGAGGTACTTTGATATTTCAGAGCGACAAAGTCTGTGTATACCTCAAAGAGATGGAAATGCCAACAGTCAAACCAAATGCCAAAACGAAAGTAGTTGTTTAGAGTAGAACGAACTCTCCCATCATTAAAATTGTCTCCCATGATCTGTATCCAACCGCAAACATTCAAAATGTCTCCCTAGATGTACACAATCCCATCCTCATTGATCTCCCTTGACTAACCCAACTTTTATTTGTCTCCCTTGGACAATCAAATCCCAATCTTTATTTGTCTCCCTTGATCAATCCAACTCCAATCCTTTTCGGGACTGTCCTTATATATCATGTATACCTAGTACCCAATCTCCGTGGCAAAAAGCCGATGTCCTGTCTCCTTATTTCCTATCTGTTCACATAAAGTCATAAAGACTATTTCGTTTGATCATGTATTTACATCATCACCACCCAAATGGGTTGAAGATTCTGCATCATTGTGTAGGAACCCGTGTTTGAACGACTACGCCGTGTTTGAACGACTACGCCGTGATTGAACGACTACGCCGTGATTGAACGACTACGCCGTGTTTCAACGACTACGCCTTGTTTGAACGCCTACGCCGTGTTTGAACGACTGCGCCGTTAAAAAAGTTTAAGATCCATTGTGTTGACGAAGAAGTCAATGATCCAGGGACACAAACAGACGCAATCGTAGGAGAACAGGGGTGGGGGAGGGATTGGTATAATAAAAAGAAAGTCTGGGGATCATTGAACTCCCAAGCACCTCATCTGTGAAGCTGCTGAAGCTGCTGAAAGACGACCACGAGACGGGCACCCATCATGGGACAGGACACTCTACTTAGACTTGGCAGGGGCGGCCACGAGTAGGAGGGCACCCATCATGGGACAGGACACTCTACTTAGACGTGGCAGGGGCGGCCACGAGTAGGAGGGCACCCATCATGGGACATGACACTCTACTTAGACTTGGCAGGGGCGTCCACGAGTAGGAGGGCACCCATCATGGGACAGGACACTCTACTTAGACTTAGCAGGGGCGGTAGTACAACCGTTTTATGTGAAATAACAAGAGTATAGTCGGTACACTTGACGCCATGCGACGTAAGACGCAACATTGGATGATACACAAATACACGTTAGACGCAACATTGGATGATACATAAATACGTTAGACGCAACATTGAATGATACACAAATACACGTTAGACGCAACATTGGATGTTACACAAATACACGTTAGACGCAACATTGGATGATACACAAATACACGTTAGACGCAACATTGGATGATACACAAATACACGTTAGACGCAACATTGGATGATACACAAATACACGTTAGACGCAACATTGGATGATACACAAATACACGTTAGACGCAACATTGGATGATACACAAATACACGCCAGGCGACTTAATACGCAACATTGGATGATACACAAATACACGCCCAGGCGACGTAGGACGCAACATTGGATGATACACAGAGTTACTTTATTGATGGGTGCCTTCTCCTCACCAGACGTCCCCACGTGAGTTAATGACCTCACATTCCGAGGCAAGACAAATTAATGACCTCATAATTCGTGTCAAGACAAATTAATGACCTCATAATTCGTGTCAAGACAAATTAATGACCTCATGATTAGTGTCAAGACTAATTAATGACAGCACATTCCGCGGCAAGACAAGGTAATGAATAATGATCTACTTGACACATTACAGAGATATGCACTGACTGACCTGTGTTTCGCTTCTGAACTATTGCGTTGTGCTTGAGTTCCTGAGCCTGAAAGACAAGGTGAGTACAAAACTTTTATCATAAAATGTGGGATCAATATCTAAATCTTCTTGTTGACATGTTAAGTAGGATCTATTGCCACCTGTCACAGACAGTCCTGCTAGTACCAAGCAATCTAGTGTCACAGACAGTCCTGCTAGTACCAAGCAATATAGTGTCACAGACAGTCCTGCTAGTACAGCGGTTCTCAACCTGTGGGTCGCGACCCCCACGACGGGTCGAATGACGATTTGGCAGGGGTCGCCAAGGACCATTGGAAAAATATGTTTTTTGTGTGTTTAAATGTGTAAAAATGTGTAAACCTTGCCATGTACATATTTTGTCTATTACTCTATACTAGTCTATAGTCTATTCAGTAACTTTAGTAAGTTTAGTTGTTGTAACTTAATTATTTTTAGCTTTTTATAATGTTTATTTCAACACTATTTTATGAACCCCTCAACAACCGGTAATTATATCAACAGAGAGAGAGAGGTCTGAGCTCAGCAGGCTGGCCAAGTGACGTAGAAGCTAAACTGCTGCTGCTTCTGGTTCCACATACTGTAGTGTAGGGCTGTAGATCAATATTTCATTGTGCGTGGTATTGAAAGCTATCGTTATAAATGTTTCATTTTAAATTTAAAGTTTTTAAACCAACCGATGGAAATGGAACATGCAGAGAAGAACTTTATGATTAAGAAAAGAAAATATGGTGACGATTTCTTACAATATGGTTTTACTTCAATGGTTACAGCAGGAATTGAGAAACCGCAATGCGTTATTTGTAATGAAGTTCTTTCAGCCGAATCTATGAAGCCAAACAAACCGAAACGTCATTTTGATAGCAAACATCCAAGTTTTGCGGGGAAGGATACCGAGTATTTTAGAAGTAAAGCTGATGGCGTCAGGAAAGCCAGACTTGACACTGGCCGCAAGTACCACCAACAAAACGTAGCAGCCGTTGAAGCTTCATATTTGGTGGCGCTCAGAATCGCAAGAGCTATGTAACCTGACACCATTGCCGAAGACTTATTGTTGCCAGCGACCAAAGATATTGTTCGAGTTATGAACGAAGACGTTGCCACAAGAGTTTCAGGAAATAATGAAATGCGTCGTAAGTTCCGTCAATTTTGTAAATGCGAGAGCGCTGAACAGTCGTCTGTTTTCGAAACTTTGTAATGAGATGGATGCGTCCAATGATGTTCTGCTATTTCACACTGAAGTGAGATGGTTGTCGCGAGGGAAAGTTTTGAAACGCGTTTTTGATCTTCGTGACGAACTAAAAATGTTCTTTAATCAGAAGTCTTTAATCAAGTGTTTGCAGTCATATCCTGTTCTGTCCGAAACTGTGTTGCGTCTTCTTCTTCCTTTTCCAACAACTTATCTTTGCGAAACAGGGTTTTCCAGCTTGCTGGTTATCAAGTCTAAATACAGAAGTAGACTTGTTGTGGAAGATGATCTTCGTTGTGCTCTGGCAACCTCAACCTTCACATTAATTGACTTTGGTTTTCTTACGTATTTCTAATTAGAAATAAATACGAATACCTTGTATGTAATGTATGACATGTATGTAATTGTAATCATTGTTACATATTGTGTTTTTATTACTAACTACGTTACTACGAGAGCGGTGTCTGTGCTTTAATTACGTAAAATTTGTAAAAATGAGAATACAATGTCATTCTGCATTTGAGATATAATTAAATATATTATAACAGTAGCAAAATTACAGCTCTGAGGTAGATATCAAAAATATTTGACGGCGGGGGTCGCCACAGCACGAGTAATTTATTAAAAGGGTCGCGACACAAGAAAGGTTGAGAACCGCTGTGCTAGTACTAAGCAATCTGTCATTGGGTTTTTTAAAAAAAAAGGATGTGGTCCACTGACATGGTGACCTAATTATTTTGACCTTTAAAGAGATTGAGGCTTAGATTTAGATACATGTACTTCATTTACAAGATCATTTCTCTGCCTGACGCATCAGTTGCAATGAGACTGATTCATGGGGAAACGGCAGAGTCTCGAGTGCAGATTGAACACTTGATTATATCGATAAGTATACCGTATACCACACTGACTCAATACTTATCAATATCTTCATGGAGTGAGTTTTTACCCAAGGACTGCTGAATAAGACCCGACATTGCATGCCTTAGCGATACACGACTAGTATCAACTGTAAAGTATCAATTGTAAAGTATCAATTGTAAAGTATCAACTGTAAAGTATCAACTGTAAAGTATCAACTGTAAAGTATCAACTGTAAAGTATCAACTGTAAAGTACCAACTGTAAAGTATCAACTGTTAAGTATCAACTGTAAAGTATCAAATGTAAAGAATCAACTGCAAAGTATCAACTGTAAAGTATCAACAGTAAACATTACCAAGGGACTCACCCGTTGGTTAGTACTGGACAATCTCCTCCTGGAAATGCGGCCAGTGTTTTTGGTGTTCCCGCCAGACTCTTTAAGTTTGTCCGAGTCCCTACTGTTGGCCTTGTGCTTGGTGTCCCCGGTTTTATCTTTGGGTTTGGACTTACTACCGGATGACGTGGTTGGTTGACGGGCAGTACTCTCTTCGGATTGATCGCGGAGCTGCTCCCGCTGATAGAGAGGAAAAAAAGTAGGTACATATTTGTTTATTGTATTTATTTGATTTTTTAAAACCTTTTCCGTTCGGTTTCTTGCATGGCTTGGAACAAATTATGCACAACTAAAATTCCCATATTGTTAGTTTCTGTCTAAAATGTGGTGTAAAAAAAAATTTAAAAAAACTATCGTATATACTCGATTTTTTTCTTCAATGATCCATAAAGGTAAACTCACGGCGTTTATAAAATGAGTAACGCGTGCATAATTGGACCCCTTGATTTTGGCCTTTGAAATTTTGAGGGGGGAAAAACTCGACTGACGAGTAAATACATACGGTAACTGGCAATCATCACAATAATACCATCGCATGAACCACGGAAGACAGAAAGGACCATCATTTTCAAAAAAAAGAAAAGGCTATTTGCAATTATCAAAAGGCTATCAAACATTCAAAAGAAACAAGCCCTTAGGCTAGTAACACAAGAGTATCAACATTTTAAACAAAAGAGCCAGTGTTCATCATCACATGACGTGATCGCATCTTTAAAAAATATTTTATTTTTTTTTAAAAATATATATATATAAAACTAGCCAAAAGCTATTGTAAAAAGTCTGGCAACACTTTCAACAAAAAATTAAGCAATGTCTAACACTCACCCTCAAAGCCCTTTCCTCCCTGTCCCTCACTTTGGCCTCAGCATCTGACTTTGACGTGTCTTTCCCGCCCCTGTTCACCCCATCATATTCGTAATCTTCATCATCATCGTCTCCAAGAAACAAATGTCCGTCATCCTCCTCCTCGTTCTCATCATCGTCAAACACGTACTGGATTCTCTTCTTGACCAGCTTCTTCGGCTTGACGATGATGTTCTTCTCCCGGACGATCTTATGCTTGTACCTGATGCGATTCTCCAGGGACTTTTTAACGCTCGAGTGACTGAGTTTCTCAATAGCTTTGATCCCATCTATTCCCGTCGTCTTGAGCACTGTGTACTCCAGGTTAGGGGAGATCAGCTCCAACTCCTTCATTTTGGTTGGACTGGACACCCGGAGTTTGGCCAGCTTCCTTTTCTTGGAGCTCATCTCTTTTTGGCTGGACGTGGCGAGGATTTCATGAGGATCTTTGGCCTGCAAGGTCGGGCTAATCTTCAGGTCCTGGTCTTCTGCTTTTATCCTCACAACATCGTCCTCTGGGGGAATGTCAGCCGTCTGGCCTGAAGGACTTTGGTTTGAGCCAGCCGCTCCCTGCTGTTGGGCCTGTACCTGGTCTTCGGTTTTGGGCAGCTTGGACTTGTCGTCATCTACTCTGGAGTGAACGAACGGAGCCACGTTTGCAATGGGTATGTTTTTGACGTGCCCCCAAGGGCCGAGGGTGTGGCCCGCCAGAGAATGCCGCCTGATTACCTCGGCCCTACGAAATGCCATGCTCCCCGGTGTTGTCTTTTGAGACTCGTCCATGGCCGGCTGGAGAGGTTGTTGCTGCTGCTGCTGCTGCTCGGGTAGAGCAACGATGGCGTTTCCCGACATCTCCTCTTTGTTGGTAGACATGTCTTTGGCAGCAGCACCTAGTCCCCCCACTACTGCCGCCAACACAAAAGCTGTTGTTGTTGTTGGCCACATCATGGCTGTTGTTGTTATTGTTTTTGTAGGCCTCTTTGACAAGGGGGTTGTCAGGGCCTGCCGAACCACCCATGGAGGTGCTCTGGTGAGCATTAGACTGGGGGTGCGGGAACGTTCGAGGTGCTGAATCAAGAGTCGGAGGGTCATCATTGTTGGCCTGGGCTTGGACTCCTTGTTCCTCACCTGCTGCCTCCCCTTCGTCGTCCTGTGGACTAAGTATAGGCATTTTCGGTGAGGTCGGGATGGGACTACAAGTGCTGCTTGCTAGAATTCTGCTTTTGCACTCAGAGGATATGCCCCCTGCCTCGTGCTTGTTACTGCTAAAGATCCTTTTGAGAGATTCATCTTTGTTGACAGCGTTGAGGATCATGTGTTTCTTTGACCAGGCCTTGTGTGGTGCTGCAGACTTGACAGAGGTCGAAGCAGCTGGGGAGAGTGCTGATGTCGTCAAAGGGCTGGTTGATTGGGGGATACTAACAGATAATGGAACAGCGAATTGGGCAGACGATTGAGCAACAATTACTTCTTTACAAGACATGTTTTCTAATGATGGATTTTGGGAAAGAACTGCATCTGAAGGGACCGCATCTGGGGGAGCTGCACGGCTTTTCTTGTCTGCTTTTGTCTCACCTTTCAAGCAGGAGCCAGAACTCAATACTTCGCTCACTGTCTTGACAACTTCTGTCTTATTGTACGAGGATTCTGCACTATTTCTCACAGTCCTTTCCGGCAGACTGGATGAGCTCTCTTTCCTAGCGCTCTCAGATTGCTTTTCACTGTGCGGTGCCCCAGAAGCATTTGGGTAACTTACTCGACGGGACAGGGCCCGCCTGCTCTCCTCCCGTACACCCCCCGCTGGCAACGGACCTGCCGCCTGTGGTAAACTGTTTTTGATGAAATCACTTGACTTTCCTAAGCGATCAGACTTCTGACTGTGGTATTTCAATCCATCACCATCCCTTGTACTTGCGGGCATCATGCTTGGAGATTTTTTCACATATCCTTGTGTTATCTTGGCTGTACGGTATTCTGCAGGGGTGCCATGAAAGGGCTGTGATTGAGCATAACCTGATTTTGCAGCTTGCCTTTGGTGTGCTCCCCATTTCTGGGAAGGTGACATGGTATTATGAGTGGAGATTGCTGCTTGCTTGTAAGCATCCAGTTCAGCTTGCTTTCTCTGCTGCTGCGGTGTTGGTTGCTTCTGGTAATAGCGGTCCACCATGGTTTCATTATGCTTGCTGGGATACTGAGATCCCTGGTAATGCTGTTGTGACATAAGCTGGGCTTGCTGCTTGGAAAATACCTGCTGCTGTTGTTGCTGCTGCTGCTGTTGTTGTTGCAGCAGCTGATCTTTAGAATACTGACCTTGACCTTGCTGAGGCAGAGAGTACGAGGAAATCTGAGAGGGTTGATCTTTCTGTGGGTGCTGGCGCTGCTGGATGTAAAGCTGTTGCTGGTGGAGCTGCGGGGGTATCATGGTTTGGACAAAACCTCTCCCCTGCCCAAGGCTGGAAGCCCTGGACGCCTGTAGAGGATCACTGGAATCTTTCATTCCCAGCTCTATGATTTCTTGTTGTTCGCTCAATTTATGATGATGCTGGTGGACTTGATCCATGTGTTGTTGTTGATGCAAGTGCTGTTGTTGTTGTTGTTGCTTCATTAGAGAATGCTGCAGAGCTGCTTGGTGCTGTTGGTGATGATGTTGTTGTTGCTGTTGCTGAGAGGCTATATCGTAATGCTGCTGAGGGTGTCGTACCACCACCATTTCATTGGTGCTCAACATTTCATTGTTCTTTGGGCTTACTGTGTCTTTGTAGAGACGCTTTGCGTCTGTGTGCATGCCTGGGCTCAGCTCGTTTCCCATTCTTTGCAGCTTCATTTGATACGCCTGCTCCTCTTTCACCTTCTGGAGCTGGGTGGTTAAAGGAACCATAGTGGTGTTGTTGCCACCTGCATGCTTGACCATATCAGGCACCATCGAGGCACTGGCCAGCTTTCCGTGGGAAGAGACCATTGCAAACTTATGGACATGGGGACTCTGCGGTGTGCGGCGGTCAGTGCTGGACCTGCTTTCAACACTGGCTCGCCCGTCAATGGTGGATCGAGTCTCCACGCTTAGTCTTCCGTCGCTGGTCATCCGACTGTCTGCACTGATGCGCCCGTCAGAGATGTAACCGTACTTGGACGCTCTGGACAGTGCTGGAGATGCGTGTATGGAATAAGAAGGAGATGCCTGCGGACGTTGCTCGTAGGTCTCTGGGCCCCTTGGAGAGGGAGAAGATATCCATATGGGATTAAGAGCATTATCAGTTCCAACAGTGAGTCCTTTCTGAGAAGGCATGGCAGAACGAGTTATACTGGAATCTTGTTTTTGTCTCTTCACAGAGACCATTCTCTCATAATCTGAGCTCTCTGTGGCCTCAGCGTGTCTCTTCTTTGTTTTGACCGTAAGATCCAGAGGACTGTCACCGGCTTTAGAGTTTCCGGGAGCTAATTTGGTCAGATCTAAAGCAGACTGACCACTGGCCCCCTTCTCCTGCTGTCCATGAACTTGGCGCTCTTCTGTGCTAATCAGTAGCATGCCTGATTGCATCTGTGAGCTCCTGCCAATAGAAGACGGCCGTGTGGGCATATACTCCCTCTGTGGAACAGGAAAGTGATCAGAAGCCAACGATCTCTGATCTGGATAGGCGGCGGTGTTTGACTTGGGCGCTGCGTCGTACATTATTCGAGGCTGGCCGGTGCTGATGGAGCCCTGCATTCTGGCCGGGCCCATGTCCCGAAGACAAGAGTGGCTCGCTTCAAGATCGGCCGGATGAGACATGCCACCTTTTGGTCCACTCACTGACATGTCATCGGTGTGATACCCAGAACGAGGCGGTTTTGAGGACACGTGTTGGTAGACACCGTCTCGCCAACTCATCTCCTCCCCAGTGATGGTAGCTCGTATCACTGACTTCTGATGCTGAGGAGGCGGGTTGTATTCGTGGGGAAATGTTGCAGTTCTGTCTGAGTAAGACTGAGTGCTGGAATAGGACGAGTGGCCGCCCGGTTGGTGGGGGTTGGGTGAATGTGGCACCAGAGAAGCCGGGACCTGCCCGGTTCTGTGAGGAGCTGGTTCTGTACCCATGGGATACGTCATCCCCTTGGCAAGGCTGGGGTGTTGTTCGTGGCTTTGCGTTTTACCGTAAAGAGTTTGAGAGCCACTGAGTCCCATACCGGCATACGAGGCCGACTTCTTCATGTGATCTTCATGTCGGCGTGCGTCTGACATGGGCGATTCTCCCTGGTGTTTCAGGTGGTGACTAGACATTTCTAGGCCCTGGCTTGTAACGCTCCTGGGCATGGAGGTGGCGCTATAGCGAGGGTCTCGTATATCGGTCCTGTGGTCTCTCAAAAGTTCCCTATGCTGTGGAGACAGCTGCTCACCGGGGTGTAAGCCCAAACCTTGCTTGACCTCGTGAGTAGGGGCCCCCTTCACCATGTCAGGCATGTAATGGCTGGGTGGAAGTAGTTTCTGATGCTCCCCATGATAGGCTCTGCTTTGTTTGCCAGACATGTAAAGGGCCTGGTCTTGCTGGGAGTGTAAAGGGTTACCACCAGGAATGAGATTGTCTCCTCCCCTGCTAGCTTTCTGTCCAGGGTATGAGACGCCCATTGGAGGACCAGACATGTTCCCTCCAGCTTTGGCGGCTGGGCCCCCACCGAGAGGTGAAATAACCGGGCCGGTGTTGAAAGAAGCTCCTAAACCAGACTCCATTCCATCATACAAAACTTTCAAGGGGTCCGACATGAGCGCAGGCATGACAGACTGCTGCTGGGACCTTGACAGCCTTCCGGAAGGCGGTATCTGATGCTGGACACTGCGAGGAGGCGGCTCCGCGTGGAGCAACGCGTCCCGTTGTACACGACTGTCTGGCATAATGCTCCGTTTGTCCTGCTGCATCAGGGATCTCGGATCTGGGAAATTCCTCGAGTCCCCTCTGTGAATCTGATGTTGCTGCGAGAGCTGGTGGTGCTGCGACAGTTGATGGTGCTGCGACATTTGATGGTGCTGCAGCTCGGGCATTGACCTCGAAGCTTCTTTCGGAGGCAGTGAATCCAATGACCTCATATCGTGAGGGGGCACCCCCCTGCCTACGTCTAACGGCTTCATGTCACGCCCCTGATGCTCGTCGTGTCCGACACGGCGGAGGTCGTGGTTCAACCCAACAGCACTTCTGGGGTCGACGGCGACGCCCCTGGAATCAATGGCGACGGCTCTGGTGTTGGGGGATCTGGGATCGTGCACCCCAAATAAGGCCTTCGGCTGATGCTGTCTGCTCATGTAATGGTGTAGGCTGTCTGACGTCACTGTGGTGTGGTGGGAAAATCCTGGTGGTCCGCTGAGAGACATGGTCATCTCAACCCCGACTCCGGGGCCATGCCGACCCCCATCTTTCAGTTGTTCCATGACGAGGGGGTGGCCTGTCGAGGGGGTCGACTAGGAAGGGCTGAGCACCATCATGCTGCTCCTAATTCTACTACTTCCTTTGCCTGCAGAAGAAACAAAACAAAAATAATGTTCAAGCTTCATAATTCTATAGCACACCATCGATGAACGGGGTAAACAGAAACGCTATTGCAACGAAATCTATTTTAGTTGTTTACTATTTATTAGGGCAGTGGAAATTAAATTAATCGTTACAAATGTTAAACGATAAAAATTAATTTGATCGATTAAAATTTAAGAAAATACTTCTAATATTTTTGTTCTCCAATTTGTTAACAATTTATATTTTTGTCACTTACATACTTTTCCCTCGTATTATTATTATTTATTTAGACGTGTATACTTAAACAAAAAGGTTTTTCTTCCTCATTTCTTACAAAGCAGAACGAATTTGGGAGCCATGGAATTACCGCGACTTAACCGAAATAATAAATCGCGAGTTAACGGGATATATATAGGCATTATAAAAAAAATAATTAATCGAAACTAATCAATTACATTTTCGAACAAATTTGTTTTTAATCAGGACAGGCCCTACTATTTATAGCTATTTATTATTTAATATTACACCACAAGGCTGTAAACCAATTTTAACTCTTGTCAAACCTATTAGAGCCTATGAATTTTTAAAGGCGTATTCATATTCATACCTTTGCTTTTAAAACTATCATTTATTTATATGTTCAAAAAGAAACACCAATTCAGAAGTTCCGATAAAACAATCAACTCCTGTTTACAATTTACAAGAATCATTTCGGCACATTGACTGAATACGTTTCAATAGCACATTGCTTTGACCTGTCTGGAATGTTTCTTTATGTTGTAGAAAAAAAAGAAGAAAAAAGTGCTTTTGATGAACCGGAGAGGGCGTTACAAATACGCGCACGCACACACACACACACACACACACACACACACACACACACACACACACACACACACACACACACACAAACTCGCGCGCGCGCACACACACACAGATTCACAGGGGGTGAGGGCGGGGGTGGGGTTGATCAACAGCACGCCAGGTTCTCTTTGTCTCATGCTCTGTAAACGAAACTATCCAGGTAGATGGTAAGATTAACATAAACCGCTTCTAACACCAGGTAACAACAGTTTACACGGGCCGGCGGTGGCGGCGTGGGAACTTACGGTTGGGGTTAAACTTGGGAAACTCATGACGACACGACAGGAGTGGGAGCTGAAAGGGAGTGGGGTGTGGCGAGCATCGATGCTAGATTAGTGAAAGTGTGGGGATAGATGGTCACTGGTGGCAGGATGGGACAGTCGGATGGACGGGACGGGACTGTCAGATGGACGGGATAGGACTGTCGGATGGACGGGATGGGACAGTCGGATGGACGGGATAGGACTGTCAGATGGACGGGATGGGACTGTCAGATGGACGGGATGGGACTGTCAGATGAACGGGATGTAACTTGAAATTGTGACAAGTGGAGTGCCATATAGTAACAAAAAGCGAATTATTTGTTTAAAATGGGAATTGTCAAATGAATGTGTGACAGAATTACATTCTCAACGATTCTCGAGTATTCAATGATGGGACAGTTAGTTCTGACAGAATGGGGCTGAACAATGTTCCCTTAAGCTGCGCGGCCACGCAGATATCCGAAAAACGCCGCGCTGTAGTTTAGAATTACCGCGCAGCAAATTTTGTAAATAAATAATTATTTAAAAAATTAATAAATATATTGCACGACAATGTATGGGGCCGTCCATAAATGACGTCACGCTCCTAGGGGGGAGGGTGGTCAGACTTTTGTGACGATGCGTGACGAGGGGGAGGGAGGGGGGTTGAAGAAATGTGACGTCACATCAAAAGGGTAACTTTAAATAAAACTTCCACTGAAATATTTGGTCGCTTAAAAGATAATTTAATGACTTTTTTTTCAATCATGGCTTCTCAATGTGCCGGTCGGTAGGCCATCAGACGCTGGTTGGCGTAAGCTATCAAGAGACGAAAATTAAATCTAATTATAATCCTTAAGTTTGAGAACTCACAAGATAACGTATGAAATTGTTACACTGTGTCGTTTGATGTTGACATCAAAGAATTTGTGATGTAACCGCAGCTCCGTCGGCGAACTTTTTTGCCCAGTACCCCAAAATATACAAGTTCATGTGTGCGTTACCCCCCCCCCAACCCCCAGACTCTAGGTACTGCTCACATGACTCGGGGATTTGGGGGATCGTTGTTAGCAATACTAATGGTGAGTCTTACAAGCATGAAAAATGTCTAAAAATGATCTGAATAGGATTATGTGTAGATATTTTAAGTCAAAACGTCACGGAATATCCTTTTTCTTTAAAAAAAAAGGGGGGGGGAGTGGAATCTATTTGATAGAATTATAAACGTTTTACGCTTGATATAAATGTTCGGTTGGTTTTTGGTCAAACGCCCCTGGCCATTCTAGATATAATGATAAATCAGCCCATTTAAAAGACTATTGTCACTCGTGTCAATATAAATGAAAGTAGGATGGATTTAGGTGTCTTCGTATAGTACGTAGGTACGAAATCTACATAGTTGTCACATTTTTAAAAAAATGCATTTTCTGGCAGGAACCGGTTCAATAATGAGCATATGTTCCAAGCGTACACGTACACATGGCGTATTTTAATATATCTAGTGGATTGTAGTGGATGTTATATGTCCCAAATGAGTATGCATTACCCCCAAGAATTCCCTTTTTGACGCCAGATGAGGTTATTTACCTCATTTCGCCGACCTCTTTCTTACGGGATGCCCGTCAGTCAATTGAGGGATTTTAAAAAAATACATTTTAAAAATGTTATTTTTAAATACTTTTTTTTCTAAACAAAGACGTTAACCGTGATGATTAATAGTCAATGTTTAATTTGAATGCCTTTAAAATAAAAATATAATCTAAGGATGTTAACACAGTTCGTTTTCTGAAGGCCGGTTAAACGTTTTTAAAAAAATGCTTCACGCGGGTTACGATATTACAATGTAGATCTTCACTAAATAAATAATAAATACTTAAATGACAATAAACGTGATTTGAAACATACTTATTTTCAAATAGAAAATAAAGTTTGTTTTTTTTTGTGTTTTTTTGTGTTGTTGTTGTTGTTTTTTTTTGGGGGTTTTTGTTTGGGGGGGGGTCAAAGATTTGTGACGTATTTTTAGAGGGGGGGGGTCTAAGTTTTTGTGACGACGCGTGACGAGGGGGGGGGAGGGGTCAAAAATCGGCAAAAATCGCGTGACGTCATTTATGGACGGCCCCTATGCTGTGCAACTTTACACACGGACCAGCGAACCTTAGAGGGAACATTGGTGTTGACAAGGGATGGTATGATGTCTTGTGATTTGATTATCTGTTTTCAAATGTGCATAGATGGCACGGCTATATGCGAGTGGAAATTATACAACAGAGTTCGCACATAATCAGAATCCACGGGATTTTAAATGACGATAAAATATTTGACAATAAATAACCTTAAATTAGGTATATTCTGATAATAAATAAAGAACCAAAAGGAAAATAAATTAGAAAACATTGTAGTAAAATAAGTTAGAATGTAATCGACTAAAAATTGTCATGTCGTCTGAATGTAAATGATAATAACACTACAGTGGCCCAGACAGCTGAAGACGCCATTAACTAGGGGAAAAAACTCGTGTTTTATTATATTAGTTTTGTCTTGTGTTTTGTTAAGATTTTTTTTTAAATCCTGACATTTTGTTCTGAAGCTATCGATTACTCTGTGAGCTTTTATTGAAGATATTATCATTTCTATTCAGTGGCCGGTATCAACCACATTTTTGCACGAGGAACATTATGAAAGGTGACCCATCCCTTAATTAAGTATATACATCACGAAACGAGCAACATTCACACACACCACTAGTTACGCCTTTTTATAATGAAATTTTCTAATTACTAATTGACACATCGAGCAGTACCTGATGGTGAAATATTTTATTGAAAAATGATTGAAATGAGTCAGCTCACACAGAAGTTACCCTACTCATACAAATATGTCGTATAACTTTTCATCAGTGGTGTCTTTTAGGCTTGTAAATATTCCCGAGAACTTTCATTTAACATTTTCATACAACATTTTCTACACAGAAGAGTAATGCGCCCTACGCTTGTCCATGTTTTATGCTTTGTCTTGCATTTTTATTAGAGTTCTGAGTGTTAAAATGTGTCTATTTGTGTAGCGGGTTTTGCCACCTTCAGAATGAAACATTACAATGGTGACAAAGTATTGAATGTCTTCAGGCTGACAGACTAAACCTGCGTGTAAGACACTTCTGTCAGACCGACTGGATAAACTCAAACCTACAAAACCAAACTTTAGCTGCAGTCTGCGAACAAAAGAGACTATTCCAAACAACCATATATTCGTGGCATTGATGGTCCGTACGCAGGTATAAATCAGAAATTTATAGAGTGATAGTTATGCGGGCCCCAAGCAGATATTCACAGGTTTATAGGATGACAGTCATGGGCCCCAAGCAGATATTCACAGGTTTATAGGATGACAGTCATGGGCCCCAAGCAGATATTCACAGATTTATAGGATGAGTCATGGGCCCCAAGCAGATATTCACAGGTTTATAGGATGACAGTCATGGGCCCCAAGCAGATATTCACAGGTTTATAGAATGACAGTCATGGGCCCCAAGCAGATATTCACAGGTTTATAGAATGACAGTCATGGGCCCCAAGCAGATATTCACAGGTTTATAGAATGACAGTCATGGGCCCCAAGCAGATATTCACAGGTTTATAGGATGACAGTCATGGGCCCCAAGCAGATATTCACAGGTTTATAGGATGACAGTCATGGGCCCCAAGCAGATATTCACAGGTTTATAGAATGACAGTCATGGGCCCCAAGCAGATATTCAGAGGTTTATAGAATGGCAGTCATGGGCCCCAAGCAGATATTCACAGGTTTATAGAATGACAGTCATGGGCCCCAAGCAGATATTCACAGGTTTATAGGATGACAGTCATGGGCCCCAAGCAGATATTCACAGGTTTATAGAATGCCAGTCATTGGCCCCAAGCAGATATTCACAGGTTTATAGAATGACAGTCATGGGCCCCAAGCAGATATTCACAGGTTTATAGAATGACAGTCATGGGCCCCAAAGCAGATATTCACAGGTTTATAGAATGGCAGTCATGGGCCCCAAGCAGATATTCACAGGTTTATAGAATGGCAGTCATGGGCCCCAAGCAGATATTCACAGGTTTATAGAATGACAGTCATGGGCCCCAAGCAGATATTCAGAGGTTTATAGAATGACAGTCATGGGCCCCAAGCAGATATTCAGAGGTTTATAGAATGCCAGTCATTGGCCCCAAGCAGATATTCACAGGTTTATAGAATGACAGTCATGGGCCCCAAGCAGATATTCACAGGTTTATAGAATGACAGTCATGGGCCCCAAAGCAGATATTCACAGGTTTATAGAATGGCAGTCATGGGCCCCAAGCAGATATTCACAGGTTTATAGAATGGCAGTCATGGGCCCCAAGCAGATATTCAGAGGTTTATAGAATGGCAGTCATGGGCCCCAAGCAGATATTCAGAGGTTTATAGAATGGCAGTCATGGGTCCCCAAGCAGATATTCACAGGTTTATAGAATGGCAGTCATGGGCCCCAAGCAGATATTCACAGGTTTATAGAATGACAGTCATGGGCCCCAAGCAGATATTCACAGGTTTATAGAATGGCAGTCATGGGCCCCAAGCAGATATTCACAGGTTTATAGGATGACAGTCATGGGCCCCAAGCAGATATTCAGAGGTTTATAGAATGGCAGTCATGGGCCCCAAGCAGATATTCAGAGGTTTATAGAATGACAGTCATGGGCCCCAAGCAGATATTCAGAAGTTCATAGATTGACAGTCATAGACTTCGTGGAGTTATAGAGCAGTGCGTATAAATGAGCATTTGTAGAAAGACCACCACCGATTCCCCTTCAGCCAGACTCCAGTGACTTTTGTGTTGGCCAAAAATACATAGAAAACCCGCAGATTAGTAAAGTTATGTTATTATGCCACCAATGTGACACGGGGCAGCTTTCTGCGGTTTGGGTTAAGATTATATTTTATTTAAAACTGCACAATTTATAGGCCTGAAACTATCAACGTGTCATCATTTGATTGAGTTGGGAAAACGTGTAAGCGAGAACCCCTGATGTCAACCATATCTAGACACAACCTGGGTGACGGGCCTGAACGGAAGAAATTCCACAAGCGACATTCTGGCTTGGTTTTTTTCAGTACCTGGATCAATGACTTTTTCAGACACATTCATTTGAGAAATGTCACTTTCGGAATCGAAAAGATATTCAAAAGGTTGACAAGGCATTATATAAAAAAAAAGTGAATTTCTGTGACTCAAAAACGTCTATGCGGTCAATTTAGAACTAAATCGCGTAATGTGGTAACGTTGTATCTAGTTCGCATCAAGTGGTACGTCTTATCTTATCTTATCTGTTACAGACGCTCCTTCTATACAGAAGACTATTGCGTCCTGTGCTTATCTATGGTTTGTGTTTAGTCCTGAATTCTTATAAGAGTTTTAAATGTTGATGAAGTGTTGGTTTTCCTGGTTTCTTCAGGCAACCCATTCCACGCCCAAACTCCGGACGGGAAGGAGGAAAATTTGTATGTGTTTGTTATTGCATACGGAATAAGGAAGGTGTTTTAATCCTTATGCCTATCTGAGGGTTGTATTAAGTTATGTATTATGTGTTGTATTTCTAAATTAGAATTAATTGCTTTATGTATAATTACTACTTTACTCTTGGTTCTTCTATCCTCTAGTGCAGGGGTCTCCAAACTACGGCCCGCGTGCGCCAGATGCGGCCCGCGAGGCCCTCTCACCCGGCCCCTGGATACCTTTTAATCTCAAAAAAAAAGATACTATTTTTACCTATAGTTTACCACAAAACTGTGTGTAGTTGGCCCCCAAACTGCTGTTTGACAGTTAATGTGGCCCTCCGGCAGAAAAGTTTGGAGACCCCTGCTCTAGTGTTTAACGTCTATAACATATCTGTCTGACTTTTAGCTAATTATCTGTCTGACTTGTCGAGTTCTAACTTGGAACGTTTTGTTGTGCTGACATTCATGGAAGAACAGCGGTGGAATGGAAAATGATAATGGTTATCGCTACCTTCCTGGTAGTCTAATTGTCGTTGTTTTTTTCAGATGCTCATAAATCTCCTTTTGTTTCTTCTGGTCCTAACGCTGGTGTAATGTTTGCCTGTCCTATTTCCTGTATTCTCTCTGCTGTTCCAAACCACCGTTTACTTTCTGCTGTTCCTAATTCTCGTTTACTTTCTGCATGTTCTTATTATCGATTACATACTGCTGGTCCTATGATAGCTGCAACAATGAATACTGACAGAGGACATCAATAATCACACCCCACACCCCTTTTCACTTCGGTCTGCTCATTTTAAGTAACTATAACGTAACAATCTCCAAATGGAGATACGAATATCAAGTAACTATAACGTAACAATCTCCAAATGGAGATACGAATATCAAGTAACTATAACGTAACAATCTCCAACTGGAGATGCGAATATCAAGTAACTATAACGTAACAATCGCCAAATCTCCAAATCTCCAAATGGAGATACGAATATCAAGTAACTATAACGTAACAATCTCCAACTGGAGATGCGAATATCAAGTAACTATAACGTAACAATCTCCAAATGGAGATACGAATATCAAGTAACTATAAAGTAACAATCTCCAAATGGAGATACGAATATCAAGTAACTATAAAGTAACAATCTCCAACTGGAGTTACTGATATCACGTAATAGCTTAGGCTCATGTTTTCAGATAGTTGTCCCAGAAGACTGACAACAGCCCTGTTGATACGGTGTTTTAAACAAAAGTCTCGATAAATCATCAACCGACATTTTCATGACCGGGAGATACAGATTTAATGTGTGTCATTTTAATGTACCTGACCCGAAATGGAAACATTATGTACAACCTTAAAGGTCTGCACTTTACTCAATCGATTATTTTTAACATAATTAAATTTAATTACTTTTAGTTGCGATACTTTTAAGTAGATATTTTTATTGATAAAGTTAACACACGGAAGTGAAAGATGAGTATCTGTAATGTAATTTCACCATCAAAGTGGGCTCGTAGTTTTGTTAAAATTTTCATTTGATTGAGCTGTTTCCGATTTAAAACAAATATATTTGCTATTTTCCCATTTTCATCCATTTAGAAAATGGAATTCATGGTGTAATGATAATTAATAAACAAAAAGAAAACGCATGCATTAATATGGATTAGGAAAAAATTTGAGGAATAATTAAAATGCACGCATTTCAGAAATGAGTCGGACGTTTTATAAGTTGATGAGAGATTTCAGAGGAAAAGCTGGACGGAAAATTGAGGGAAATATATAGATTGACGAAGTAAGGGAACAATTGAAAAGATGGCGAGCGTAAAGGGGTGAGCTGTGGTAGACAGAGAAGATTCTAGTGAAACTTAACATTGACATCAATATAGTTGATGAAAAGGACAAAAAAAGGGTGAGACTGCAATCAGGATTATATATATATATATATATATTATTTTAACAGGCAGAGGCGTAACGACGACTTGGCATCGGGGCAGTTGCCAATGGTGCCGAAGGCTAATCCTTCAATTATCAATTTATTCTGTATAATTTAGTATTTTCCCTAATTTTCAAGGGCGCCAAAATGAATTATCCAAGGGCGCGGAAAACCCAGTTACGCCCCTGTAAACAGGGTATGTATATGCCTGAAAGGACGTCACAAAACAACGAACGTTTCGGCAAAAAACCTTCCTCAACGAACAAATAGAGACAAACAAATAAAACGAATAAACAAAATACAACGAAAGCTTAGCTGCGGTGTAATCCAAAACCAGAAAGAGCAATGAACCGCGTAAGGGTTTTCAAATAACTTTATTTTAACTAAATGTCCAACTTACAGCCAGAGATGTTGATTAATCCAGACAGTTGATGTTGAAATGACGGCCACGTACGACTGAGTTCCCATAGAGGAGTAGCTGTCCAATGTTCTCTTTTGTATGAAAGACAGAGTCTTGTTGTCATTTGCCTCCAGAACCTGGAAAAAATAAATACAGTTTTTTTAACGACTGTTTTTACCACGAACTTCGGAAAAGAAAAAAAAGTATAATGGATATGTTAGAAGGCACCCATGCCACTTTCAGAGAGTTGTTTGATGCCTACAAGTTGCAATAGTCTCAGTGCGAAAGTGTACTAAGCCCCGTGGTTAATTCGGATAAAATGTGGCAACGATAGCAAAGCGTTAACTAAACCAACCACAGCTGCGTCCTTCAGTACTCATAGACGTCCCTTGGTTAGCAAACGTATCACAGGAATGAACTCGTTTAGCATAATTCTCACAAAATGACTGTCAGCACACCTGTCGTAGACTGTTCATTGTTCAGCATACCTCTCATCCAAAGACTGTTCATTGTTTAACATACCTCTCATACATAGACTGTCAATTGTTAAAAAACATCTTTCACACAGTGTTACTCAGTTCAACTCGGGCCGGGGGTTGCCAACTATTTTGAAATCCATGATTCAACAAGACTGACAATGGTAATAAAGTCTACAGCATGTTATAAGAGGGCGCTAACTACTTATCTCTGGGTACCAGGAGCCGTCAAGGACGAGCGTACCAGTCGAGTACCCGAACGACTACTACAGGATAGTGCCCGGGGTGATTTACGGCCTCGGTGTTTGGGTTGATGGGCGGGTGGGTGGGGGTAGTCTGCATGACCTGCCGCGGTCCCATTCATCAAAACTGTTTGAACTACGACAAGGACAACACGTCCCCAAGCCTCAGCACGAACCAGGTACAGGGTGGCACTGAGGTCAGAGGTTACAACAGGATGGCACTCGGGTCAGGGTCAGAGGTTAACAGAAGCACCACTCAGATATTTGGTTTGTGGCTGGTACGTGGATGTCAGAAATTGTTTCAATCGCCTCATTGAGTGCGGGGAACAGGAACATCGTTCCTTCCTAGTTCTCTGGTCAATAAATGACATGTTCCTTCCTAGTTCTCTGGTCAATAAATGACATGTTCCTTCCTAGTTCTCTGGTCACTAAATGACATGTTCCTTCCTAGTTCTCTGGTCAATAAATGACATGTTCCTTCCTAGTTCTCTGGTCAATAAATGACATGTTCCTTCCTAGTTCTATGGTCAATAAATGACATGTTCCTTCCTAGTTCTATGGTCAATATTAATGACATGCTCTCACTTATTGGAGTGCAAGGAATATTAACAATGAAATGTGCATCAAAGAGACACAGAAAGGTTTGAACAATGAAATGTGCATCAAAGAGACACAGAAAGGTTTGAACAATGAAATGTGCATCAAAGAGACACAGAAAGGTTTGAACAATGAAATGTGCATCAAAGAGACACAGATAGGTTTGAACAATGAAATGTGCATCAAAGAGACACAGATAGGTTTGCACAATGAAATGTGCATCAAAGAGACACAGAAAGATTTGAACAATGAAATGTGCATCAAAGAGACACAGATAGGTTTGAACAATGAAATGTGCATCAAAGAGACACAGATGGTTTGAACAATGAAATGTGCATCAAAGAGACACAGATAGGTTTGAACAATGAAATGTGCATTAAAGAGACACAAAAAGGTTTGAACAATGAAATGTGCATCAAAGAGACACAGATAGGTTTGAACAATGAAATGTGCATCAAAGAGACACAGATGGTTTGAACAATGAAATGTGCATCAAAGAGACACAGATAGGTTTGAACAATGAAATGTGCATCAAAGAGACACAGAAAGGTTTGAACAATGAAATGTGCATCAAAGAGACACAGATGGTTTGAACAATGAAATGTGCATCAAAGAGACACAGAAAGGTTTGAACAATGAAATGTGCATCAAAGAGACACAGATAGGTTTGAACAATGAAATGTGCATCAAAGAGACACAGATAGGTTTGAACAATGAAATGTGCATTAAAGAGACACACAAAGGTTTGAACAATGAAATGTGCATCAAAGAGCCACAGAAAGGTTTGAACAATGAAATGTGCATCAAAGAGACACAGATAGGTTTGAACAATGAAATGCGCATCAAAGAGACACAGATAGGTTTGAACAATGAAATGTGCATCAAAGAGACACATATAGGTTTGAACAATGAAATGTGCATCAAAGAGACACAGATAGGTTTGAACAATGAAATGTGCATCAAAGAGACACAGATAGGTTTGAACAATGAAATGTGCATCAAAGAGACACAGATAGGTTTGAACAATGAAATGTGCATCAAAGAGACACAGATAGGTTTGAACAATGAAATGTGCATCAAAGAGACACTGATAGGTTTGAACAATGAAATGTGCATCAAAGAGACACAGATAGGTTTGAACAATGAAATGTGCACCAAAGAGACACAGATAGGTTTGAACAATGAAATGTACATCAAAGAGACACAGATAGGTTTGAACAATGAAATGTGCATCAAAGAGACACATATGGTTTGAACAATGAAATGTGCATCAAAGAGACACAGATAGGTTTGAACAATGAAATGTGCATCAAAGAGACACAGATAGGTTTGAACAATGAAATGTGCATCAAAGAGACACAGATAGGTTTGAACAATGAAATGTGCATCAAAGAGACACAGATAGGTTTGAACAATGAAATGTGCATTAAAGAGACACACAAAGGTTTGAACAATGAAATGTGCATCAAAGAGACACAGATAGGTTTGAACAATGAAATGTGCATTAAAGAGACACACAAAGGTTTGAACAATGAAATGTGCATTAAAGAGACACACAAAGGTTTGAACAATGAAATGTGCATTAAAGAGACACACAAAGGTTTGCAGCAACAGCTAAATCAATAAACGCTTTGTAGAGCAAATTTCAAATCGGTATAAGATGAAATTTACCGTACTAAAAACTAGCTGGAAAATGTTCTTAAAGGCGTTATACAAAGAACGACTGTACATTACTGTACATTAGTGAGGGCGAACCATTCAAGTAGCCAAATGATTTCACTTTTGGGGAAGATGGTGATTGGGACGTGTGAGGGGAGAAGTTTGTGAGAGGAGAGGTGATGAGGTGGTGAAAGGGAGGTGTGGGAGGAAAATTGTAATAGGTAATGGTGAGAGTGAATATGTTGAGAGAGAACGTGGTGAAAGAGAGATGCGAGGTAGAAGTTATTTGTGGGCTGGGGATGTTGAGAGGGTTGGCATAAAGGGGAGGGGGGAGAGATGGTAACGGGTAAGAATGTGAGGGGGGAATTTTATGGCTAACATTTAAGTGGATAATGTTGAAGATAAGAACTTTTTTTTTGGGGGGGGGCATGTTGAGGAGAGCTGAGGAACAGTTTTCACTTCTTATTATGTGTTTGCTTGGTCCGGTGTACTTATACTTATTACCAATATTCCGATTTCCGTGTATCTGAGTCAGCATCGGCTTAGCACTAACAAATACAAGAGTATGCAGCTGTATTATTTCATACAATACATTGACGTACCCCACGTGTCAAAGTCATAGCCACTACACATTCAAGGGTTTTAACACGATACATCCTCCGTCTGTCAGAACCTGCATGGGGAAAGTGGGCCTTTATGGTCATTTCTGTCACCTGGCAAACTCCACCCCTCACAGAGCATAAACAAAGAAATAAGAAAAGCACGCCCACAAACACGCACCCCTTCATTGTTTAATCCTATTCATTGGGAACGTGTGAGAGATTGTGCGAGAGAATGTGTGAGAGATTGTGTGAGAGAATGTGTGAGAGAATGTGTGAGAGAATGTGTGAGAATGTGTGAGAGAATGTGTGAGAGAATGTGTGAGAGAATGTGTGAGAGAATGTGTGAGAGATTGCGAGCACACACACAAAAACGTTGAACATAAATAACCCGAGCGAGTTGTCTCCGTAATTGGATTTTTTCTTTCGCCTTAGAGTTCCGAAGCGCCTTGCAGTATTCTTTGCCACGTTGTTTTTAACGCTGTATCTTTTGGCTTGTGATTTTACATATGTATTATGTTTTGTTTGTTCTTAAATCTTTTAAATCTAAGTTTGTCTGTAAATTGTCTCTTTTGAATTCACTAAACTGTCTTTTGACTCTTTTAATTCACCAGTCTTTTCGGGTTGCTTGAGGAAACCAGGAAAATCAACATTTCGCCGACATTTAAAACTCTAATGAATATGCAAGATTAGACTCTAACAATGGATTAGCGTAGGACGCACTCAATTTATGTATAGAAGGAGCGTCTGTAACAGATAAGATAAGATAAGATAAGATAAGATAAGACTCTTTTTTTAAAAATAGAAATAATCGATTTTACAAAATAGATGTCAAGGTTGTGGAAGAACTTGTGGATGGGATATGTAAGCTATCCCAAAACGCGACCCCAAAAGACGTGACTCTGCACCATTAACTCGAAATCTCCGAAACCAACACCGCCATCAGTGGCACCACCATTCACCACCGGCAATGGGTACGTAATATTGGGATGGTCCTACAACGTACATGTCCGGGAAAACAACATTTGAATCGTCTCATTACATGATCAGATTCTGGCCGGACATAATAAAAGACGGGAAAATAAGACCTTAAAATAAACCCGCGTAATCAAGTCTGGGGACTTTTTATTTCCGGTGTTATGGGTTATCTCCTCTCGTTATATTATGACATCGCTCCAGGGAGACCACATTTAAATCTGACATACAGCGCACATTCTACGCAACCTAAAAAAATCCCCGTTATATACATTAAAAGCTATGTTGTTGCTTCTTACCCCCTGGAGCGGCAACCAGGGGTTTTGCGGGTGCTGAAAAAGTATAAACATAACGATAGAAATAGCATCAGACCTAGTCAGGAACTGTGCGGAAATTTCAATTAGCCATTGTTTATCAACTGAATTGCCGTTTCCGTCTTAATCCAAACACAAAAAACCGGGCAGCGATAAAACTTTAAAATAGATTTTCAAAGACATAAACCATTTGTATTAATAAAACAATAAGATGTTTGTCCTTAACGATAAACGGTATTTATTTGAAGACTTGATGGCTTTCAGTGCCAATAAGCAATAACAGTTTCAATTAAGTTGACTTAATATTTCTACCCTACATGTAGAGAACGTTTTTTTTAAAGAAAAGAATAGACACTATTTCCTATCAAAAGCAAAGCTCGAAAGAACTGAACGGAAGCGTAAAAGACTACAATTTAAAAACCAAACCGAGAAATAAAAAGACATCACTGGCGATGTGCTCTTAAAGCTGCGCGGCCGCGCAGATATCTGTCCGACGCAGCTCAGCAGTTTAGAATTACCGCGCCGCAAATTTTGTAAAATAACACACACAAAAATTGGATGCTGTGCAACTTTGCACACTAGTTCTTTCACTTTGGACACGGACCAACGAATCTTAGGGTGAACATTGATCATTGGTACCAGTATGTAAAAATGTGCACTCGGTTTTTACCACATGGAGTCAACATACCCAATGGGTTTATTATTACATTTTTTAAAAAAAATTAACTTGATGAGCAATTAGGACTGTAACAACTAAGGGTTTCCATTCAATGCCCGCCGCTGAAAGCTGACGATAAAGGATAACAACGTCCAGTGACCTCGGCTACAATTTTTGTTTTACACCAATGACTTTTTATCAATTGTTATTTTTAGTGCATATTTAAGTACAGTATATGAATATGGTGTATCTTACCATTTTGGAATAGAGCACACTCTTGTATCACTTCTTGTGGTTCTAATAACCCAAGGCATTAATATTAATGGTTCAAGGGGTAGAATGCGATAGGCCGGTCATCCGTACAGGAAGCCGGTCTGTGTGGACCAAAGGTTCATCTATGAACAGATACCGGAGGGCAGGTGGATAGCAGGCCGACCAAGACTTAGATGGAACTGCAGCAGCTGCATAGACCCGGAAGTCTATAAATCGTTCCGATTATAAATACGTCATTAAGCCAGCCATGGCACGACGTGGGCTGCAACGCTAAGTGTACAATGAAAATGATTACTGGAGAACAATCGGGTTATAGACAGAAGCGTGTCATTAAATCATCAAAAGAGGAGAATTCGTGGTAGATACTTTTAATATTCGACTTATTACATAATAATAAGTACGCGTGTAACACTTGCCCCAGGCTTTCTTTGCTTAAGCAACGGCCGCGACAGTCCCCAATGTCCAATCAACCAAATGACCAAATATCACAGTTCTCAATCACCCTAATCCTCAACCATCCCATCCCTAATCCCCAACCATCCCATCCCTAATCCCCAACCATCCCATCCCTAATCCCCACTCATTCCATCCCTAATCCCAAACCATCCCATCCCTAATCCCCAATCATTCCATCCTTAATCCTCAACCACCCCATCCCTAATCCTCAACCATCCCTAATCCTCAACCATCCCTAATCCTCAACCATCCCATCCCTAATCCCCAACCACCCCATCCTTAATCCTCAACCACCCCATCCATAATCCTCAACCACCCCATCCTTAATCCTCAACCATCCCATCCCTAATCCCAAATCATTCCATCCCTAATCCCCAATCATTCCATCCCTAATCCCAAACCATCCCATCCCTAATCCCCAATCATTCCATCCTTAATCCCCAACCATCCCATCACTAATCCCCAAACCATCCCACCCCTAATCCTCAACCACCCCATCTCTAATCCTCAATTACCATGTCCCCAATCCTAAACCACTACACAACTCAATTCTCAAAACACATCAATCACTTCAATCACCCCGCCTCTCAATCGCCCTATTCCCAATCCTCAACCCCTCTCTCCCCAATCATCATTATCTCCATCACACTAATCCTCAAAGACCCCAACCCCCACAATACAAACAACCCCCAAATGCAGCCCAAATTGCTACATTGATAAAATACTTCCAAGAGCCAAACATTGGAGCCTGAAGGGGAAAAAATCTAATAGGAATGAATAATAAGGGCGGTCCATTGTATTGTAATATTGTAAGGGTTCGTTCTTTTCCGTGTGAGTGGGGCGGGGGAAGAATGACGGCAATCACCAAGTCAAAAGACGTCTTCAGAATTAAGTCCAGTAACGGATCGTTTTGGCCTGTCCAGAGGTCAAACTATAAAATCGTTAATGCAGGCAGGCCGAAATTCGGGCATTGTCTGACTCCCAGAGTTCCCTAGCGACATTCAGTAATAATGGCTTTTACTCTCAAAGACCATTGCAAATTCCCAAAACAATGGCTTTGACTCGTAAAGACGTCGGCGAATTCTGAAATAATGGCCTTTACTCACAAAGACCAGAGCAACTATATGAAATCGCTTTGTCTGACTCAAAAGGCAGTCGGAAATATTGGTTTATTCGGACTTACAGAGTAGTCAAAAATAATAACTGTGTCTTCCGCACAAGGGTATTCCAAATAAAAAGCTTTGTTTGCTTTACAAGTGCAAAATATTGGGATTTGCTGCCTTAAAATTACCATTCTACTCATAACCACGGCGATAATCCAGTTGTTTGTCTTCCTTAAAAATCCCGAATTCGTCACTCCAGTGAACTTCCAGCGAAATTTCAGAGTTTTAGTTTTATTTCTTTATTTGATCATTTTTTTTTGGTACACCTTAAACTTTTGTAAGCCAGTACAACATAAAAATTTGTAAGATATTAAACCCTTAATTGTTGATTGATTGCACAGCAAAACGGTTTGTTGGAAGGTAAACCACTACATGCTGTACTATGGGAGCACCTTACCCGTGACGTACACAGCTAGCGCCATCAAATTGAAACACACCTTCTTTACATCTTCCTATCCCTCCTGATAAATAGAGCTGTTCCCATGACACCTTCTATTTGCCGTAAATACAGTATCAAAATCCGACCTTCGTAACCACTTCAAGATAATAAAAATGCTATAATCGTCCTTTATTCAATTTGGCATACATTGTATGTAAAAACATCCCAGTTGTACCGTCTTAGTCATGACCTGTATAACGAATCAAATAATACTCCATATGCCCATATTGCCCTTTCTTGCTCATGACTCGAATAACGACTCAAATAATACTCCATATGCCCATATTGCCCTTTCTTGCTCATGACCCGTATAACGACTCAAATAATACTCCATATGCCCTTATTGCCCTTTCTTGCTCATGACCCGTATAATGACTCAAATAATACTCCATATGCCCATATTGCCCCTTCTTGCTCATGAGCCGTATAACGACTCAAATAATACTCCATATGCCCATATTGCCCTTTTTTGCTCATGACCCACATAACGACCCAAATAATACTCCATATGCCCATATTGCCCTTTCTTGCTCATGACCCATATAACGACTCAAATAATACTCCATATGCCCATATTGCCCTTTCTTGCTCATGACTCGTATAACGACTCAAATAATACTCCATATGCCCATATTGCCCTTTCTTGCTCATGACTCGTATGACGACTCAAATAATACTATATATGCCCATATTGCCCTTTCTTGCTCATGACCCGTATAACGACTCAAATAATACTCCATATGCCCTTATTGCCCTTTCTTGCTCATGACCCGTATAACGACTCAAATAATACTCCATATGCCCATATTGCCCTTTCTTTCTCATGACCCATTTAACGACCCAAATAATACTCCATATGCCCATATTGCCCTTTCTTGCTCATGACCAGTATAACGACTCAAATAATACTCCATATGCCCATATTGCCCTTTCTTGTTCATGACTCGTATAATGACTCAAATAATACTCCATATGCCCATATTGCCCTTTCTTGCTCATGACCCGTATAATGACTCAAATAATACTCCATATGCCCATATTGCCCTTTCTTGCTCATGACCCGTATAACGACACAGAATATCGCATGTTGCACATACTTATGACTCATGATTCAGATAATAAACATGTTTCTCCTGAAAAATGACTCGCATAAAAGTTCAGAAATATCACGTCTCACCCTATTTATGATTAGTAGAACGATACGGAGAATATCGCCAGGTCACCCATATATACGACTTGCATAATGACTCAGAGAATATCGCTATGTCACACATACGTATGACTTGACTTTTATAACGACTCAGCGTATATCCCATGTTTTATCGAGAGTCGAGCGTGAGGGAGTCAAGGAGGCGGTCTTATCGACGGCACGTGAACATCCATCAGTCGGTTGTTTATTCATAAGCTCATTTATATTCATGGAACCGAAACGCAGATGTGGACATGAACGAGATAGTACGTCAAGCAGAAGGAGGCTGTAGGCAATGTAAATTAAGTTTGATGACGCCATTCAATTCGATGTCAATGTATCGTGTAATTCGTTTTAAGTGGGTCGTATAAGTGGGTAATTTCAACTGCTTGTACATGGGTCATCTTGACATCTTTTCATGAAAATGGGTCATTCCAATTCGTGCAAGTGGGCCATGTTCGTGTAAGTGGGTCATTTTAGGCGGGTTTTGTAAATGGGTTATATAAAAATGGTTTGCGTATTTGGGTAAGTATAGGTGGCCATTGTAAACAGGGCGCGTAATTTTGTTTGCGTAATTTTGTTTAACAGAGGTTCTCGTCAGTGGTGTTATGCGTGGAATGTGTAGGTAGACCAGTGGGTCGTGTAAGTGGGTCGTGTAAGTAGGTCGTGTAAGTGGGTCATGTAAGTGGTTGTTGTAACTGGAATGTGTAAGTATGTCGTGTAAGTATGTCGTGTAAGTGGGTCGTGTAAGTGGAATGTGTAAGTATCTCGTGTAAGTAACATGTAAATACAGAGCTGATGTAAGTAACGCCTGGCCGATAAATATGGGGGGTGGGGGTGGGGGAGGGAGGTTGCCGAGCGTATTTTCTAATAACTAAATGACGTGAGATTGGTATCTGGAAGTGATCGATGTACTTAAGATTAGAGCGGGGGGAGGGTATGAAAGGGTGCGGACGTACGCACCATTTAAACAGACAATAGTGCAAGTAATAAGCAATAGGACCAGCGAAGAAGATTGTGGGATGTAGTAAACGTTATGGCAATTAGTTTTCTGAAACTGAATGAAACTATAATAAAACGCATAGTTGGGTTACAACGAGTGTTCGAATGTTATGGAAGTTTCTACTAGCATAATTAGTTGTAATTTCAATAAGGTTCAACTTATAAATAACAAGAAATATACTCGCACTTTGTAGCGGGAGTGTGCTGACCCTTTTCCCCAGTATTAGTTGATGGTTATTACTTTTAGCCAAATTATTTATCAGATTTATCTATTACCAACCATTTTGATAATAGTACCCGTAAAAAAGGCAACTGCTTTGTGTCACTCAGCTCAATTTAAGATACGTACACGAAAATGTGCGCACCGTAATTTGACAATAAAAGATTTCCGCTTAAAATAAAAGTATTGGAAAAAAATACCGCACCAAAATGAACTCGTTTTGAATGTCCGCATGAAGCTGTTCAACATGGGATTTAATGTCTCTATTTGTCTCAACATTTCTGATCTTTTAATGAATGGCTTTCGTCAAAAGGGACAATTACAAATAAGAAAAACCCGTAAAAAAACCAAGTTTTTGACTATAAATCCTTTATGTACGAGAAGTAATTAAAAGAATGTTCATTATAATACGCAGCGCCAGACCATCCAGAAATACAAAATTGCAGTTGTGTCGTAAAACATGTTTAATATAATGCGCACCGATCCGGAATATGTTTATAAAAAGAGCTGTCAATAAAATACGCACCTTATTGCGCGACAGAAAGGTTGTTCAATATAATACGCACCGCGACGCTCTATCTCAAAAAATAGCATGATACATAGGAATAAATAAAATAATCTAAAAAATAAATAATTTAATTACGGTACATGCGATCGATCTGAAATTTTGAGACATTGTTTTTATCATCGGTACGAAACTGCCTGCAAAATTTCAGCTCGCTATCTTGCCAGCAAGTGGGTTAAAAATCGATCAAAAGTTTTGGCGACAAGGTCGGTCGGTCGGTCGGCCGCAGACACCACGAGTTAATATAAAGGATTTAATAAGAAAAACCCGTAAAAAACCAAGTTTTTGACTATAAATCCTTTATGTACGAGAAGTAATTAAAAGAATGTTCATTATAATACGCAGCGCCAGACCATCCAGAAATACAAAATTGCAGTTGTGTCGTAAAACATGTTTAATATAATGCGCACCGATCAGGAATATGTTTATAAAAAGAGCTGTCAATAAAATACGCACCTTATTGCGCGACAGAAAGGTTGTTCAATATAATACGCACCGCGACGCTCTATCTCAAAAAATAGCATGATACATAGGAATAAATAAAATAATCTAAAAAATCAATAATTTAATTACGGTACATGCTATCGATCTGAAATTTTGATACATTGTTTTTATCATCGGTACAAAACTGCCTGCAAAATTTCAGCTCGCTATCTTGCAAGCAAGTGGGTTAAAAATCGATCAAAAGTTTTGGCGACAAGGTCGGTCGGTCGGTTGGTCGGTCGGTCGGCCGCAGACACCACGAGTTAATATAAAGGATTTAAAAATATACGTAAACAATCTGCAGGTTAAAATGAATATCGTGCCAAATTTGGTCCCCGTCCGTCATTTGGTTTTTCCGTGATTGTGGAACTTACAGTCGAAAAGTGAAACATTCAAACATACAAAGATACAAACACCAACTGAGCTTTATATATTAGAATATTAACCATAAATTACGAATTATAAACTGTAACTGTAAGACGTTACAAGTAAAAAAACTTATAAGTAACAAAGTAATACCTAAATCCTTCAGAAATTACATTATAAGCCATTGATTGACATGTGTTGTGAGTCATCAGTGTGTTGTCCACATAGTGTTCTACTGACCTCTGTCGTGGGTGTGTCGTCTGCATTAAAAACTATTGATATGTGTCATCAGTGTGTCGTCTACATCAGTGCTACTCAAAGTGGTGGTCTGCGGACCGGTGCCGGTCCGCGGGCCATCCGCTGCCGGTCCGCAGAAGTTATCAAGAAAGGACAGAAAAATCTAATTCTTATCCTCCATTTTAAGCCATTAATACTAACCATGTAGATGTAGAACATGTCAATATTTCGGCAATAATCAGTAAGAATAATAAAATGAAACAAAATTTACAAAATTTCTTTTCGCTGCCACTTCAGTACAAGGAAAACAGTGCACCGGTCCCTGGAGCAATGGAAAAATTCCTGCCGGTCCGCCATACTAAAAAGTTTGAGAAGCACTGGTCTACACTGTATGCTATTGACCTGTGTCCTGAGTGTGTCGTCTGCATTGAAAGCAATTGATATGTCATCAGTGTGTCGTCTACATTGTATGCCATTGACCTGTGTCGTGAGTGTGTCGTCTGCATTGAAAGCTATTGATGTGTCATCAGTGTGTCGTCTACATTGTATGCCATTGACCTGTGTCGTGAGTGTGTCGTCTGCATTGAAAGCTATTGATGTGCCATCAGTGTGTCGTCTACATTGAATGCCATTGACCTGTGTCGTGAGTGTGTCGTCTGCATTGAAAGCTACTGATGTGCCATCAGTGTGTCGTCTACATTGAATGCCATTGACCTGTGTCGTGAGTGTGTCGTCTGCATTGAAAGCTGTTAATGAATGGGTCATCAGTGTGTCGTCGTCATTCGTCCGTCTAAGGAGACAACGAAGACGCGCCAGACTTGGGTGTTCAAAGGAACTTCTAGGTCTCGGCTTTTCACTGATCTTTCTCTCACAGGTGTTACGCATTTGTTTGTATACTCGAGCCACGCTGGGTGTGGAGGAGGTCTTTGTGTCGCGCGAGCGAGTTGCAGGTCCTTGTTTATGTTAAACTGAATGATGCAGAGTACAACGTGGTATAGCACACGGAGGCATCACACCACAGCTGTAATTCAGGGCAACTGTACACATGCGTATTGTACAAAATAAAACTGTCTACAGCAGTGCTTCTCAAAGTGGTGGTCCGCGAACCAGTGCCGGTCCGTGGGCCATCCGCCACCGGTCCGCAGAAGTTCTCAAAAAGAGGACCGAAAAAATTGTCAGTGCAGGGAAAATAGTGCACCGGTCCCTGGTGCAATGGAGAAAATTCCTGCCGGTCCACCATACTAAAAAGTTTGAGAAACACTGGTCTACAGGACAACTGTCAACAGAAAAGCCCCACCCCTCTCAAGAAGTGGACTATATAACAAAACGATGAGTTCCATTAAAAGATTAAATCATGGAGAGAGTGTTTAGTTTGGCCTTGGGGTCGAATGTATAGCGTATTCCCCCACGTCACCAATCGATATCACAATGCTCCGAGATTTGTGAGATTAAACTTTACTTTCCAAATTAACCGTCAAACATTTCTCTGACTGATAAACTTAGCTCATGTGTACCACGTCAATTTTTATTATATTTTTTGTATTATTGTTATTTTTTAAATAGGATATGAATGTTTTAAATTTAATGGATTTATAAATATATGTGATACTATTTGTATGTGAGACGCTGTTGAGCCCAGCTGCTGGCCGGGGTGCTGTGCTGTATAAACTATCAAATTACTATTTTTACTATCATTATGGAAACAAAACCAAAAGGGGGACGGATTGGTTGAGACTAATCAATAATTTCTTGGCATTTCTGCATTATGCCCAGAGCTCTGTATTGCTTAGGCTGCCTTCAAATGTCTTTCCCGGTACTTTTATTCGACCGACTTCCCGAGTTACTTAGATTGACGTGCACTTTAATACCCCCTCCCCACCTTGCCGCGGTCCAATGAAGATGCTCAGGGGATATTATTGGAATGGGCATTAAAGCAGTGCATAGGGCTGAACGCGGCCAGGTTCCTGGAAAAATCGAGGTGGGAGCGTGCACATAAACTTTTCTCGCCTCGTAGGCACGCACTTAAAAATTTATGTAAATGAATTTGGTTTACTTATGGAAAATGTCTAATACTTAATTAAGTAATCATGTAATTTTTATTATAAAAAGTAAACCATCACATTTTTTAATTGCCCGGAAATATATATTTTACAATACGTGACCACCGCCGAAAACATTTTTTCCTTCAAAATTTAAAAGGTCTGCATTACATTTATTGATGTATTGTTCCATAAAGTTTCCATATAATAGAATTTGAATTCTATTAATTGTAATTACGGTGACTGTCATTTATTGTTTACTCGTTATATTTACATCTGGTAGCGGTGGGCCGTCAAAACTCAAAACTCAAAAGTATTAAAATTTCAAAGTAACTAAACTAAAATAATTTAACTGGGTCCAAGTAACATTTTAAATACTATGATTAAGTGGGTCCAAGTAACATTTTAAATACTATGATTAAGTGGGTCCAAGTAACATTTTAAATACTATGATTAACTGGGTCCAAGTAACTTTTTAAATACTATGATTAACTGGGTCCAAGTAACATTTTAAATACTACAATTAAGAACACCTTACGATGCTGGATTTTTGGTTGAAACTTCAATTTTTCATAGCCATTTTCATTTGCAAACAACAACAACAAAAAACTGATCAGGTTCATTATTTAATTACTTTTTTTTAAAAATATTTCAAATGAATTGTTATTTGAAGTTTCAATAAACATTTTTTAAATCACAAAAAAAACTTTGAAATTAGTAAAATTTATTACCAGATAATTTTTAAAAATCTCACCAATTTCAAGAAAATAAACACGTCTTATTTATTTATGATTGAACTGGACACGTCTTATTTATGTCTGATTGTAGCTGACCCAGGTAATTTTTTAAAATATCAAGGTAATTTTTAATACCCAAGTAATGTTTTTAAAAAAATGTTCATTTCATGTAATAACAATAATTTTAATTGAAACACAAATCAGTGATCAACTACTTGATTACAAAAAGAAAATCGAGTAGGTAAATATTTAATTGAAACCCCCTCCGGCACAAACACTAGTCGCTACGCCACTGCACGTGAATACTTGGTCAAATGTAAACATGACTAATAACTACTCAGCCAAGCGCTCATGCTAATGGGGGAAAAAAACACAACATAAACACGGACACGAAGCACAACGATAGGTAACACGACGCCATTTTAACCTTTACAAACCCGAGGTGAAAAAAGAGTAGACAACCTTGTACTGTATAAGATCTATGGTTTGGGGGGTGAAGAACATGTTTGAGAACCACTGATTAGAATGCCCCCGAGCCAACTATTCCACAACAGTTAAAATGAACAGATTGCTTGCTCCCAACCGAGGAATGTTTCATCAGCTAAGAATAGATTACAGCTGCCAGTCTAAATACATACCGGAGAGTTTTTAGCTCTCTTAATAACTTACTTTAAAAACGCTATGCCCACCGCGTATTCTATTTGTAGACTTCGGATTTGGGCTAACCGACGACATGGTATAATAAAGTATAATAAAGAATGCGACACATGCCTCTACCAGCCAGGTTTGGTTCTAAGAAATAAATAATTAGGGACTTATTTATTTCATATTTTTGGCTAGGCTTACTTTCTTTACTTCTAGGCCTACTGACTCTATGTTATCAAAGTTTGTTTTAAATAAATTATTTGTGTATAACTGCGACCCCTACTCTTCCAAATTTATATAAACGATTAACCGACAGCATCTCATTAGGAAAAAAATGTAGGATATTTGATGATAATTGTATAATTTATAGAACAATATAATCAAAACAAGACAGCAAAGTCTTTAAAAAAGACCAAGATGAATTAATAAAATGGGAAACAAATTGTAGTTTAATGTCTTTCCAACCATAAAAGTGTCAACTGTTAGAAGTAACAAAGAAAAATAATCAAATATTTAAAGTATTTCATACATGAGAAACAACTAATCCAAAGAAAATATGAAAGATGCTTAGGGTAAATAATGAGAAATTATCATGGAATCCCCATGCCAATGAAGTAATTAAAAAATCAAACAAAGAGAGACTTTTACACATGTAATAAGAATATTAAACTAAAATGCTACCTTACTTTGGTGAGACCTGTACTAGAATATGCATCTTCTGTATGGGATCCATCAACCAAAGTTAACATGGATCAACTAGAACAAATTCAAACAAGAGCTGCTAGATTCATTACTGGATAATGTTCGAAACTGACAAGAATAACACCATTAGTTAAATCATTAAACTTAAAAACCCTAGACCAGTGGGTCCCAACATTTTTTGGGTGCGACCCCTTTTTATAAAAGCCATGTGACCAGCGACCCCAATGAAATTCAAATAAGTCATTTTCAATAAAGTCTTTCAACAAAATAGAGCAAATTTGCATCATAGTGTCGATAGTAGGCGACCCCCAGGTGGGTAACTGCTGCACTAGACAATAGACGTAGAAGAACAAAGAGCAAAGTACATGTATGATGTAGTAATAATATATAAGGCAGTTAATTCTAACTTGGACTTATCTTATCTTATCTTATCTGTTTACAGACGCTCCTTCTATACAGAAGATTATTGCGTCCTACCTTATCTATGGTTTGTGTTTAGTCCTGCATTTTTATTAGAGATTTAAATGTTGATAAAGTGTTGGTTTTCCTGGATTCTTCAGGCAACCCATTCCACGCCCGAATTCCGGACGGGAAGAAGGAAAACTTGTATGTGTTTGTTCTTGCATACGGAATAAGAAAGGTGTTTTTATCCTTATGTCTATCTGAGGGTTGTATTAAGTTATCTTTGTGTTGTATTTCTAAATTAGAATTAATTGCTTTATGTATGATTACTACTTTGCTCTTGGTTCTTCTATCCTCTAGTGTTTCAAGGTTTAATGATTTAACTAATGGTGTTATTCTTGTCAGTTTCGAATATTCTCCAGTAATGAATCTGGCAGCTCTTTTTTGAATTTGTTCTAGTTTATCAATGTTTTCTTTGGTGGATGGGTCCCATACAGAAGATGCATATTCTAGTACAGGTCTCACCAAAGTGAGGTAGCATTTTAGTTTTATATCTCTATTACATTTGTTAAAGTTCCTTTTTATAAAGCCTAAGGTTTTGTTTGATTTTTTAATAACTTCATTGACATGGGGATTCCATGATAGTTTCTCATTTATTAAGACTCCTAAGTATTTTGCATCTTTAGTTTGGGTCAGTTCTTTTCCATGAATGTAATATTTTGAATTTATTTGTTTCTTTTTCTTTGTTACTCTTAACAGTTGACACTTTTCTGGGTGGAAAGACATACTCCAGTTAGTTTCCCATTTTATCAATTCATCTAAGTCTTTTTGTAAAATTTTGCTATCTTGTTCTGAGTTAATTGTTCTATAGATTATACAATCATCAGCAAATAACCTAACTTTTGTACCTGTTGAGATGTTGTTGGGTAAATCATTTATATAAATTAAAAAGAGTAAGGGACCTAGCACAGTTCCTTGTGGAACTCCTGAGTTAACCTTTATTGGTGCAGATTTAGATCCATTAATTATTACAGTTTGCTCCCTGCCCAAAAGGAAGTCTTGGATCCAGTGATGTAAGGAACCTGAGATTCCAAAGTAGTTAAGTTTTTTAAGTAAACTAAGGTGGTGAACTTTGTCAAATGCTTTTGAGAAGTCTAGTAATATTGTATCTATTTGATCATTTTTGTCTAAGCCTTTTGATAGTTCATCTATTAAACCTATTAATTGTGTTTCACATGATCTGTTTTTTCTAAAGCCGTGTTGATGTGGGCATAGGGCATTATATTTGTCAAGGTGGTTAACTATTCTACTATATATTATGTGTTCTAGTAATTTACAGGTGATACTAGTAAGTGATACAGGCCTGTAATTACCAGGGTCTGATTTATCCCCTTTCTTAAAGAGTGGAGTTACGTTAGCTAATTTCCAATCCTGGGGCACTTTACCCTGGTTTAGAGAGGCTTGAAAGAGAACTACAAGGATTGGGGACAGTTCATTGCTTAGTTCTTTTAATAATCTTGCAGGCAAATCATCTGGGCCAGTAGCTTTGTTTATTTTTAAGTTTTTTAGGAGTGAATGTATACCTATCTCATCTACAGTTATGTTACCTATTCCCTCCATTTTATTTAAATTTATTAAAACTTTCTTGTCGCCTGAGGCAGAAAAAGATGATGCAAAATATGTGTTAAGGACTTGGAGATACAACACAAAGATAATATAATACAACCCTTAGTCTTAAGTTAGTTCGATGGAAGTTTGTTGAAAATATATTTACTGATTTTGAAAGGCGTTGGGTTTGTTGTGTGTGCTTTTTGTTTTTGGTTTGTTTATTTTATTTTTAATACATATCAGCAGGTTTTTTTATTTGTTTTTTATTGTTGTTTTTTTTGTTTTTTAAATGCCATGAGAGAATATTTGTGCCAGTGAAAACTTGGGTCTGATTTCTGACTCGTCAAGGGCTGACCTGTCATTTGATACACGTCTGATGTACGCTAGGGGCGAGGGCGTGTGAGGCCCGGGTTTTCCCATCACGTCAGACTCAAGACCATCTACGTTTCGACTTGTGTTACAGCGAAAACTGAACCTCACAGTAGTCAAAGATCGAGTATGACGAAGCAGGGGCACAAAAACTACCCGTGAAAAAAACGGAGCGAGGGGTGTATGTGCAGTGTGAATGACACGGAAAATGATAAATAGAAGAAATGTGAGTTTGTGAGAGTTGCTGGGATCGGTGGATCGGAACAGTCAGTAAGATAGTAAGATTGGAATAAAGGGGCGGAGCAAGTTTGGAACGGAGATCGGAGCAGTCAGTAAGATTGGAATAGGGGGTCGGAGCAAGTTGGGCACGGAGATCGGAGCAGTCAGTAAGATTGGAATAGGGGGTCGGAGCAAGATGGAAACAAAGATCGGAGCAGTCAGTAAGATTGGAATAGGGGGTCGGAGCACGTTGGGAACGGAAGTCGGAGCAGTCAGTAACATCGGGGCATGGCAGGGGAGAAGAAGAAAATTAAGAGCAGAGTGGAGGGTAAGAGACGGGGCAGGATGTGAGTTGGAGGAAGATTAGGAAAGGAAGTAGGAGTGAGTTTATGGACAAGGAAAGGCGGGCTTGACTGGGCTAATGTCTGGCTAACTGCTAGCTTAACTCGTACTTTTATTTCAAGTAAGTTCTTTTAGTACATAGCCTCCAATCTAAACATTCCTCTGGTTCACATTTCTCTTCTTCAGTTAAACACCGAAAAAATGATGTTGACAACACCAACCCTTTGAGATCGATAACACCGCATGATGACATCAACCCATAGACATCACTAACATCACATGATGACATCAACCCATAGACGTCACTAACAGCACATGATGACATCAACCAATAGACATCACTAACACCACACGATGACATCAACCCATAGACGTCACTAACAGCACATGATGACATCAACCCATAGACATCACTAACATCACATGATGACATCAACCCATAGACGTCACTAACAGCACACGATGACATCAACCCATAGACGTCACTAACAGCACATGATGACATCAACCCATAGACATCACTAACATCACATGATGACATCAACCCATAGACATCACTAACACCACACGATGACATCAACCCATAGACGTCACTAACAGCACATAATGACATCAACCCATAGACATCACTAACACCACACGATGACATCAACCCATAAACATCGCCAACACCACACGATGACATCAACCCATAGACATCGCCAACACCACACGATGACATCAACCCATAAACATCGCCAACACCACACGATGACATCAACCCATAGACATCGCCAACACCACATGATGACATCAACCCATAGACATCACTAACATCACATGATGACATCAACCCATAGACATCGCCAACACCACATGATGACATCAACCCATAGACATCGCCAACACCACATGATGACATCAACCCATAGACATCGCCAACACCACACGATGACATCAACCCATAAACATCGCCAACACCACACGATGACATCAACCCATAGACATCGCCAACACCACATGATGACATCAACCCATAGACATCACTAACATCACATGATGACATCAACCCATAGACATCGCCAACACCACATGATGACATCAACCCATAGACATCACTAACATCACATGATGACATCAACCCATAGACATCGCCAACACCACATGATGACATCAACCCATAGACATCGCCAACACCACACGATGACATCATCCCATAGACATCGCCAACACCACACGATGACATCAACCCATAGACATCACTAACATCACATGATGGTCACAAAACGAGTCCTTCAAAACAACCTTCCCACGACGAACAATGGCTCCACTCCGTTACCCACCCATGTATCGTCTGTCGTCTGCTTCCTACGTATTTTTTTTTACCATCACAAACTCACGGCCGAATTGGCAAGTTTCCGGTTCCTGACGGCGCAGCACCGAAACGTAATGTAAAAAATATGGAACACTTGTCTGAGTGAGTGAGTGTGTTGTGTGTGTGTTTTGGGGCAGATAAGGCCTGGAACAATGGGAGCCAACGGGGCCAGGAACAATGGGAGCCAACGGGGCCAGGAACAAAGGGAGCCAACGGGGCCAGGAACAATGGGAGCCAACGGGGCCAGGAATCCATATTCTTGGCGGCTATCGGGGTTTTAAATCGAGGGATTTGTATTTTTTTAAAGGCCTCTAAGAAATAATTACAGAACATAACTTCGGAAGAAAGGAAGTAGGAGCGGGTGGGGGTGGGGGTGTCATGGTGACTGGTGACTGTTAGAATTAATCGAAGCGACCATTCGACAATAATGACGTTCGCAATATGTCAGCAATGTTCCCTTTAAGCTGAGAGCCCGCGCAGATATCTGACCGACGCCGCGCAGCAGTTTAGATTTACCGCGCAGCAAATTTTGTAAATTTAACTTTGGTACATTATCACCAGAATACAACAACAGCAAATAAAAAGTGTGATCTTGAGTATTATACTCCAGCCCTTCAGGCTTTTAATTTGGACCCCCTCTTCCCCAGCCCCACCAGCCATTCCGAATCCCGGTATCCAAGCATTTCCATTGGCCCGAAAAGTGCTTTTCCACTCATTTCCCCAATCAGAGATTTATCCGCACAAATATTCTCAAACACCATCCCTCATTTTCCGACACTGACATCACATTGCTTATGACAAACAGCGTCGCATTACATTAATACGAATAATTGCATTGTTTAAAAGAAGAAAAAAAGGGGGGGGGGTGGTCTGAAGACAGAACAACAAAAACTAAATGAACGGCGCACATGTCAAGTCAACATATCTATGATTCATCATCAGTGCCAAGGTCAACAACTCATTTCATTTAATTGCAAATGGATACTCGTCAGAAGTCTGTCAACAGAGCACCTCGGCAGCGGCTTTTCCCTCCTTGGAATTAGGGCTGTCAATTTTGTTGAAAAAAGCTGCCCGGGTACCCGTGAAAATATCGAACGGGTACCCGGGTTACCCGTTCTAAACGTCGTATAATTTTCCCCGTCATGACCGCTATACAATGGAACCTAGCCACCATCCATGCACCTCATTTCACACAGTATTAGTAGCCAACGGCTTGCTTCCAGTAACATACTATTACTAATGCACTACAATTAACTACAATTTACAATGCACTAATTTTTTTTATTCAATTCCTGCTGTAAATGCATTCGTCATACTCATAAACTAAAACTAGAGTAAACTGAACATGCAAACAAAATATCAACAGAATGACGTAACGTTCAATGTCATACATACCTTGAATGTTAATATCCACTTGGCGTCGGTAGTCAATGCTAAGGGCGATGACGTATGCTATACTGCGGTAAATTTCAAGTGATCGTGCTTTGGTCAATGGTACTGCTTTTGTTGACACCAACAAGTTTCTGATATAGGTGGGTCAGCGGTTTTTTTATCAATATAAATTTTACGAATAGCTTTCAGATGGCGTTTTATCGCACTGGGTTGTCACCCTTCGCAGACACAATTTCACTACAATGCTGCATTTTGCAGTGTCACTGTCAACTCGCTTGGCATGATTCCACACTTACCCATCTTATTAACCATAAAAGCTGACAACTTTAGGTGTATATCAATTTTTGGGCTAGGCAAACACGTGTTAATGAACCCAAGAAACACACGCGAATGCAAGAGTGTGGGTTATAGCAGTGCTTCTCAAAGTGGTGGTCCGCGGAAGTTATCAAGAAAGGAGAGAGAAATATAATTATAATCCTCCAATTGCTACCAATAATACTAACCCTATAGAATTTGTCATTTTTTACAATAAGCTAATAAATGAAAGAAATAAAAGGAAATAAAATACATTTCGCTTCCATGTAAGTACAGGGAAAATAGTGCACAGGTTCCTGGTGCAATGGAAAAATTCCTGCCGGTCCGCCATACTAAAAAGTTTGAGAAGCACTGGGTTATAGGATTGAAGAGAGAAATGGGGGGGGGGTAGAAAAACGACATTAGATAGTATCAATCGGTCTCCCACTGTCGGCTATTTCAAAGCAAAGTTAGTCTGAAAGCAAGGGTGTTTTTATGAGAAAAAAAACCAGACACGGCATCTTTCATCTCTGTGCAGTCCATCCTCACGGCCGACTCCTGCCCATCCTACACTGTTAGTAACTATTTTATTTATTAAATTTAAATACTGACGACCTTGTACTCATTATTAACATCTGTGTTTCTAGGTCAGTACGTGTTATTGAACACAAGAAGTAGAAGCTAATGAAAGGGTGTGGGTTATAGGAGTGAAGGGAGGAGAGGGGGAGGGGTAGATAACAACATTAGCTAGTATCAATCGGCGTATTTCAAAGCAAAGTTAGTGAAAGCAGGGGTGTTTTTTTTTATTAACAAACAGCGTCTTTCATCTCTAAGCAGTCCATCCTTTTTTGGCAGAGGACTTTTGTTGTCTTTATATGATTCTTTTAAAGAACCATAACTTTTTTGTGTTGTTCGGTTTCTGTTTCACGTTGAGAGAAAAAAGATTTAACAAATACATTGTAGTTTGTAGTGACCGTTGACAGATATTTCTCCTTAGATCTACTTCTAAGCATATTTTGGAAACAAAAATTTTCATTTGATAAATTGTTTCGCGAGCCCCAATGTAAACACAAAAAAGCCGCACGGGAGCCGAAGTTTGGCCTACGGTTAATATAGCCTATAGACCTTCAAGCCACATTTTCACGGGTACCCGAGCGGAATTTTATTACCCGGGTAATCACACGGCAACGGGTACCCGGGTCCCGGGTACCCGTTGACAGGCCTACTTGGAATCAATGCTTTTTTTCCCCTCCTTTGAATCAAAGGAAGTTGTATGAGAAATGTTGTTTTTTTATAAAGATTTGTATGTAAATATATTATTTTATTTTATATATTATTTATTTATTATAGGGCCTGGGGTGATGATACCGAAACGTCTTTCTGGTAATTGTGTAAGTTTAAATTATTGTTAATTGACTTTCTGCATTGCATTCGGACATGATAAGAAAAGGTCTGACGTCATACTACAGCGTCGTCTATATTACCACGTTTTTATTATTACACGCTTTTATTACACGCTTTTATTTAATTCACACTGTTTGTATGTTTTATCCATCCATCCTTCCTTCAAATCTTGTAACGTAAAATTAAACCACTTCTGATGGTCCTAGAGATCTCAAAATTTTACCACATATAGATCGTGGATGACAATGCATTGTAATAAAATTTCAGATCGATTGAATGTACCGTAATTAAATTAATGCACTTTTAGTTTTTGTCTATATAAAATATTTTCACTCGCATCAATGAACCACGCCTCAATTCGCCCTAGAGGGTATACAATTAATCTCAATGTGTTGACGTCAGATGTGGGTGGTAAAGAGTTTTTATTATAACTTTAAAAATGACTATCATCATCAAGTCTTGCTGGCCGAAATATTAGAATGATCGATTGCCGACATGGTGGTACGAGGTTCAATTATCAGTTTGGGCATTGTTTTTTTTTATACATAAATTTGTAATTAATAATCTTTCTTTTTACCACTATCACATTTTAGTTATTGACAATTAAGTTTAAATAATTAAATTGAATTGATAAGGTCGAAAAATCAATTTTAAAAAATGTTGATAGTAAAAAGTGGAAAATAAAATAATTTTAAAAAATCTTTTTTTTAAAAAGGACACGCTTTTCTTTACATATAGAAAGTGCACTAAAAAGAAGAAAATAAAAATTTTCTATGATAACAGGTGAAATCGGTGAACCTATCCACAGCAAATAAAAGCGTGGGGCGCTAATCAAAACTCTCTATCATGTACAAGGCTGCGAAACATAAATACAAATTTGTATGAATATTGATAAACATTAAAAGTTTCACAACTTTGATCATATAAATGCTACTATCACATTAATTAGAAATATGTACCTATATGTAAGAGAATATTTCCAATGAGAAATGATTTGTGATGGGCGCCCCACGCTTTTATGTGCTGTGGATAGGTTCACCGATTTCACCTGTTATCATAGAAAAAATTTATTTTCTTCTTTTTAGTGCACTTTCTATATGTAAATTATTTGTAAATAAAAGCGTGTCCTTTTTAAAAAAAGATTTTTTAAAATTATTTTTTTAACTTGCTTTCGCCATGTTTGTCCGCAATTTTTCAAATTTGTCAACGTAAAATTAAACCACTCCTGGTGGTCCCAGAGATCTCAAAATGTTACCACATATAGATCTTGGTCGACAATGCATTGTATTAAAATTTCAGATCGATCGAATGTACCGTAATTAAATGATAAATGTATGTACCCGTCTGCTGTTGTTGACATATACGAGTTCACCCTGTGACCACATCACCGTGGTATTAAAACGTTGGGCAGGCGCTTATGAGGTGTTTGGTACAAAGAAAAAATAAATAAAGGGAAAAAATATTTTTTTAACAGGTTTTTATAAGTGTACGTAAAATAAAGAAAATAATTTAAAACGTATAAGTTCAAGTACTTTGATTTAATATGACTAAAAACGTGGGGCGGGCGCTTATGAGGTTTTACATATGCAGTTCACTCATTCTCTCCCTTATAGATCTCTCTTTAACTTTTATGCCAAACACGCGTCTTACGTTTTTAGTCATATTAAATGAAAGTACTTGAACTTATAAGTTTTAAATTATTTTCTTATTTTTGGTACACTTATAAAAACGTGGTTTTTAAAAATCTTTTTTACCTCTATTTATTCATTCCAAGCTTAAAGTGCAAAAAACAACTGTGTATCCCATTTGAGATGTCCCGACACGACCTTAAGATATAACTGTCTATACTCGTGCTATCTTTAGCCCAACTTTTAGCATTTGTTCATGCGAATTTTAATGAGCGGTTTGTCATCCCCTATTCAAGTTCAGGGTCGCTTCGACTTGCTACAAGCTGTTTCCGTTAATTATTAACATAATTTCTGACCTAGTTGCCGTGCAGATATCAGGTGTCAGGTGTGTTGTTGTTTTTTTTTCCGTTATGTTTGTTAGAACTTGCTTGTATGTTAGATTGAAAATTTATTTGAAGACTACGCTGGGCGTGTACACTGGGTTCAAGAATCGCCCAACAGAAATCTTCACAGCTTGTCAGCGTGGTCGAAAGAACTAAAATTTAAATCCAAAGTAAATATTGAATCTTGACTTCCTATGCGTTGCATGTGCCTGCTTGTAGAAGTCGAATGATGACCTCACACGAGGTCCCTGTGTGTTTGTAGAAGTCGAATGATGACCTCACACGAGGTCCCTGTGAGTTTGTAGAAGTCGAATGATGACCTCACACGAGGTCCCTGTGTGTTTGTTGAAGTCGAATGATGACTTATATGTGCTTGTAAACTGTCTTGGACACGGATCTCGAAATCTGATGTAGCTGAAGTTTGTTACAAAGTGTAATGTATGAAACGGTGGTGGGATTTATTGACTAAAATATGTCTGAGGAGGGTCAGAGATTCAGAAGGGGCACGGTGGTTAAGCTGCATCCCCTTTTGGCTGGTGCCATCTTTAATGTTCTTAGTTGTCCCCCCGGTTTGGTCTTGACTGTACAGGAGCTATGATGGTTAAGGTAAATGAAATTTTGGTTTAGTCTAAGTCGAAGATAAATTTTTTTTAGAAATAATAAATAATATAATAGCTCAAGTCACTGGAACATTGGATCCATAACGGAATGCTATGACGTCATTGTTTGAGCTAATAATGTTAATATTCGCCTAACAAGGTGCGCATCAGTAGGTGTGCAAAATAATTATAAATTAAAGACTCGCCGTAAAAAATTAAATGACGTCATTATTTTAGCTTATATTTTAAATTTGGATAAGGGAATGATGTAATAAGAGGATTTGAGGATTTATAATTATAAAATACTTTGTGTACATTTCAAGTAGTTTAATATTTCGTATTTATCAAACAAGGATAGGTTACTTGGGCTTTTGAAAAAAAAACAACTAGTTTAAAGATAATTACATCGGGGATCCAGGAAGAAATCTTTGTTAACTAGATCTTTGGCGCCCTCGGGGGGTCAAGGGGAGGGGTATCTTCAGACTGCGTCTTACATGGGGCTGCTACTAAATAAACATTTCTCTCTCCTTCCCTCTCCCTCCCCCATCTCTCTATCCCTCTCTCTCTTTCTCTCTCTCCCTCCCTCCCTCACTCTCTCTCTCATGTTAGGAATTGTTTGGTAATGTTATCTGGATTTTTACCATGGGTGTGCTTTATCCGTCTGGATATTTTCTTTTTGAAGTCCATCAAATTTTTTAAAGCTCCTGGTGCGTTCTAACTAAGCTGTATTTACGAAAGCCTAAGCCTAAACTTACAGCGTCACGCTCGCTGTCCTCTGTGTTTCCACTCTTCAGCCTTAAGGAAACACACAAACACTTGCCATAATCAGGGTTAAAGATCTTGTCTACAAGAAGCCACACAACAACAACAACGTAGCGGCTACTGCAATCTCCAACTAAACTGTTATTGTTCGCCCAACTGCATGCGATGATGACCTTGGCCTGACCTCAAACGTGGCATACCACTGCCGTGTCACTGGCCCCCATCTCCGCCTCATGACGTTAGGGGTCAAAAAATCACCAAAGCCAGCCCAGATCCCCCAACCCCACCCCCTACCCTATATTCGTATGGTCCCACCGCTAAGTTACCTGGCCGTGATCCAGGTAGAAGCCAAGTGTCGACTAATGCGGTTTGAAGAGATCAACCTTATTGCCCGGTAAACCTGTTTGATGTCAATTTAAGATTAAGATTTTTACTCTAATTAAATTCCAGTTTCACGCTTAACATAAATCTTTAAGCCAGAGGCGTCCAACGCTTTTGGAAATGGTTTTTTTTTAAAGGTAAATCATGAGGGCGTAGAGGGTAAACATCCAGTACCCTTTTTTTTTAATTTAACAACTACGTGGAGAGAGCGTGTGACATACATGGAATAGACTATCAAACAAAGGACATGAGAGAAAGCGTGTGAAATACATGTAATTAGATTATCAAACAAAGGGCATGAGAGAAAGCGTGTGAAATACATGGAATAGACTATCAAACAAAGGGCATGAGAGAAAGCGTGTGAAATACATGGAATAGACTATCAAACAAAGGGCATGAGAGAAAGCGTGTGAAATACATGGAATAGACTATCAAACAAAGGGCATGAGAGAAAGCGTGTGAAATACATGGAATAGACTATCAAACAAAGGGCATGAGAGAAAGCGTGTGAAATACATGGAATAGACTATCAAACAAAGGGCATGAGAGAAAGCGTGAAGTAATATGTATTCAAATATCACTGAGGCAAAAATTAGCGTATTTGTGTGCTGATCTTGCAAGCTAGACTTTAGATGTGATTTGCGACACTAACAAAGGTTAGACAATATGGTTGAACACTGACGTGTGATGGTGAATTTACTGAACATTGGTACTTGAACTTGTATTGGTTTGACGAGTTGAAGGTTCGCTTGTGATGGTTGGAAGTTGTATACATATTTTTTAATACTTGGGTACAGCGCTACATGAATTATCAAGCTATTATTATTATTATTATTACTATTTGCACATGTGGGTAGATTCGTATGTATAAGTTTACATACTCGATAAACAAAAATCAATGTAAAACAATCTATATGTATATGTTTCAAAATGACAGATTTCTCGAAATCATTGGCTCAGTTGCTACATTTCTGCCTGAGAGCTTTTTTCTCGCACTGACCAATGTCTGTATTATGATCATGTCTGATGAGACAGTTTTGTTCTGTACTAGAGTGCCCGACTTATTGCTCGCTATTCGATTATTCGTGATGACAATAATAAACTTTGACAACGTGATCAGCGTTGTAATTTGTAAGAATATGTTTCAAAAAAGAGAAAAATTTGTGTCACAAGAAACAGAAAGGAATTGTCATAATATGGCCCGGCGGAAATCTATTAATAGAAATATTGGAGGTTTTGACGAATTTCATAAAAATTTAATAAAACATACGAGTCAATATGTAAATGTAAATATAATGAGAATCTTATCTGCCATCTTTTTATTCTTCGTTAATTTAAAACAGCTTATTAGACTTGAAAATGGAAAAAAAACAGTTTCGTAATTTCACTATGACTATGCTAACAATTGTAAGAACGTATCGATTCGACTGTGTCTATTTTATCTATGCTTCAAAACATTGTTCCGCTAAAATGTAATCTAAAAATAGAACATTACTCAAATGAGTTATGACGTGTTCCAGTTTTAGAAATGACAAACCCTATTCGACGAAAGCGCACCACAGCCGCTCAAAAAAAAATATTGGAATAGCTTGAAGAACACCATCCTTTCATTTTTGGTGCCTTGCCGCTTAGCCTGTAACCACTGAATGCTAACTGCCCCCCATGCACAGTCTGACAATGGTTCCCGCATTCTTGGTCGAGATGGCCTGGCGGGAAACAGCGACTGGAGAGAAGAAAGGGAATGACTCAAAGGTGGAGGGGGGGGGGTGTGAGGGATGAGGAGGTGAGAGAAACAGCTGGACGGCCTAAGGGGCAACATCAGAACTAAGGTCAGCTTTCTGAAGTGTGTGTGGGGGGGGTGGGGGTGGGGAGAGAGAGAGTAGGGGTCTACTCGGGCAGTTTCAACCATATCTTACCCCCGCCCCTTTTAACATTTCCAGGATTGGCTTGCTCATTGTAAACAAATGTGACGGCTGGCGAAGAGGGTGGCGTATTACATGGGTGGGGTGCACGCCTTACAAATGTTAAGTCCAAGAGTTTGATCCAACATTCCAACATGCAAAACGTGTACTGGAGAATTATCTTATCTGTTTACAGACGCTCCTTCTATACAGAAGATTATTGCGTCCTACGCTTATCTATGGTTTGTGTTTAGTCCTGCATTTAGTCCCTGACCAGGCGATATATAATATATGCGCTTTCAATATGAGGTTCACTCCCACAACCTCTTGTAAAAAAGAACATATCCATAAATCTATCCAGAGATCACTGCCCTGGGTGTGACATGTCAGCGGACATCTGACCTCTGCCTGACTCCAGAGAGCTGAGATGCAAAATCGTTCGTGACATTCTTTTCAATGACCCCCTCCCACCTCCCTCCCGTCCCAACTCGTCCTCCCGACCTGTGCATCACCCACGCGACTGACCGGCCCAAAGGGGGGCTGCTGCTTTGCATGAGGTCAGTGTACTTCAGCGACCCCTCGGCATAGGCCGACAACAAGAGCACGAGTGTTGTCCCGAAGGTGTGTCACGTCACCTGAACACACTCAAGTGAGTGATCTATCTCTAATCCTTTGATCCCTGTGCCAGGACTGAACTGTACAGCCGAGCAGTTAGTGGAAATGTATTACTAAACGGACTTTAGAAAAGAACAAAATGAATCAGACAAAATAAGAAAAGAAAACGTTGAAATCATATATATACACTATTTTAAAACACCCATTTTCTATTTGCATGGTTGATGTAATACTTCAAAAAGCCATTACGAACTTCTAAACTGCAAATGCCCACTTAAATTTCAAATTACCCATGCCGATTACAAGACAACATTGGCCCCAGACAATCTCCATCAAAAGTGATTGTCGAGAGAAGCTCACAAGTTTAAAAAAAAACTGATTGCAGTGTGGTAAATAAGTTTGTCATTAAGAATTGAGAAGACATCTGAACAAACAGAACAGAGTGAAGTTACTTGAATTTACCATAATACCGTGGTTATTGGCGTTCTTTCGGTTAATAGTTAATACCTTATGGAACTAAAACTGCATACCAGCGGCACGGTGGTCGAGCTGCTTGAAGGTTCAAATCTCTAAGACGGAATGTATTTGATACGGAGGCTAATGGAAATATTACCAACTCAGGGAATTTAGTAATTTACCCTCCCAAGAAATCTTAAAATCCCCTAAAATATCAACTCAAGATATCCCGTGAACATAATTTAAAATGATTATCTCTTTTTTTAATTCTATTTTCTTCTTTTTTTTAAAAGTATTATTCCTTTATCAATCTCTCAAACATCGGTTTTTTTTCCTCCACTAGTCAATAACAACATTGGAATGATTTCTATCCTAGGATGAGCGTACTTCTATCCCAGGATGAGCGTTACTTCTATCCCATTTCCCGGTAACATGACGGAAATGTGACTGAAAAGTGACTAGAAAAGATGGTATGTGAGACGGATCTTCACCGTCTACTTGTACCAACACAATCGTGACAAAAGAGAAGATGACAGGTGACACTTGACAGTGAGGACGTGTTGACAACGTGTACTCATCAAGATAGTCAGATAGTATTCCTCATAAGATAACAGGGCGGCGGAGTGACGGAGATAGAAAAGAAGCTTTGCAGGCGGAACGAGTGAGACAGAGAGAGAGAGAGAGTGAGAGAGAGAGAGAGAGAGAGAGGCCTAGCGAATTAGTTAGCGATACTGGTCGAAAGAAGACAGAAAAAAATCAATAACGGAAATATCAAGTAAGTGACTTATATTTTGAAGGTACAGGGAAACGTGTGGACGTCATTTGTCGCCATTAGCTGAATGTCAAGCTAGATTATTGGTCGGCAATTTTATGCCGCGGTGGTGGTTGTGGTAACCAGGAAGTAAGGCCAGGGCGGGGAGGCGGGAATGTTGTATTTCTGTCTCCTGGGGCAGTTGAATTGTTGGATGGCATGTAGATTGCTGTGTGAATTCCCCGCCCTTCCCTCTATCTGACCCATCCTTACTCTCCCCACCCTACACTCCACAATCCCCAACTTTACTTCCCCACCATCCCAACTTTACTTCCTCACCCTACCAACCATCTTCCCCATACCATCCCCATCTTTACTCTCCACTGCCCTAATTCGCATTTCGCTAAGCCCCTCAGTGGCTCAGTCAGGACAATGGAGATGGCCGAAGAAATGCAGGTGCCACTTATACAAGTACACACAGGAACTGTGCACGTTCTATAGACTATAAGTACCGTGACGTGTCAACACACCATCTTGGTATTCCAAGACCCAAGTTTGCTTTGGAGTGAGTATCCAGGTGTGTGTTTATGTGGCACACAAACAAATTGGTGCTAAATTTTTCATGAAATTTGTAAATCGTTTAAAAAATCAAAATTTAATTATTTATTTTTTAAAATACGAACTCACCTAAGTTTGTTGGGATCCAAAGTTTACTCCACAATCCAAAGAAACCATAGGCACCATATCCATAACATCGAATTTTTATCCAGGTCTTACTGACTATCCGTCATGAAATCACAAAGAAATTAAAGCATTTTCTTTTTATCACATTCCAATTCTAATTAAAAAAACAACTGGCCTTACCAGTATAAATGTATTTTTTCTGTAAAATTATATTTTGGTAGCAGCCCGGGACAATCCAGTTGAAGAATATCACAATAGTAGTTGTTTATTTACATCACAGTATGGGCTGTTGCGTATTTACACAAGTGTTGGGCCAAACCTATTGACACAGCAAGCAGGGCATTCATTCATTATCTGCACTATAAATTAGTATAAAAGCAATGGTATCAATAGAGCAGCATTTCTTGCATTTAGCAAACAACTGCAGCATCAGTTTTTAACATGAGATAAGTATGAACCTATAAAATATCATAGTACTTAGCTTTCTTTCTTTATAGCACTAATTTATGTTTTAAAATATTGAAAGTGTGTAGTTTCTTTAAGTGATAACCGTAGCTCATGTACACTGTAATGCCGTTATATGATGTATGTTATGTATGTTTTGTATTGAATGCATTGATTATTTATGTGTGTAAGTATTTTATGTGAAGCCAGCTACTTGCTGGGATACAGCGCTATATAAATATATATAAATAATCAAATTACCGGTAGTATTTTTTAATGGTTATGCAATGTTCTGTATTTTAAAAACCATCAAAACTTCAGTAATTTCCCTTTAATAAATTACTATATTAAAAAAAAATAGATATAATTTTAAAACTAATAATGCTGCAAATGAATAAATATAGATAATATTCCTGCAAAAAAAACTTCAAATAAACAGTTGGGAACTTTCATAAACACTGTAAAAACCCGAATCCGCAGAGAACTCGATACGACCAAAATATAACTATTCTCAGTCAGTCACAGGGGGTCATTATATCATAATTACCCAATAGTTACTATCACCCGCCCCTTCAACGGGGCTGGGTAAACTTGTTTTTTTAAAGTGCCCCAGTTTTCCCGGGTTGGGCGAAAGTGGGCCATCGCCTGTGGGTTAGTATAGCAGTGATGTCGCCGAACCAAACCCTCCAAACAAAATCGAATACGCCGGTCGTCTACGTGGCCTCAAGAATTGACCCGATGACGTCATATCCCAATTTAACTGATACTGTAGCATAAAGAAATTAGCCGGTGTAAAAGGAAAAGGTTTCTAGGAGACGTCGGGGACACCAACCCTCATACTTAAAATAAGAAGAAGAAAACTTTCTAAGGGAGTATTTTTAAAAAAAATTAAAATAATTAAAAAGGAAGGAAGGAAACATAAACATAAAAAGAAAAATCGCTCGCTCGGGTTGGTTGAAATATGTGAACTACAACCACAGAGGTTCTGAACTTCTGAGCCAGGCTAGTCATCCATTACCCCTAAACTTCGGGGCGCGCACCCCCTGGGGTTAGGGTGTCAATGCATGCAATTAGCATCACGCGAGAAGAACTAGAAAGATACACAAAATATCGAGTTTTATTTTCATTATAGTTTACAATTTTTAGTGGGCGGGGCTACATCCCTAAAAAAAGGAGTTTGGGTATTTGCTTATTGCGTTTGTCTTAAGCTCATTTCTATTCTACTCACTAAACAGCTGACGCCGTCCCAACTGATGAGAGAATGAGTAGCGTGAATCCGTCCGACGGTCGGTACTTTTAGTTATTTATAGGTCACACTTTTATGACTGCCATGGCGCTTTTAATTATTTTGTTGTTGTTTTGGCCAAAAATGTTGTCTCGCAAGTTTGACTACTACGTATTCACTAGACAAATATAATTATGTGCAGTTTATGTTAGGAGTTTATGGTCAAACGCCATCATTTCAAACGCAACTTTAAAGTAGAAGTAGGGATAATAGTAAATCTCTAGGTGTATATTTTATGTAAATTTTTGTGAAGAGCGGAGGAGGGACCACAGATGTTGATAGATGGAAAGACAGAGGAGTGACTACAGACCAAGAGAGGTGGTTAGACAATAGGGCAAGGGATTGACTACAGACCAAGAGAGGTGGCTAGACAATGAGACAAGGTATTGACTACAGACCAAGAGAGGTGGCTAGACAATGAGACAAGATATTGACTACAGACCAAGAGAGGTGGTTAGACAATAGGGCAAGGGATTGACTACAGACCAAGAGAGGTGGCTAGACAATGAGACAAGGTATTGACTACAGACCAAGAGAGGTGGCTAGACAATGAGGACAAGATATTGACTACAGACCAAGAGAGGTGGCTAGACAATGAGACAAGATATTGACTACAGACCAAGAGAGGTGGCTAGACAATAGGACATGGGATTGACTACAGACGAAGAGACGTGGCTAGACAATAGGACATGGGATTGACTACAGACCAAGAAAGGTGGCTAGACAATGAGACAAGGGATTGACTACAGACCAATAGAGGTGGCTAGACAATAAGACAAGGGATTGACTACAGACCAAGAGAGGTAACTAGACAATAAGACAATGGATTGACTAAAGACCAAGAGAGGTGGCTAGACAATAAGAGTCAAGAGGAATGTTTGGCAAATCAATGTTTTAAGAAATTGATATATTATTAAGTCTTATTTTTTATGTTAGGTCATTTAGTCAAATGTGAACTTAATTAGCACAAAACGATGCCAACAACACAGCCAAAATTTATATCCTATGTAGAATCACGGACTAACGTGTGACAAAGTTGTCAGATACCCTCCACAGAAATTTACTACGAGACTTGGCTGGCCCTAGCCCTAAGAGCAAAAGTGACACATTTCATGTCCTAGCTAGATCCTGGTTTTATTAAATTTTAAGGATGTGAACTTAATGGTTCTCACACGAAAGTATGGGTGCTCACATGAATGATGACAAAAGAGGTCCTCTCTTGAAATTATTATAGTCCAATAGTAACAATAATAATAGGCCAACCAAACTGACTTTACAAAAAAATAATCTAACTAAACATTTTTAATTGTGTGATATACCCTCAAAATAAAATCCTTGAGGTGAAGTTTTTGATTCTATATATCTGTATCAAGATTGGATGTTAACACTTCCATTTAATCCACCTAACTACATTCTTACTACAACAATCCTATATACTATAACTATTGACAACCACATCCCACTTTACCTTCAGCAATCACACCCTTACTCATGTTGGACACAAAGGAAAAAACGTCACCTCTTGACACAAGTACTAGTTTTTGAATTTTTATGTGAATGTACAAGTCAAGTATAGTTAGTTGAATTGTAATTAATAATTAAATGTCCCAAATGAAGAAATGCTAAATAAATTACATGTCATATATCATAAATATTATCGACAGTCTCAATACAATTTACAATGTCGTCCAAGTCCAAGTCTAAGTAATTATCAAGTAGAAGCTAACAGTACAGTCTTAATAAACGTTTATTTTAATATTTCAAATATCAAGACGCTAGGCAGAAAAGGCATTTCCTATGCCTATACTATGTAAACTAAAGTGGTAATCCCTTATTTTAGCACATTTTATATGCTCAATACTATATATTATATTTATATATTTATATAATTATATAGTATATAATATTATAATATACTATACTATAATAACTATAGTATAGACTATACTGAATACTGTATTTTTAAAAAGTGAATTATATAAAATATTGGCTTACTAAGTGTTACTAAACTAATTATTATTATTATATTATATAATAATATATTTATAGTATAGGCATAGGTTCCTAAAAAGTAAAAAGTATAACAGTATTATTGTACTAAATATAACTTTGAATAGCCAAGAACTAACGGTTTTCAATATTTTTAAAACAGAGACAGAACCAACACAGACCTGAGATTGTAAGTTCAAGTAATATAAAGTAGACTTTACTTTTCTATATTTATTATTTATCACTTGGCCTTTATTATAAATTCTTTATTCTTATGTTCGTAACACAGATCAGAACGAATCACAACACATTAGAGAAATATAGAATCCATCTGACTCATCTCAGTCTTCGTCCTCAAAATGACCAAAGTCAACATAAATACCAGCACACATGCCTTTACACACTTTCAAAATTTTTTCCTCAGCCAACAGCTTCCAGCGAATATCGGTCGATCACCTGTTACCATTGGCTTGCCGGAAGTCGGCCATGACGGGAAAGTAGGTCATGACGCATGCGGCTCGACTACAGTGCAATAACAAACAAGGGATATTGAGGTTCTCAAAATAGTAATAAAAGTCTCAATATTACGTCTAAAACCAGTACTACCATATTATTATTTTTTCGCATTTCCTCTTTTGAGAGAAATCTTTATTTAATGGTTGCTCTTTTAATCACATAAAATTTAAATATAATTAAAAGTGTGTTGTTTTTATTTTAACTTCAGTGGCCGACTGTAGGCCCGCCTATAGTAGTTGAACACTTTAAAAATCACTTTCCACGAACAGTAGTATCAACTGTGTCAGAGACGTAGTTATTTTACAGTTATCAACTCCCGCAATTTAAAAATATTACGTAATCTCAGGTTCTATGTCTTAAAGACGTTTTATCGAATTCTAGCTTCATCATAATCATAGGGACAAATAAGGGAGGTTTCCCCACCTCATTGGACTCACGCCCGTTTAGGGGACCCGCGCATTGGAGAGAAACTGTTACAAGGAAGGGAAATTGATTTAACATATTTTAACGGCTAAATGTATTGCAGTGAAAGGCATCTTCGAATATAAACAGTTAAACACAGGCAAGGACGTTTAGAAAAATAAGTGAAAAGACAGGCGGTTTAAGGGGTGAATTTGAATGTTTCCCAAGGTGGAGCTTGTACAGGCAGGTGAAGATATTTTTAAATATATATATATTAGGGCTGCGGAAATTAACGATTAATTTCTCGATTAATCGTTAAAAAAATTTTAACGATAAAAAAATTTTAACGATTAATCGACCCACCACTTATAAATGTACTGGAAGTCAAAAAGTAAAATATTTCTGCCGATAAATATAAAAACTAATTTCCGGACGATTACAGGAACATTTTGGTTTTAAACTATTGACTGACGTGAATGTTCAAAATGTTGATAAAGGTCATTGTGTTAATTGAGAGAAATCGTTTGCTTACCATGTAATGTTCCCTATAAGTCTAAGCTTCGTTGTTCCATGTTGCACAACGTCCATTTTTTGTGAAGTATTTTACAAAATTTGCTGCGCGGTGATTCTAAACTCTTGCGTGGCGTCGGTCAAATATCTGCGCAGCCAAGCTGCTTAAAGGGAACATTGCTAACATGATTCGAACACTTCGCTTACATATCACCTGCAAACCAAACATGCGCTACAGTATCGGAAACTTCAGCTGAGACAATCTAAAGCTATGTGAACGATTGTTCAGCTCGGCTAGTTATATTGTCAATAAGACACGCTCATCATTTGAACCAAATAATGTCAACACACTTGTCAGTTTGCGTTGTTGGTTAAAAAGACGTCATACAAAGAAGACATTCCAGTGTTATTTCGATTTTCGACAAGTACGTTTAAAATTTTTTACTATTACACCATAAATTTCAATTTTGGGCTTTAATCGAAATTAAAGATTAATTAATCGTTAATTTTTTCAAAGGTTAACGATTAAATTTTAATTAATCGTTAACAGCCCTAATATATATATATATATATATATATAATAAAAATTATGGATCCACCAAATGTATTGTTTTTTTTGTTTGTTTTTTCCCTAGATACAAAATCAGACATCAGCACTGAGTGTCAGATAAAGTTCCCCCACTTCTGAATCCCGTTGCCCCTTCTGTTTTGCGTGGTCGCACACACCCCCACCCACACACACATTAAACACAGTCTGTGTTCTCCCGATACAACCCCCCCACCCCGGTGATGGCCGTGCGGCAAATTATCAGTTTCAACTCTCTCTCTCTCTCTCTCTCTCTCTCTCTCTCTCTCTCTCTCTCTCTCTCTCTCTCTCTCTCTCTCTCTCTCATATATATATATATATATATATATATATATATACAGTGCTTTTTGTAAAAAAAAATAGTTGCCGATACTCAGTGATGATTGCGTAAATTTTAACTACCTGTTCACACCTCGATGCAAGCTAAATCACAACTGCAAGGATACTAAATGTCTAAAACAATTTTATTTTATAATTAATTAATAATAATAAACTTTAAAATACAAGAAAAGTAATAATTTTTTTCCACATCGAAAAAGGTGCCGGTACTCCGTACCGGTGCGTACCGTCACAAAAAAGCCCTGTGTGTGTGTATATATATATATATATATATATATATATATATATATATATATATATATATATATATATATATATATATATATATATATATATATATATGTGTGTGTGTGTGTGTGTGTGTGTGTGTATTTTGAAAGTATTTTTTAAAAGTAATTTAAGTGTTTTTTTCCCCCTCCCATACAACCCTGTCTACCCACTGCGATCATTTTTTCCAAAAGATATTTAAAAGCTATAGGACGTATATCTTCGGAAAGGGAACAAACAATTCAATTGACATCATGATGTATACAACAGAACGGGAATGTCTACAACGAAAATTTGAGAGCAACCGTTAGGGGGGAAATGAAATTCCAAAAACGTGAGAAATGAATTTCAATGACATGTTTTTACCACGTTTTTATTAACTCGCTTTCGTTGGGCATTGTTTGTTTGTTTGTCCAAGATTTTTTCAAATCTGCCAACGTAAAATTGAACCACTTCTGATGGTCCTAGAGATCTGAACATTTTACCACAGATAGATCTTGGATGACAATGCATTGTATCAAAATTTCAGATCGATCAAATGTACCGTTATTAAATTATTGAACTTTTAAGTTTATCTATAGTCTATATAAAAGCATCTGTACCGTCGGCTTTTGTTGACATCTGTGAGTTCGCTCCCGTGACCACATCACAATGTTTTTAAAACGTTGGGCGGGCGCTTGTGAGGTGTTTGGTAAAATAAATAGAGGTAAAAAAATTATTTTTAAAAACCAGGTTGTTATAAGTGGACTAAAAAGAATAAAATAAATAGAAGTAAAAAAAAGATTTTTAAAAACCACGTTTTTATAAGCGGACTAAAAAGAAGAAAATAATTTAAAACATATTAGTTCAAGTACTTCGATTTAATATGACTAAAAACGTGGGGTGGGTGTTTGGTATAAAAATTAAAGATTTCTAATTTAGAAGGCAAAAGAGAGATCTATAAGTGAGAGAATGAGTGAACCGCATATGACCTCATAAGCGCCCGCACCACGTTTTTAGTCATATTAAATCGAAGTACTTGAACTAATAAGTTTTTAATTATTTTCTTCCTTTTAGTCCGCTTATAAAAACGTGGTTTTTAAAAATCTTTTTTTTACTTCTATTTATTATGTCTAAGAAACAATATGTTATGAGTATAAAAATGATGTATTCCGTATATGTGTGGGTGGGGGGTGTGGCTCGCACGCCTTAACAAATAAAAGCAGCACTTTCCTAAGGGTTCACTATGGGCAACCGTGTTGAACATCAAGGTTAAAAAGCAGCAAAATAACCATCAATCTCTCTGGAGCGAGCAGATGGATTTTAAAGGAAAGCTATGTGTTGGCGGAAAGAGTTGCCTTATCAAACTGGGAAAACCAACTTTTTATGTAGTATCAACATTTTTTAAAAATAAAAAATAAAAAAATATTCAAAAAATAAGAATGCAAGGCTAGACATAGAGCAGGAATAAGCGTAGGACGCAATAATCTTCAGCATAGATGGAGCATCTGTAACAGATAAGATAAGATAACCAGTGTTGTCACAAATTGTGCTTTCTTTAAGATATTTTATTGATGAAGCCAAAATACTCACGACGTGCCACAGTTTTATGTGTGACCAGATCAGAGGGGATCTTGGAAATTTGGGAGTGGAGTCGTAGCTAGGGTTAGAGTCAACCCCCGCCCCGCCCCAAGGGGAGTCGTAGCTAGGGTTAGAGTCAACCCCGCCCCGCCCCCCCCCCACGGCTCCATCCACTAAAAATGTTTTATCCCCACCCCCCACCCCCGCCCTAAGTGGAGTCGCAGCTCGGATTGGAGTCGACCCACACCCCGCCCCCCCCTAACGACCCCATCCACAAAAATTATTTTATCTCCCCCCCCCCGAAGATTCTCGAGACAGCATCCCCCCACCACCCATAAATTACCAGTTGGTGGAGTGTGGGGGGGGGGCTGGGCGGAGAACTGAGCTTCATGTGGGGTGAGTGAGGGATGGGAAGGCTCCATTAATTAATGTTGAACTTTTCATCATTTATTTCTTGCCTGCCTAAAAATAGCTTTTAGCACCGCCACCTCCCCCCTCCCAACCATCCCACGGGATGATTTAATCAACTGCCTCGTCGGGTGTTTTTATGAGTACTCCTCTACCAACCAGATAAATCAGAAATAAGTGGTTCTCAAAATAATCAATTCCGAATATGTGACGGAATTCGGGAAATGCGGGATGAACGAAAATAATTATACAATTACATGGCATCCGAAGGAAATGGATTTCAACGCAATTATCCTAGTCTCGCTGGTTTTTTGCAAAATGTTTTTTTTTAATACAGATAAAATCACTATTTAAAAAATTCCCTCCTCGTCGTCCCCTCCTCATCCCGAGAAATGTGTAGAGGAAATCGATGGGACCACCACGCCAAACGGAGAAGGGGCGAGAGGGGATGGTGTTTTCCCCCCAGCCTTCACTCATCCCCCCCCCCTTTTTCTTCCAATCAATTTCCGCTTTGGTTTAATGCTCAGCCTAAGATCCCGACACATCTCTTGTCAACCTAAGGCGAACTCACGGCTTTGGTTTAATGCTCAGCCTAAGATCCCGACACATCTCTTGTCAACCTAAGGCGAACTCACGGCTTTGGTTTTAATGCTCAGCCTAAGATCCCGACACATCTCTTGTCAACCTAAGGCGAACTCACGGCTTTGGTTTTAATTTTAATGCTCAGCCTAAGATCCCGATACATCTCTTGTCAACTTAAGGCTACGGCGAATTCACGGCTCTAACGCATGGGGATGGAACCTTTCGTTTGTTGGATGCCAGCATTAAAGATTGTATCTGTCTACCAGTGGTGAAAACAAAGGATTTAACGCATGGAATCTTTCTTTTGTTGCATGCCAGCCAGGATCAATATCTGACTCTAACATTTTTATTATGTTTCCCCCGAGGATGGCTCACAATTTTTTTACACAGTAAATTTGCTACAATCCAAAAATAGGATCAGCTTGTTCATGTCACCCCGAAAATCCCTTTTTTACAGAGGCGTAGCTAGCAGAGGCGTCACTATGGTTGGTGTCACCCAGTGCGGTAGCTCATGGTAACAACCCCACACGACCTACCCCGTAGAACTCTTCTTGAGTCTGCCAGTGAAAAATATCGGGAACATACAGAATTTTTAACTTCGGTGCCACCCCTTTCTGATGGCGTCCCCTGGTGCGGTACGCACCCCCCTAGTGACGCCTCTGGTAGCTAGGATATTTCATGGAATAATAATAAAATTGGTGCCTCATTTGCACCCAGATAAATTAATACATTACTTAACATTACCATTGTTTACTTATTTAAATGTGACGTTGTAAACTCAGTTTTGGCGCCCCTTGTACCGTGGCGCCCCCTGTACCTTGGCACCCCCTTGTACCTTGGCGCCCCCTGTACCATGACGCTCCCTGTACCTTGACGCCCCCTGTACCTTGAAGCCCCTGTACCTTGGCACCCCCTGTACCTTGACGCCCCCTGTACCTTGGCACCCCTGTACCTTGGCGCCCCTTGTACCTTGGGGCCCCCTGTACCTTGGCACCCCCTGCACCTTGACGCCCCATGTACCTTGACGCCCCCTGTACCTTGACGCCCCCTGTACCTTGACGCCACCTGTACCTTGACGCCCCCTATACCTTAGCGCCCCCTGTACCTTGGCACCCCCTGTACCTTGACGCCCCCTGTACCTTGGCGCCCCTTGTACCTTGGCGCCCCTGTACCTTGGCACCCCCTGCACCTTGACGCCCCATGTACCTTGACGCCCCCTGTACCTTGACGCCCCCTGTACCTTGGCGCCCCCTGTACCTTGGCACCCTCTGTACCTTGGCACCCCCTGTACCTTGGCTACCCCTGTACCTTGGCACCCCCTGTACCTTGAAGCCCCCTGTACCTTGAAGCCCCCTGTACCTTGAAGCCCCCTGTACCTTGGCGTATTCTGTACCTTGGCGCCCCCTGTACCTTGGCACCCCCTGTACATTGGCTACCCCTGTACCTTGGCACCCCCTGTACCTTGAAGCCCCCTGTACCTTGAAGCCCCCTGTACCTTGGCTACCCCTGTACCTTGGCACCCCCTGTACCTTGGCTACCCCTGTACCTTGGCACCCCCTGTACCTTGGCACCCCCTGTACCTTGGCTACCCCTGTACATTGGCACCCCCTGTACCTTGGCTACCCCTGTACCTTGACACCCCCTGTACCTTGGCACCCCCTGTACCTTGGCACCCCCTGTACCTTGAAGCCCCCTGTACCTTGGCACACTCTGTACCTTGGCTACCCCTGTACCTTGGCAACCCCTGTACCTTGAAGCCCCCTGTACCTTGACGCCCCCTGTACTTTGGCGCCCCCTATACCTTAGCGCCCCCTGTACCTTGGCGCCCCCTGTAGGCTGCCTTGGCGCCCCCTGTACCTTGACGCCCGGAGACATTTTTGTAACCACTTGCCCCAGAACGCTATGCGTCTGGCTCAATACTTAAATACATGGACAACGTCTAGTTGCAGGCCAACAAAGTCAAACTCTGAACAAACTTCAAGAATAGATTCTTTACACTTTACAGGATAGTGCAAGAAATATTCAGTATTGACATGTTCTTCATTTCTACGCAACTTACCACCATTAGTTAAATCAATAAACCTATTTAAAAAATTTGTTAAAATAAACAACTCGTAAAAACGAAGTTTTTGACTATAAATCCCTTATATATGAGACATAATTGAACGTATTGATTATGTTCAATTTAATACGTACCGCGCGATAGACCTTGACAGACCCCTGTTACATCGAGGGATGGAGTGAAACTTCAGTGACCCGTGGAGGTCAACTATAGCTAGGGTTGCCAGATACGTTGACACCAAAAGGAGGACATAACAACACAAAAAGGAGGACATAATAAAACAAAAAGGAGGACGACAAAGGATGACATTTTGAATATTTCACTTGAGTCGTCCTGGATTAGACTCACAGTCAGTACAATTTTCATGCAAGTCTATAAAAAAAAACTGCTCATTTTTATCTTGTAAAAATGATTTAAGATTGCAGTATTGGTCAAACAATTGCACATCATCTACAATAATACCCTATACTCTTTCAGATACAATATGCCTGCCAAAAGGTCATCAAATTTATAGTCTTTGCCTTTATCTAGGTACATCCAATTAAAGCATTGAAATTCATCAAAAGGTTTCAACCACTTTTCTCAGTAACTAATGCATGCTTCATACACCAAATTAACATCGGCCATAAAATTATTATATTATTCTTCTCGACCACTTTCCTCAAGTCTTCTCAACATCCCCCTTATTATCAGTGAAATAAATGTCTTCTCCGATCTATTTTTCAAAACTTCCTAGGTTGTGTGAAGACGGCTCATAACCTCGAATACTGATGTTTCTTCTCTTTCAATGACTGCAATATTTTTCAACCTAGATCTAGATTTTTGGTCCGTGTCTAGTTTTTTTTTATTTTAAAAATAGCCATAATATAGTTTTTTTGTAATATGATGTAATAGTAACAGAAATACATAAAAATGATGTAAAATGTAAGAAAAGCCGGACATTTTAAACGACTTTGCCTGTCGGACGGAGGACATTGAGCTAAAAAGGAGAACATTCCCTCCTTTTGCCGGACGTCTGGCAACCCTATTTATAGAAGACGGCTACATAGAGATAAACTAAAAATTCATTAATTTAATTACGGTACATTCGATCGATCTGAAATTTTGATACAATGCACTGTTAGGTGACACAAGTCCATGTGCAAAAATTTCAGCTCGATAGGATTGCGGAAAGTGGGACATAAAAAAACAACACTAAATTGATAGAAAAAAAAGTAATGTACCAATATTAAAAAAAGATTTAACTCTAACTTGTAAATACAACACAACGACATTCTAATATAACAGTCAGATAAAAAGTATAGGGATAAAATCAGTTTTCTTGTGCCATTTGCAAGAACAAATACTTAAGTCTACTGCTTTCTTGGCGCAAAAAAAAATATCTTTTTTTTTCCAGTCGATTTGTCGGTAATCGTGAAACACCATGCCATATATTAAAGAGACGTTTTGTGTTGATTTAAAAACGTTGAGTGGACGAATGTATCTGTGAGTCACAGACCACAGATATATGCAAGTATGTGGTCTGATTGTGGAAAAATACCACAGTGCGTGCAAGAATGTGTCCGAATGTGCAATAATTTTACGATATATTTTTTAAAGATTTCGTCGGCGTGTTTTAGTGTGTAGTAGAGTAAATCTGTGGATGTCACAAATGCCCATAACAAATATTATACCTAAGATTCCTAAGATAAAATGATAATCGCGAGATAGTTTCACTGTGATATTCGAAGATATAATATAGATTTTTTTCTTGTTATTTTGTATCTTAGGATATCGTGTTCAACCTACCTTGTGATTATTTGTGTTTTCTCAGCCAGACACACTGAAAAACATTTTTGCCTAGATTTACGTAATCGATTGCAATTAAATGGTAGCATATACACAACCAACAACAGTAGGATCTAGACAACCAACAACAGTAGGATCTAGACAACCAACAACAGAAGGATCTAGACAACCAACAATAGTAGGATCTAGACAACCAACAATAGTAGGATCTAGACTCTAGACAACCAACAACAGTAAGATCTAGACAACCAACAACAGTAGGATCTAGACTCTAGACAACCAACAACAGTAGGATCTAGACAACCAACAATAGTAGGATCTAGACAACCAACAACAGTAGGATCTAGACAACCAACAACAGTAGGATCTAGACAACCAACAACAGTAGGATCTAGACAACCAACAACAGTAGGATCTAGACAACCAACAACAGTAGGATCTAGACAACCAACAACAGTAGGATCTAGACAACCAACAATAGTAGGATCTAGACAACCAACAACAGTAGGATCTAGACAACCAACAACAGTAGGATCTAGACAACCAACAACAGTAGGATCTAGACAACCAACAACAGTAGGATCTAGACAACCAACAACAGTAGGATCTAGACAACCAACAACAGTAGGATCTAGACAACCAACAACAGTAGGATCTAGACAACCATCAACAGTAGGATCTAGACTCTAGACAACCAACAACAGTAGGATCTAGACAACCAACAATAGTAGATCTAGACAACCATCAACAGTAGGATCTAGACAACCAACAATAGTAGATCTAGACAACCAACAACAGTAGGATCTAGACTCTAGACAACCAACAACAGTATGATCTAGACAACCAACACCAACATAAGTTATGATTTACACTAACTGAAATATGAACACAACCCACATCGATTTGAAGTAAAACATAAATGGTATGGGGAACAGCAAGGGAATATATTGTTTCCCAATTATCCGTTTTCAACGTTTAATTTCACAATATATATAACTAGAAATTAAGACTAGCATTGACCATTGCTATTCTTAAACTTATAAATTAATACATATATTGGATTTACATCATTAAACATCAGTAGTTATTCCACAGCCACAGAGTAAAACAGCTACCCGAGATACGTTACAGGCCACTATGGGGCCGTCCAATAAGTACGTCACGCTATTTTTGACAATTTTTACCTCCCCCTCCAACTGTCACAAATCTTGGATCCCTCCCCCCTAAAGTACGTCACACTTTCCAACAAAAAATTTTTGAACAAAATAATTAAAATTTAATATAAAACAACGTGACGTCACACATGGCCGGACCCCCCCTCCCCCTGTCACAAACTGTCACACTTTCTTTCACCCCTCCCCCCCTCTGGAGCGTGACGTACTTTATGGAAGGCCCCTCCCCTTATGCCTATGCCTATATTAACTATATACTAGTCCATGATGTCCATCCTTATAACTTATTGTATTCAAGAATCATACAATAACGTATGAATGTTCTCCTTGCCTGTACCATTTCGTGTCAAATCTATTTTAAAAAATTTAAAAAAAGAATAATACATTGGCCTTACAATCCAAAAACTCAAACCAGTATACATCTTGATTGCGTGACAGTCTTTCTTACAAACATCCATAATCATCCTTGACATTGAATTAACCACCGCTGGGCTAGCGGCCTGAAAAAAGCCATTTGCCCTCTGGCTCCACACACACCACACACGGCAAATATTGACTCCGTCTGAACTCCCGAGCAATGGTCGTCCCATTCCTCGGTCATTACGTTATCCACTTTGAAATTGAATACAGCCACACAAGGAATTTAAAAAAAAACAACTTAATTCTTAAAAAACAAATCACAACATTTTTTAAAATAAAAAACTTACAAGAATTCCTATCAAAACAAAAACAGCGAAGTGTGGGGGAAAACAACAGAGAACTCCTGCCGGGATACAACCCGGACTCCGCTCTCTCTCTCTCTCTCTGTCGTCTGCTGGCTTATCTCCACTTGCCAGTCTGCCCGTTAGAACGTTCCAAGCCTGGCGCTCTCTCCTGCCCCACCGGTTCCTCTCCCCTCCGCTTTTCGTATACACACACACCACACTTAACACACAACTTTTTTCTTTTTTTTGAGGGGGGGGGGTCGGGGGATGCTTCAGCGAAAGGGAACAAGGCGGTGGGAGAAAACAAAAAAAAATTTGAGCGAGAGAGGTCGAGATTGCTGAGAGGAGAAAAAAGGAAGGACAGAATGAACGGATGAGTCGAAAAGCGAGGATGGAGAGACGGGGAGCGGGGGAAAAAAAACAACAACGGTGTAACTGAGATCTTACTAAAGTAGGCCGAAGACCAGTTGGTTCTCGGCGCCAAATAAATTGCGGTCACAGAAACCTAAAAGGCAAGAAAGAGGAAATAGTTTCTTTGGTAGAAGAATCCTATCTGGGCATTCTGGGATTGATTGATTGCGGTATCCCTAGCCCGCACCGCACCTCCCCTCTCACCCCCCCCCCAATTTAAATGTTTTGTTTATTATCTTGGTTCTGGGGTGGGGGGGCGACTGTTAATCTTTCTAGAACTCATTAGTTTTATTGTGTATTTTTCATTTAAGGAACTGATTAATTTTATGCATATTGTTCATGTCTAGAACTCATTCGTTTTATAAATATTGTTCATTTCTAGAAGTCATTAAACGTTATGTGCATTGTTCATTAGTTTTATGTGTTTTTAAAAACTATAGATTTTTATGCTAAAATCTTTGACTATTTCCAGATGTCAACTTTTTTTTAACGAATGACAATGACGCTACGAATAAAACATCGTGTATTAATTGTAATTTTGTATAGGCGTATGTTTTTCTAAACTACCATTAGAAACAAACAAAAGTTGTAATTTTGTATAGGCGTATGTTTTCTAAACTACCATTAGAAACAAACAAAAGTGGGCGAAATGAATAAAGTTTGGTCACAATCCAATAAGGGGCCGTCCATAAAGTACGTCACGCTCCAGGGGGGGGGGTTAAGAAAGTGTGACAGTTTGTGACGGGGGGAGGGGGGTACAGCAATGTGTGACGTCACGGTGTTTACGATTAAATTTTAATTATTTTTTTAATAAAAATATATATTTTGTTCGAAAGTGTCACGTACTTTAGGGGGGGGGGTTCCTAGATTTGTGACAGTTTGTGACAGGGGGGGGGGAGTTAAAAATGGTCCAAAATAGCGTGACGTACTTTATGGACGGCCCCTAACAAACCAAATACAAGAAGAACGGAAAGAATGTAGTAAAAATTTACGATTTAAATATGCAATATCAAACGCGAACAATGCACAAACAAAATTGGGCATTTCAGCCATCATCATATCATATATATATTTACCCTCAATTATCTCTGACTCACTCACTGTGGCCTAACGCTAAGGTACATCACTCTGCTTTTTTTTAAAATTGAAAATATAGACTTAAAAATCATAATCATTTTGGTTTCCAGATTAACATTAACAACGCACGAACCTTTGACGTCAGCATTTGTGTTGTAAACAGTGCTTACTGACTCAAAGAGTTATTTTTTGGTGCAGTAATTTGGTGCGCTGCTTTCTAAAATTACTTTCAAAATCGTGTGGTGATTAGCACTGTAAAAAAATATTATATACATACTTTGTGTACATTTCAGGAATATTTAGTATATATCATACAAGGATAACTTACTTGGGCTTTTGACCAAAAAAAAACAAACCCTACAACCCCTATTATAAAATACTTTGTGTACATTTAAGGAAGTTTAATATTACGTATTTATCATACAAGGACAAGTTAGTTGGGCTTTTGAAAAGGTGGGCGCCGTAGACGACCTATAAAAAATTGGGCGCAACAGGCGCCATGGCGCCGCAGCACAACCTAGTACTAAACTATAATATGAAGTAAACGAAAAAATAGTTAATTATTCTATTTTCGTCCATATTTATATTCTGTATTCGCATATAATATGCCAGTGACTGCAATATTCGAAATTCCGTTAGGTTTAGCAGTGTTTAAGAGTTTAGAAAAAAGTGACAGAGAGCGTGTTTATTGTTACCATACAGGTTTTCTCTAAACATGTCTGCGATTCGACGAACTGCACTGACTAGTTATACATGTAGTTTACCGCAGCCTCTATAACTCGCGAGGACGGCAGTTGAGTGGGTGAGGCACAATTTATGTCGTTGTACATTTCTCCAACACAGTCTAAACAGTTCCTTTTATTCTTCTCCTTTCTCGTGTGTCAAAAGCTTAAAACGAAAAGTTGTTATAAATGTTTCCAAATCTTACTGATACGACTCGTCAAAGAAGCCATTCATACCATGACACAATATGTGTGGAGTGGTCTGCGCTAACAGTCAAGACGCAACCAGCAATAACAAAAAAAAACAAAAAAAAACACAAACCACACACACACACACAAGAAATGTCTTTTGAATATTCCCGAGAGACTGACATGATTGCCCTTTCACCCGGTAACACTTCAGTATTTCTTTCTTTTGTTTTTCCTAGTTTTGTATCGCCTGCTGGGGAAGGCATTTAGTGAAGTATTCTCTCAATTGTTTACTGCTGGGGAAGGCATTTAGTGAAGTATTCTCTCAATTGTTTACTGCTGGGGAAGGCATTTAGTGAAGTATTCTCTCAATTGTTTACTGCTGGGGAAGGCATTTAGTGAAGTATTCTCTCAATTGTTTAGTGTAGCCATGTTTTCAGATTAAACCTCTTTTGCTTTACTTTATATTTCATTTGCATATCTTCGAGGGATCAAGCCATACATATTATAAATATATTTTAACCATAATTCTATATATATATATATATATCATATAGCAAGCATATGGACTGAGATAAAGCTAAACATAATAATTATGTAAAGATTTTATTTAATAAATAATTAAATCTATTTTTCTTTAAATAAGAACGATGGGTACAATTACTTAAAAATACAGGATCTTAAGTTAATTTCTTTTTCATCCACATGGTCTAGTATGAGAGAGGCAATGCAAATTTAATGGAAATACTTGTATTCATTTATTTATACTGATGAAGGAATTAGCCCACGCGTTTAGTTCCGTATTAGTCAATAAATAAAGCTTCACTTTATTGTTTCAATCGCACAGTTCTTTTGTGTATGTTGTATTTCTAACCATATATTATAACTAAATTATCTGAACATATATTCTACATATATATATCTTAATTATATATATATATATACTAGCGAATCATCCGTCAAAAATAACGGAAGTTTTCAGCTGAAATCTATTTATTTAATAAAAAATGCACTCGTCGCCGACTTTTTTCAAAAGCCCAACTAACATGTCCTTGTTTGATAAATACGAAATATTAAACTTTCTGAAATGTACACAAAGTATTTTATAATAGGGGTTGTATTTTTTTGTTTTTTTAATTTTATAACTAACCATCATCAAATCCTCTTTTTACATTGTTTTCTTTTCCAAAATTAAAATATGAGCTAAAACAATGACGTCATATAATATTTTAAAATATTTTTTTACAGCGCATCTTTAATTTGCACACCTTTTGATGCATTGGTGCAGTAATTTGGTGCGCTGCTTTCTAAAATTAGTAGCGTCACGGACAGACACTACAGACGTGAAATTGCAAATTATATTGTTTAATAATATATATATATATATATATATATATATATATATATATATATATATAATATATATATATATATATATATAATATATATATATATATATATATAATTAAACTACCGGTAAATACATAAAAATATAATATAACCTAACTATCTTATCATATAAATTTAGCTCATAATCTTTCCTTTTCATTAAGGATGTTAGCCGAAATGGAATTTCCGGTTACCGGCTTCAGAACTGATAATCTCTCATTGATTGTTACAGGTTGATAATATGTTGTTGGTTGTTACAAGTTGATAATATGACGTTGGTTTTTACAAGTTGATAATATGTTGTTGGTTTTTACAAGTTGATAACATGTTGTTGGTTTTTACAAGTTGATAATATGTTGTTGGTTTTTACAAGTTGATAATATGTTGTTGGTTTTTACAAGTTGATAATATGTTGTTTGTTTTTTTACAAGTTGATAATATGTTGTTGGTTTTTACAATTTGATAACATGTTGTTGGTTTTTACAAATCGATTCTCCAATAATTATTTCCAAGGCAGTGTGAGACACGAATGGCCGTCCTGTCCATTGACGGCACGGAGATGAACAACGCACCAAGAGTGAGAACACGAGTTAAATCACTAAAGGTTGAAACACTAGAGGATAGAAGAACCAAGCGCAAAGTAGTAATAATGCATAAGGAAAAAAATATCTAAATTGGAAATACAACACAAAGATAACTTAATACAACCCTCAGATAGACATAAGGATAAAAACACCTTTCTTATTCCGTATGCAAGAACAAACACGTAGAAATTCTCGTTCTTCTCGCCCGGAATTCGGACGTGGAATGGGTTGCCTGAGGAAACCAGGAAAGCCAACACTTTATCAACATTTAAATCTCTAATAAAAATGCAGGACTAAACACAAACCATAGATAAGCGTAGGACGCAATAATCTTCTGTATAGAAGGAGCGTCTGTAAACAGATAAGATAATAAGATATTCCAAAGTAGAAAAACCAACACACTATCAATATTTAAAACTTAAATTTAAAAAATGAAAAACTATACATAAACCATGGATGAGCGTAGGACATAACAGTCTTACGTCGAAGAAGGAGCGTCTGCAATATATAAGATAAGGTGAGATAAGATGCCGAATGCACACAGAGACAGACAGACAGTCGTAGCCGTCTGCTCTTCAGACAGACACAACAACAACAGACGAAAATACAAGCAATCGTCAGATTGACGTTATAACCCCCCCCCCTTTCCCTTTTCCACACATTTTGTGATCCACCTCCATCCAACCCTCATTATCTTTGACCCCCCAGAGCGCGTTATCGACTGCACGTGATGACGTCATGCTGGTGGGAGATAGGGATCCCCCTCGGGAACCTCGACCCCGAAGTTAGTATCCGCCATGGCTGGATTCTTTCCCCTTAGTTATCGCCGACGGACTGAAACGTTTCATTAGAGGGAGTGAATAATGGATACCTTGAAATAGTAGTTGGTACTGGCTGAAAGTGTGGGCGGGGGGGATCCATCCTGTCCTATATCCTGTCCTATATCATGTCCTGTCCTATATCCTGTCCTATATCCTGTCCTATATCCTGTCCTATATCCTGTCCTATATCCTGTCCTATATCCTGTCCTATATCCTGTCCTATATCCTGTCCTATATCCTGTCCTATATCCTGTCCTATGTCCTGTCCTATATCCACTCTAGGTTGAGCCCGAGTAACATCTGAGACAACAAGGGCCCGTCTCTTCTGCAAGGGGAAAATCAACACTGACCACTTGACCCTACCCTGTTCAATGCCGATCTACGGAGCCCTGGGCCCCAGACAAATCTGTTAAACATGAGTGCAGATAAAAATCCTCTTGACTTTTCGCTCCAAGGTAAAAAAGAAAAAAGGACTCCCGATATAATAGGATTGAGTAGGTATGGGTCTACAATTTAATTGTTTGAGAACTGCGTTAGTTTACAATTGGATTGGATTATTGTTGTATTGTATCATTTGAAACGTCCTTACGATACAAACTGGACTTGATTTTGGTTCATTTGAAAGGTTATTTGACGACTTCCTTTTAAGTATCAGTATTAACCTGCATGAAGTACGTCACCAGTGTATGTGTCATGCGTCCGCTCCCAATTCCTTCTACAGCCAACAATCTTCTCTGTAAAACTATAAGGTTATCAATTCAGAGAATTTTATTTTATCTTTTTAATACTATAATTTTTTTTAAAATGTAAATGTCTTCCTACAAAAATATGTGATGTTTATGTGATGTCTTGGTAATTTATTAGTAACGATTACCAGTCGTTGTGAGTTTCAAGTGATATTCTTGAAACACCAAAATATGCGCTCAACAAACGAATGTATTTGGAATCATAATACTAATATTTCGTTAAAGCCTTAGAATTACAAAAAAAAGCTCTTGATAGATGATATTAAACAGATCTTGCAAAACAGAAGCCCCCGGTAATTTAATGACGTGATAACTCGATAAACATCACATTTATAGATGGCTCTCGAGCACCCATTTGTTATATCAGCTGCTTGTTTGCGTCAGAGAAAATGTTTGGGGAAAAAATCCACATTTTCAAATTAACTCCCTTTAATGAAGATGAAAACCCTGAATATTTTTTTGATAATTAAAACGGAGTTTAGTCAAGTACATGTATTTTCCTAATTTGGCCTATCTTGAACGTCTAGTGCTACCTTCATATATTTGATAGTTTAAATCCTGTTTAGTCTCATAAACTCATAACGATTCACAGAAAGAAAGACAAAAAAAAACAACTTTCATACATAATAACATGTTTAAATTAACTGTGTTAATTTATTTTTAAATGTCTTTACAGCGAAGAAGCTTTTACTTCATGGAGAACTTGGAAATATATGTTTTTGAAAAAGTAGATCTACATGGGACTAGAATAGAACCTTGCGTAATGAATGATTTATTTCCCTGGAGTCTAGATACATAGATCTGATTTTGTTTTCAGTTACAAGTTACACGGTTACACAGTTAAGGTTCCTCCACCCCCCTCCTTCGATTTTCACACACGTATCTACTTTATTTAAATGAATTCCTGTCTTCGTACGTCTTAGATACAAGAAATCTCTCTTTATCTCCGTCTCTGGTCTACGTGATCCTTATTTTGTGGAATTTTATTAAACGCACGCGAACCCAAGCGTTATTTTAAGGAACTCGGCCTAATAGTTGTTGTTTTTTAATCGTCACGTCCAAGAAATTATAACATTATTATAACATTAATAACAAGATTTTGAGCTAATGAAAAACAAAAACAAAAAATTCTTTTCTTCTCTTCCTTCCTATTTAAAGAAAATCAAATTAATTCTGTTGTGTTTGAGTTAGAATTATGGAATTTCGGTTTCAGAAAATAAAACCAGCGTTTGTTTATAGATGAAATTTCACATCAGGTTCTTTAGAAAGGTTTATTCCATGTTCAGACATGGTTCTTTAGAAAGGTTTATTCCATTTTCGTCCTCAAACATCTTTATATTGGTTGGTAGAAACGGTTTCTTACACATTAAACATAAATGCAATCTAGCGCCAGTGAATTTCTGCCTACACCTTATCGAACCACAATAAAAAGTATATTATTATTGAAAAAAGGAGGAGGGGAGCAGGGGGGGGGGTCTTCACAGTGCTGGATTTAATAAGTATAAGCCAGTGGTTCTCAACCTTTTGAGGTTCAAGGACCACTTAAAAATGTGTGTCTTAGCCGCGGACCACTAATGAAAATTGTGCTACTGCCGTGCTGTAAATTTATATATAATTATACTTTGTATGTAACTATTTACTAGTATACATGTAGGATAGTAAGTCAAACTATGCTATGTAATGTGCTACGATTTGCGTGCTCCGAAAAATATTGAATGGAAACAGATTGTAATGGCTTTCGGCGCTATGTTTTCGCCATCGAGTGATTAAAATTAATCAATATATTCAAAATTTGACAACATTTATATCTTTTCGTGTTCTTAATTTAATTTAAAAAATAACAAGTACCTTCTTTGCTCGCGGACCACAGGTTGAGAACCACTGGTATAAGATACACATCAACATGTAAACCAGGGGTCTCAAACTCGCATGAAGTCATGTTGCCATTTTATCACTTACGAGATGTGTCAAAGGCCGCACAGAATTTCCATGTCCAATTTTTTTAACAGAAAACCCATGTCCAATTTAATCACAGAATATCCGTGTTCAATTTGGTCACAGAATGTCCATCCTCAATTTGGTCACAAAATGCCCAAGTTGGTCACAGGAAGTCCATGTCCAATTTGGTCACAGAATGTCCATGTCCAATTTGGTTACATAATGTCTGTGACTGTGTCTAGTTTGGTCACAGAATGCCCATGTCAAATTTGGTCACAGAATGTCTGTGACTGTGTCTAGTTTGGTCACAGAATGCCCATGTCCAATTTGGTCATAGAATGTCTGTGACTGTGTCTAGTTTGGTCACAGAATGTCAATGTCCGATTAGGTCAAGTTTTTTTTCACGATCCATTATTCGGTTTTCTCTCAATCGATCGTTCAATTTACAGACCGAAGCTATTTTAATTTTTAAAATCTCTTTTCGTTTTACTTTCCCCACAATTTCTCACCATCTCTGTACACAGACCTTATTGCCGCCATCTCTCCCCCCCCCACCCCCCGTCCCTCACCAACAAAACTGTATACGCCACCAACATCAACGTCCTATCCTGGGCTCGTCCGTCGTCTGCACACACAATAAAAACAGGAAGTTGTCCGGGTCATCGCGCTGACCACCTATGTATGCAATGTCGAAGGTGGGGGGGGGGTGGTTGTGGTTAGGGAGAGGGGCCGACTAGGCGGTCTGCGGAGCTCGGAATCAGCGCTATAAATAGATCCTGACAGGGATGTACACCAGGTCAGCGTTGAGGCCAGGTTTTCAACCCCCTCCCCCTCTCCCCGAGCCGCAAATCTGCTTCCGTCCCAGACAAGTCCGTGCCTTCTTGTGTGTGTCAGACTGAGACGTTAGACGGAAAAAAAACACACTCATCACGTTGACATAATGATCTCGTTAACACACTTCCTTAGTTAACATATTCCTGCAATAAACATACCCCATATTTTAACATACTCCATATTTTAACATACTCCATGGTCCATATTTTAACATACTGACATACTCCTCCATATTGTAAAATACTCTATTTTTAAAATGCTCAATTTTTAAACAATTTCTGTATTATACATACTACATTTTGTAAACATACTCTATATTTTAAAATACTCCATACAGTAACATTCACACAAAAAAAGATTTTAAAATCTATTTTTTTTAAAATCGTATCTTATCTTATCTTATCTTATCTGTTTCAGACGCTCCTTATATACAGAAGATTATTGCGTCCTACGCTCAGGGGCGGATTAAGACTGCACGGGGCCCCTGGCTGCAATTCCAACTGGGGCCCTATCCAGCCAGTGTACCTTTAGATAAAATGATTGCTAGCAGCGATTATAAGACTTTAACTTGTAAATATTCATCCAAAATGATTATTCATGAAAAAAACGAATTCGAAGAAATAACTTTTTGCCGGTATCCTAAAATTGAGTGTAAAAGACAATTTATAAAATTTTTAAAAAAATGATGAAAAAAAAATTCACACACCCCATGGTTTGTGTTTAGTCCTGCATTCTTATTAGAGTTTTAAATGTTGATAAAGTGTTGGCTTTCCTGGTTTCTTCAGGCAACCCATTCCACGCCCGAATTCCGGACGGGAAGAACGAAAACTTGTATAAGATTGTTCTTGCATACGGAATAAGAAGGGTGTTTTTATCCTTATGTCTATCAATGTTTTCTTTGGTGGATGCGTCCCATACAGAAGATGCATATTCTCGTACAGGTCTCACCAAAGTGAGACAGCATTTTAGTTTTATATCTTTATTACATTTGTAAAGCTTTCTTTTTATAAAGCCTAAGGTTTTGTTTGATTTTTTAATAACTTCATTGACATTGGGATTCCATGATAATTTCTCATTTATTATGATTCCTAAGTATTTTGCATCTTTAGTTTGGGTTAGTTCCTTTCCATGAATGAAATATTTTGAATTTATTTGTTACTCTTAACAGTTGACACTTTTCTGGGTGGAAACTCATACTCCAGTTAGTTTCCCATTTTATCAATTCATCTAGGTCTTTTTGTAAAATTTTGCTATCTTGTTCTGGTTTAATTGTTCTATAGATTATACAATCATCAGCAAATAACCTAACTTTTGTTCCTGTTGAGATGTTTTAAACAAACTACATATTCTACTTAATCCTCATTTAATTAAACTCCGAAATTTATCATACTATTCATTAAAACACCCTCTTTAATTAAACTATCGTTGTGTACAAATCATTAAAACACAATCTTTAATTAAACTATCGTTGTGTACAAATCATTAAAACACCCTCTTTAATTAAACTATCGTTGTGTACAAATCATTAAAACACCCTCTTTAATTAAACTATCGTTGTGTACAAATCATTAAAACACCATCTTTAATGAAACTATCGTTATGTACAAATCATTAAAACACCATCTTTAATTAAACTGTCGTTGTGTACAAATCATTAAAACACCATCTTTAATGAAACTATCGTTGTGTACAAATCATTAAAACACCATCTTTAATTAAACTATAGACTATAGTTGTATACAAATCATTAAAACACCATCTTTAATTAAACTGTCGTTGTATACAAATCATTAAAACACCATCTTTAATGAAATTGTCGTTATTTACAAATCATTAAAACACCATCTTTAATGAAAACATTTATGCTATACAAATTATCTTTCTTACTTTTAAATATAACTAAGAATAGATAAAGCACACAGCCCGTAATGGCTCTAAATGCTACGATGGCTCGTTAGATGTTCTATTGTGTCATGTGCAGTGTTTTATTAACTGTTGTAACTGGTGTGGTTGAAGGTCATACAGGATACGACAATGGATTTTTTATTTTTATTTTAGCTTATAATTTCAAGCATTTTGATGTTGTGTTTCCAAAATAGAACGACCAACAAATGTGTGGACATTTCTGCAATCTTTTGAAATCACCCAATAACATTCACACAAAAAAAGATTTTAAAATCTATTTTTAAAAAAATCGTATCTTATCTTATCTTATCTGTTTCAGACACTCCTTCTATACAGAAGATTATTGCGTCCTACGCTTATCTATGGTTTGTGTTTAGTCCTGAATTCTTATTAGAGTTTTACATGTTGATAAAGTGTTGGCTCTCCTGGTTTCTTCAGGTAACCCATTCCACGCCCGAATTCCGTATGGGAAGAACGAAAATTTGTATGAGTTTGTTCTTGCATACGGAATAAGAAAGGTGTTTTTATCCTTATGTCTATCTGAGGGTTGTATTAATTTATCTTTGTGTTGTAATTCTAAATTAGAGTTAATTGCTTTATGTATGATTACTACTTTGCTTTTGGTTCTTCTATCCTCTGGTGTTTCAAGGATTAATGATTTAACTAATGGTGTTATTCTAATGAATCTGGCAGCTCTTTTTTGGATTTGTTCTAGTTTATCAATGTTTTCTTTGTGATGAGTTGTGATGGGCGCTTCACGCTTTCATGTGCAGTTCACGGATTGAAAATTTTTATTTTCTTCTTTTTGGTGCACTTTCTATATATGTAAATAAAAGCGTGTGCTTTTTTAAAAAAGATTTTAAAATATTTTTTTTAAATATGTAGTACTGTCATAACTGCTTAATTTCTTCGACGAAAAAAAAAGAAAGAAAAAAAGCCAAATTATGAATTGAAGATAAGTAAATAAAGTGTCATTGTTTTATCAAGACATCTTTGTATTGTATCCACTCAAATTTAAATTATATGCTCTATATAAGCATGTCAAGGGGAAAAGTTTATTCGTAATATGAAATATTCATGTTATATTTACAACTTTTTTTGTTGAAAATATAAGTTACAAAATTAAAGTTGTTTTTTTAATATTATAAATGTCACCCTCTCCAACAGGGGCAACAACCACTTGATTCGCCACAAGATTGGACAGACAGGTGAGGTAGTTGGTTTGGGAGGTAATTCAGTTGACAGATGTCACAGGTATTTGGATTTGACAGGTAGCTGAGGTATTTTGGTTATGCAGTTAGTTCAGGTTTTTCGGTTGGACAGGTAGCTGGGGTATTTGGGTTGTGCAGTTAGTTGAGGTATTTGGCTTGACTAGTAGCTAAGGTATTTGGAAATTTTCAACTAAACTACGTTCTATCTTGGTTCAAAGAGGTATCTCAGCTTTAGTTTTGATGAATCTCATGGTATTTTGTTTGAACGGGTATTGCTAGTAATTTTGGTATCAGCGGGTACCTCAGACACCGGTTTTAAGTCTGAAAAGAGAGCTGACGTGTGTGCAAAAAAAAATTTAAAAAATACAGGTGCAGACGACATCGTTTTGAAAATATTTTGTTTAGAGGATATTTAGCTATTCAAGACATTTAGTGATTCAAGACACATTAATTATTTACAAATTACAATGAAGGGGACAAGCCACACAAATTTCGGCTACATTTTACCTTAATTGGTAGATATTTTGTTATTTGACAAAGCTTGGACAATTTGGTTCTTGAGATTAATCTAGACAATTAGTTTGTGCAAAAAGCTCGGATTTTAAAGTTAAACTTTGATGTAGTCTTATTATCATCTACACCTTTCAATATAGGTCTCTAAAATTTTTATATCATGTTATATCAGACACAAGTGAAATATCAACTTTATTCCATTTTTTTAAAAGTTTATAAAATGTAATCAAAATATCTAGAGGGATTCAATCTGGCCAAGGGAAAAAACTATGATATTTAGTTACAATGTTGTTTATTTGTGTATTTACGCGATTATGTTCCCTTGAAACAATTTGTGCAATCATCACTTTAAGTTTTAAAGTTTTATTTTCATTTAATTTTTTTAAAAATTGTCACTTCTATAAAAGTCAACATAGTTTTCAACTTGTCTCACATCTTTTTTTTTATTTTTTAAAAAAATATCATGGTTTCTACTTTAATTTGTTCAATATCGAGGGGGAAAAATATTTACCAACTATCGTGGAAATTTTAAAAAAATATTTTTTTTTAAATAAAAAATATAATAATAACATTTAAAAAAATATAATAATTTTTTGGTGTTGAATTGTGTCCGTCATAAAACTTAAAACTTGTAACGTTTTAAGAATAGAATATTTCCTCTCGACAGAACAAAAAATTAATTAACTACAAGTACATTATAAAAATGAGAATAATAATAATAATAATTTGGTAATTTTTATAGCGCTGTTTCCTTGCAAGGAGCCGGGCTCACAGCGCTTTACATGGAGATAATAACATACATATAATAATTTAAATATACATTCTTTTCATAATAACCACATACATAACAGTACAATACACATAACCTACGCTAATCAGTAAAAAGAAATGGGTTTTCTTTAATTTTGATAATAAATTTTGAAAAGATGTGTCTTAAGTGCAGTCTTGGATGACTTGGTAGATGAAATACTCCGGATGTGTAATGGTAAAGAATTACATTGTTTGGCTGCACAAAAAGAGAATGAACTTTCGCCAAATGTTTTAGTTCGTATCTTAGGAACACAGAGAATGCGCGTGTCTGCTGAAGAGCGTAGCTGACGACTTGGTGAGTAGACCGACAGAAGCTCAGTAAGATAGGAAGGGCAAGAGTCAGAAAAGAAGTTGTGACAAAGAACGGCCAGTTTGAAATCAATTCTGGCTTGTATAGGTAGCCAATGAAGTGAATAAAGTAGCGGAGTAACATGGTCATGTTTTTTTAACCTTTATAGAACTAATCTGGCAGCTGAATTTTGAACTTACAGTAGTTTTTCAATGCATTGTTTTGGCGCACCTGACAGAAGAGAATTGCAGTAATCCATACGAGCTAGTACAAAAGCACAGACTAGAGTTTTTGTGGCACTAACTGTTAAGTAATGACGGATTGAGCTTATCTGACGAATGGCAATGTAGGCAGAGCGACAGATGTGATTGATGAAGCTGTTGGTAGACATATTGTCAGAAATAATGTAGCCAAGATTCCTAGTCGATGTTTTGAACAGTATATCAGAGCTAGCCACCTGGATAGAATTCGGAAGAGACAAAGTACTGCGTGATTTATTGTTGCAGAATAGGAGTGCTTCTGTCTTGTCATCATTCAGTTTGAGCTTGCTGAAAGTCATCCAAGACTTTACCTCACCAATGCACTCTTGCATCAATTTGACAGTGAAGTCAATATCAGATGGATCAGTGTGAGTGTAAAGCTGAGTATCATCTGCAAATGATTGGCTTTTAACTGAATGCTTTTCGAGCAGTAGAAGTAGTGGCCTTGTATACAGCACGAAAAATACCGGACCCAAAACGGAGCCTTGAGGCACATCATAAGTCAGCTTTGTGAGAGATACAGCCATCTACTGATACCACATGTGATCTGTTTGATAAGTATGATTGAAACCAAGCCAGAACTGAGCCAGAAATGCCAAAATAATTTTGCAGGGTTTTTAGCAATGTTTGATGGCCAACGGTGTCAATATATATATAATTTGCTATGTATGTTCGTTCGTTCGTAAGGCTATGTAATCAGGCAATAAAAGATTTTAGAAAGCGCAACGCTAAAAAAAAGCCTTGAAAAAAATTACTGCACAAAAAATATTTCTTTTCGAACTTCCGCATAAAATTGTTCAATATGGAAATCAGAATATAGAATATCCAAAAAATGTTGTCATTAAGGAATTGTTGAAATAAAATAAATGAAAGTTCTGCATTACATTATTTTTTATCCTGATGCGTAATTTTTCAGAATTAATTGATTTCAGCTGAAATATTTTTGTTTTTGAAAACTTCCGTCATTTTTGACGGGTAATACACTAGTTATAAAAAACAAACCCGTAAAAACAAAGTTTTTGACTATAAATCCCTTATATATGAGACATAACTAACAGTATTGATTATTTTCAAACGCTACAAACATTGACAGACTGACACCGAGTGATGTCCCTTGTCTTTAATAAATGGGGGTGGGACGTGAGGGGGTGTCGGCACGACGGTCGGCGTCAACTGAAACTCACGTGGAAGTGGAAGAAAAAAACAATAACAAACCGTGAATTTGAATTACATACCTCATATAAGGATAAACTAAAAATGCATTAATTTAATTACGGTACGTTCGATCGATCTGAAATTTTGATACGATGCATTGTTAGGTCAGACGGGCCCGTGTGCCAAATTTCAGCTCAATCCGATCACGGGAAGTGGGTCATTTTCGACTTTTGTTTTTCCGCCCGCCCGCCCTGCCCATGAGATGACGACAGAGACGGCCGCGAAGTTAATATAAGGGATTTAAAAAACAAACCCGTAAAAACAAAGTTTTTGACTATAAATCCCTTATATATGAGACATAACTAACAGTATTGATTATTTTCAACAATTTACAGACTGAATCTGTCTTAACTCAAGTTTGCTTCATAACCCTAGTGGGGGGGGGGAGGGTGAGAGGGGAAAAGTCTGGTCACCATTCGCTTGACCGAGCTCAGCGTGACACGTAAAATGTAAACAAAAGCGCCGCGGTGCTTCGATGGTCCGACTCAACGCGTCTACTCAATTTTTCACGTGGAAAAAAAACTATAACAAACAGTGAATTTGAATTACATACCTCATATAAGGATAAACTAAAAATGCATTAATTTAATTATGGTACGATCGATCGATCTGAAATTTTAATACGATGCATTGTTAGGTGAGTCGGGTCCGTGTGCCAGATTTCAGCTCGATCGGATCACTGGAAGTGGGTCATTTTCGACTTTTCTTTTTCCGCCCGCCCATGAGATGATGAGACGGCCGCGAAGTTAATATAAGGGATTTAAAAATAAGAGAACACATGAGAAGAGCAACGAAACTATTTAAATTTAACCTATCTCACAGGGTGGATGTCTATCTATATGATGTCATCATCAGGTTATATTATAAGACCCCCCCCCTCTTTTTAAATCCCTTATATTAACTTCGCGGCCGTCTCTGTCGTCATCTCATCATCTCATGGGCGGGCGGAAAAAGAAAAGTCGAAAATGACCCACTTCCCGTGATTCGATCGAGCTGAAATTTGGCACACTGACCCGTCTGACCTAACAATGCATCGTATCAAAATTTCAGATCGATCGAACGTACCGTAATTAAATTAATGCATTTTTAGTTTATCTATATAAACTATATGTAGAGGTCACTATCGTTTACATTTTACGGGTCACTTGACTTCAGGCCAGCCACCGGTGTGAACACGTCTCGTGCTTAAACCAGGTAAAGCGGCGTGCTTTTGTTTACATTTGGCGTTTCACGGTGAACTTTCCCCAGCGATCGGTGACAAGACCTTTCCCCTCTCCCACCCCCACCCCACCCTTTTTGGGTTAAAAGCAAAGGGGAGTAAAGACCGATTCAGTCTGTAGATATTTGTAAATACTTTAAGTTCTGTCTCATATATAAGGGATTTATAGTCAAAAACTTTGTTTTTACGGGTTTGTTTTATTTTTTCTTCTATGCCTGGCAAGGTCAAGGACATATTTCTAAGCCGGGTTTCCTAAATTTCACGAGACGTGTCGCAGGCAACAAAGTTATTCAAGACAGTACAGAAAAGTCACTCCTGTTACCTTCTCAAACGTTTAGTTACCTGACCTTGACACGGCGGTTGAACAACCGTCTGCAACGGGATATGTCGACACGCATCACCAGGTTTCTATCATGAATGGCGCTGTCAGGGTTTGTGAAAGGGAGGGGGAGGGGGAAGTGTGACAGGGGTATGGGGTTGGACAATCGCAATAATTTATTCATGTGAACATGTTGCAGTCTTCGAAACTATTTCAGCCACCTAAATGGCATATAATTTTTTTAAAAATCAATCTACAGCTTACACTAAGGGTGTACATATAGGAGTGTACAGCTTACACTAAGGGTGTACATATAGGAGTGTACAGCTTACACTAAGGGTGTACATATAGGAGTGTACAGCTTACACTAAGGGTGTACATATAGGAGTGTACAGCTTACACTAAGGGTGTACATATAGGAGTGTACAGCTTACACTAAGGGTGTACATATAGGAGTGTACAGCTTACACTAAGGGTGTACATATAGGAGTGTACAGCTTACACTAAGGGTGTACATATAGGAGTGTACAGCTTACACTAAGGGTGTACATAAAGGAGTGTACAGCTTACACTAAGGATGTACAGCTGACACCAGAGGTGTAAAATTCGGGGGGCCCACGAAACGATTATTTTTGCGGCCTCACTACTTGACAGTTTTTGCAAAAAGAAACTGTAAAAAAACATTTCCTTGAAATGATTTAGTAAAGCTATCTTTATTGACATGACTTGACCACTTTATGATACAACTTGACCTTTAATGAAACGACTCGACTTTTAATGACATTGCTTGACCTTAAATGACACGAACGGACATTTTAATGACACGAATTGACATTTAATGACACGGATATACCTTAAATTTGATTAGACCATTATGAGACGACTTGACCTTTAATGAGACGACTTGACCTTTAATGAGACGACTTGACCTTTAATGAGACGACTTGACCTTTAATGAGACGACTTGACCTTTAATAAGACGACTTAAAACTTTGACAGAACCCACGGACAAGTCTTTCGCTCGTTGACCTTTGACCCGTGTTTACGTCGACGCAAGGAGAGTGAAACTTCAATTCTTGATTATGTTCCACAAGTCTGCAAATGTAGCGCGAGCCACGTTATTCATAAATTGAATTTGGCATGAGTCACACTTTAAAAAAAAATGTTTAAGGTATTTTTTTAAAATCCGGGCTAAAACTTCTTTGGATAACACTGGCGAATAGGGTTTGTAAAAATAAAAATTATAACATTTTTAAAAACTGTTTTTAAAGAACACGTAATAGTTATATCCCACCTCCCACCCCCCTCCCAAAAAAAAGTGATTAGATATTTTCAATTTTCTCTTAACATTTTTGTAACAAAATATAATGATAGCAACCATTTGACACCTTTTGATTTTCAGGAAATAACTTTAGATCAACCCCCAGCCGTATACATGCACATTGGACAGCTGTCCCTAGCGGCTAGCCGTATACATGCATATTGGACAGCTGTCCCTAGCGGCTAGCCGTATACATGCATATTGGACAGCTGTCCCTAGCGGCTAGCCGTATACATGCACATTGGACAGCTGTCCCTAGCGGCTAGCCGTATACATGCATATTGGACAGCTGTCCCTAGCGGCTAGCCATATACATGCATATTGGACAGCTGTCCCTAGCGGCTAGCCATATACATGCACATTGGACAGCTGTCCCTAGCGGCTAGCCGTATGCATGCATATTGGACAGCCACATTGGTGCACATGCTATTGAATCAGCCTTTTCATTTAAGTGTTAGAATGGTCTTCGGTTGGGCGTCAATAGTGCAAGTTACCTCGGTTGGGCGTCAATAGTGCAAGTTACCTCGGTTGGGCGTCAATAGTGCAAGTTACCTCGGTTGGGCGTCAATAGTGCAAGTTACCTCGGTTGGGCGTCAATAGTGCAAGTTACCTCGGTTGGGCGTCAATAGTGCAAGTTACCTCGGTTGGGCGTCAATAGTGCAAGTTACCTCGGTTGGGCGTCAATAGTGCAAGTTACCTCGGTTGGGCGTCAATAGTGCAAGTTACCTCGGTTGGGCGTCAATAGTGCAAGTTACCTCGGTTGGGCGTCAATAGTGCAAGTTACCTCGGTTGGGCGTCAATAGTGCAAGTTAACTCGGTTGGGCGTCAATAGTGCAAGTTACCTCGGTTGGGCGTCAATAGTGCAAGTTACCTCGGTTGGGCGTCAATAGTGCAAGTTACCTCGGTTGGGCGTCAATAGTGCAAGTTACCTCGGTTGGGCGTCAATAGTGCAAGTTACCTCGGTTGGGCGTCAATAGTGCAAGTTACCTCGGTTGGGCGTCAATAGTGCAAGTTACCTCGGTTGGGCGTCAATAGTGCAAGTTACCTCGGTTGGGCGTCAATAGTGCAAGTTACCTCGGTTGGGCGTCAATAGTGCAAGTTAACTCGGTTGGGCGTCAATAGTGCAAGTTACCTCGGTTGGGCGTCAATAGTGCAAGTTACCTCGGTTGGGCGTCAATAGTGCAAGTTACCTCGGTTGGGCGTCAATAGTGCAAGTTACCTCGGTTGGGCGTCAATAGTGCAAGTTACCTCGGTTGGGCGTCAATAGTGCAAGTTACCTCGGTTGGGCGTCAATAGTGCAAGTTACCTCGGTTGGGCGTCAATAGTGCAAGTTCCCTTTTCATGCCTTGGATAATTGATGGGTACAACTTAAGACGTTTTTCCATTTAAATCCGTTTAAAATAACGTTCTGTTCAAAAATACATTTCAGAATTTTCTATAACATTGTAGATCAGCCCCGAATGAAGTTAATAATAAGATTACCGTATATACTCGTTCAATAGCCCGTTCGTTCATAAGCTGACCCCCCCCCCTCCCACCACTTTTGGAACAGAAAAGTATTAAAAGCGCGTAACACGCTCGCAAGCCGACCCCCCAAAAATAATTGGACAGCTTAAACAAAATGGTACATATTTTTTTTAAAAACTACAAACTAAATCGGTCATTATGATTGTTTACTTTGTCTATCTTTGTCTTTGTGCTTTGTTTTGTAAGAGTTACCGGTATTTAAAATAAATAAATTTGGTAAACACTGACGAAAGCGCGTACATTAAAATTCGTTGTTGAAAACAAAATTTGTAAAACAATTTATTAAAACGTTAAAAAAAAATATAAAAAAAATGATTGAATAGGGTAAGTGCAGATGTGTAATAGTATATTGTAGCTTCTGGTAGAGCAGTCGAATATTATAGAATGTAGAAAATGACTTTGATGGTCTACAATAACAACACCGATATTCAATATCCATGCAGAAATACGTTAATGACCCCAGAGCCGTCTTTACACCATTTTGGGCCCCCGGGCAAAGAATGAGTGAGCAAGAATAAAAATAAATATACATAATATATATAAATAAACATGATCAAACGGGGACACTATCCTCGTGGGTGTAACTATAACTATATGTTTCTCTTTATGTAGGCGTTCTCACAGTACATAATCTTGTGCACAATAATCCACTGAAGAACTTGTTTATACAAAACAACTTTAATATGTATACTATCTACATATAAATATCATTTGAGGTAATACAACGTGGAAATCTTGAGGCGCACACATACACTATCTCCTTCCTTGCCGGAAGTCCTCTCACCACTCCTCGCCCAACACTTTCAACCAATAGGAATGCTCCTTTCTTCCCGCGTCCGCCATTCACGTGACCTTACGTCACAAAATTATGTTAATCACATGTGACAGTGGGCCCCCCGACAAATGCCCAACGGGCCTATGCGTTAAGACGGCCCTGAATGACCCGCTCGTAAGCCGACATCCCCCCCCCCAACTTTTCCCCCCTCGATTTTGTGCAAAAAAGGTCGGCTTGCGAATGAGTATATACCGTAGTTTTAAACTCACCAAATTTATTTTAAAATCGGTATCATACATTACAATGTATTGGTTACCTTTTGCTTATGTCCAGTTCAAGTTTAACTCAAAAATGTTGTTTAAACCTTATGTACTCTTATATGGCCTCTATAAGAGAAAAGTGACTTTCCCATCATGACAGCAGAGAACATCCCTTTAATTGTTCATCATTTCTTTACACTGCTACCTCAGTATCACCGGACCCTTACGACAGGATGTAAGTTAAAGCAGTGCTTCTCAAACTTTTTAGTATGGCGGACCGGCAGGAATTTTTTCCATTGCACCAGGGACCGGTGCACTATTTTCCCTGCACTGGCAATTTTTTTGGGTCCTTTTTTGAGAACATCTGCGGACCGGCAGCGGATTATACACGGACCGGAGCCGGTCCGCGGACCACCACTTTGAGAAGCACTGAGTTAAAGGACCTAACAGCGGACCCGTTGCTAAAAGCATGACCTGTTTGAAGAAGCTCGAGTAAACATAGTTACATGATAGCATTTAGTTCTGGAGGGTCTATTGAGTTATACCAAGCCTTCGATCAAATAAAACAAAAGTATTCCGTATCTGTAAGACTAAGAGAGGATCTTCATTGAATGGGGCATAAGAGACTACGTGGGGGAGGGTGTGGCATGAGTTCAAGAATGTTGTTGTTGTTGTTGTTGTTGTTGAAAAGTTGGCGTTGCAGATTCTTAGAAACAATTCCGCCATGCCCATTGTACAGACGTTTGTGTGTACATATGCACACTGTACAGACGCCTATGTGTACACACATTGTACAGCCGCCTATGTGTGTACATATACACATTGTACAGACGCCTATGTGTACACACATTGTACAGGCGCCTATGTGTACACCTTTTGTACAGCCGCCTATGTGTACACACATTGTACAGCCACCTATGTGTGTACACATGTACATTGTACAGCCGCCTATGTGTACACACATTGTGCAGCCGCCTATGTATACACATATTGTACAGCCATCTATGTGTACACACATTGTCCAGCCACCTATGTGTACACATATTGTACAGCCGTCTATGTGTACACACATTGTACAGCCGCCTATGTGTGTACACATGCACATTGTACAGCCGCCTATGTGTACACATATTGTACAGCCGTCTATGTGTACATACATTGTACAGCCACTCATGTGTAAGCTTGTAAAGGGATGTAAGCAGTATTTTAACCAGTTAAGCCCGGTAGTCGTCCTACCACCTTGCCCATGTGTGGGTCAGAAACAAAAAAAAATAAAAAAATCAACAACAAAAAACCACACACAGATGAGGTCACTGTGACAGCAGGCAGACGACCACAAACATCCGGTTAAGACGAGCAGAGTCATTCATTGGTTCAGTGGCGTCGGCTTTAACATTAAAATCTTGGTTAGAGTAGGAGGGGCGTTTGACTGACTAAATCAGAACAATTTTGTTTATGTATAGGCCTATTGGACTGATTTTGACGGTCTAAATCATTTGGACTGGCTTTAAGGCTATACTATACGATTCATTACTGGAGAATATTCGAAACTGACAAGAATAACACCATTAGTTAAATCATTAAACCTTGAAACACTAGAGGATAGAAGAACCAAGAGCAAAGTAGTAATCATACATAAAGCAATTAATTCTAATTTAGAAATACAACACAAAGATAACTTAATACAACCCTCAGATAGACATAAGGATAAAAACACCTTTCTTATTCCGTATGCAAGAACAAACACATACAAGTTTTCCTTCTTCCCGTCCGGAATTCGGGCGTGGAATGGGTTGCCTGAAGAATCCAGGAAAACAAACACTTAATCAACATTTAAATCTCTAATAAAAATGCAGGACTAAACACAAACCATAGATAAGCGTAGGACGCAATAATCTTCTTTATAGAAGGAGCGTCTGTAAACATATAAGATACGATAAGATAAGATATACGACTATGTCTACAATTATTGGACCATGACTAACTTTCTATATTTAGAGAACTGAATGTGACTAATTCTGTCTACATCATTTTACAAGAAAACAGCTAAATCTATGTCTAAAAAAAGTTTCATAATAATGAAAATAAATTATTATTCATATTGTCCCCAATTTCAACACAGTCCCATTTTAATTGGGATTTTAAAAAAAATACTTTTCAGTTTAAACTAATTTACTTCAACAAAATCTGCAATTCCTTTTATTTGCCAACTTCTGTTACCGCCTCAGCAGTAGTAACTTTTTAAAAAGTATTTTTATTTTTAAAACAGCCTCTAGTCTGCTATATTATTAACCATACTAAAAAATAAAACTACCCCTTAAAAACAAAGTTTTTGACTATAAATCCCTTATATCTGCTTTTAACCCGGGGGGGGGGTGGGTGGTGGTGGGAGAGGGGAAAGGTCTTGTCACCGCGTCGGGGGTCGCGGACGGGCACGACGAACGACAGAGAGAGACGGTTCCAAACATTTACTATCTCCCCTGCCGCTAAATATAGGTGCTAGGTCAACACTCTAGCAGACGACGACTACTAAACATTCTAAATAGTGATTTATATAGATAACTAATAAATAAAGGTAAAAAAAATGATTTTTAAAAACCACGTTTTTACAAGAGGACTAAAAAGAAGAAAATAATTTAAAACTTGTAAGTTCAAGTACTTTAATTTAATATGACTAAAAACGTGGGGCGGGCGCTTATGAGGTTTAACATATGCAGCTCACTCATTCTCTCACTTATAGATCTCTCTTTTGCCTTCTAAATTAGAAATCTTTAATTTTTATACCAAACACCCGTCCCACGCTTTTAGTCATATTAAATCAAAGTACTTGAACTTACAAGTTTTAAATTATTTTCTTCTTTTTAGTCCTCTTGTAAAAACGTGGTTTTTAAAAATCATTTTTTTTACCTTTATTTATTTTATTCTTTTTAGTCCACTAATAAAAACTTGGCTTTTAACAATGATTTTTTACCTCTATTTATTTTACCAAACACCTCACAAGCGCCCGCCCAACGTTTTAAAAACATTGTGATGTGGTCACGGGGGGAACTCACGGATGTCAACAAAAGCCGACGTTACAGATGCTAATATATATAGACTATATATAAACTAACAAGTTCAATAATTTAATAACGGTACATTCGATCGATCTGAAATTTTAATACAATGCATTGTCATCCACGATCTATCTGTGGTAAAATTTTCAGATCTCTAGGACGATGAGAAGTGGTTCAATTTTACGTTGGCAGATTTGAAAAAATCTTGGACAATGCCTCACCAACGAAAGCGAGCTAATAAAAACGTAGTAAAAATGCATTAATTTAATTACGGTACGTTCGATCGATCTGAAATTTTGATACGATGCATTGTTAGGTGAGACGGGTCCGTGCGCCAAATTTCAGCTCGATAGCTTCACTGGAAGTGGGTCATTTTCGACTTTTGTTTTTCCGCGGTCGAGGGACGACGAATGAGACGGCGGTGAAGTTAATATAAGGGATTTTTTTACAACATAATTTCATAATCCCATCCGGTCGCGCCGTCTGCAAACAGAGGTTATCTCCAAAACTTCTTTTCGATTTTCCATTTTAATCATTTCAAGATTGACACCATCTTGGTTCGTCTTTGATTGAAAGTGTTAATAAAAAAATATTTCAATTTATTTACAAATTTTAGAACCACCTTTGTAAAAAAATAAATAATTGCATTCAATGTCAGTTTAAAAACAACAACAAAAACATGTGTCAGTTAGAAGGTACTTGCTATTATCAGAAGTTCCGCCTATGTTATTGTTCAGGTTACTGACTTTGATTGTAACAACATTCATACATTACATGTCACCAATCGGAATAACTTCACGGAGAACACGATTGTGACGTGGCGGGAGGGAACTCTTGTCTAGAGGTGATTACCGGTAACTCTGCGGGGACCGTCAATTTCCGGGGGTTGTTTGGTTAGAACAAATTTTAAAACTGTAAACAAAAATAAAGTGAAAGCACCGTATTTCAGTAATACACACTGATGTTGACAACGGTATGTACACATTGAGGACAATACAGTATGTCAATATGTACACATTAATGGGGACATCACTGTATAGTATGTACACATTAATGGGAACAACAGTATGTCACTATGTACACATTCATGGGAACAACATTATGTCAACATGTACACATTAATGGGCACAACAGTGCGTACACACTTGGGACAATACAGTATGTCAATATGTACACACTGATGAGGACAACCCAGTTTGTAAAAAATTACACACATTATGTTATTAAGTAAACACATTTATGTTTTTAAGTACACACATTATGTTATTAAGTACACACGTTATGTTATTAAGTACACACATTTATGTTATTAAGTGCACACGTTATGTTATTAATTACACACATTTATGTTATTAAGTACACACATTTATGTTTTTAAGTACACACATTATGTTATTAAGTACACATTGAACTTTAAGGAATAGCATGGAGTTGTGATACATTTCAGCGGTTCCCGACCTGTAGGTTGCGCGACGGGTTTTCTTGTGGTCGCCAACTGTCGACTAAAAATATCCACTGTAATGCAAATTTGATCTATTTTGTAAAAAGTTTATTGAAAATAAATTATATAAATTTCATGTTGGTCACGGGTCACATGACTTTTATAAAATGGGGTTGCAACTTAAAAAAGGTTTAGAACCACTGTGATACATGATAAATCCTGGTACACGTCTGAGATTTCTGACATGCCGGTAAAGTTCAGAGCGTCGTTTCTTGCCCGCGGTTTATAATAATTATCCTATAACCGAATGGCTATAAGGGGGGATAAGGTAAGCTCATTGTGACCTTTGACATTGTCCCCCCACCCACCCCGCAACATAAATTGTTTATCTTAAACAATTTTGCACAGCACACATCCCAGCAGCTCGGACCCTGGTGATACACACATTGTGACTGTTGGACAGTGGAATAATTTCACATGGGTAAGTGGTGCAATCATTGACATTGTCGATCTTGTTGGTTGCGTTGTGTGGCTGTTACATTTGAATAAAGCTGTCACATTAAAGTACGAGCCTCAATATAGTTGTCACTTGTCACATGAGAGTGAACCTGATTATATTTATATTTGATGGCTGTCACTGTCACAGTAAAGTGACCCGGATCAAGAGCTGTCAAATTAAAGTAATCCCACTATTAGCTGTCACAGTAATGTGAGCATTGTCAAAGATATAATCAAGGGTATTAACAAAACTTAAAAAAAAACAACAGCTGTCAAGGATATCGTTTTGTTGTCAAAGTTGTGACAGATGTTATAATGTTGTCAAAGTCATGACTCATGACAGATTTGCTAATGTTGTTTTCAAGCTGTCACGGATATCAAGGTGTATCTTGACAACTTGTATTCAACTGTTTACATTTAGATGTGGCATGTGCGTTTTGTATATTCGTTCTAACAACTAAATTCCTAGGTGACTAAAATAGACAACGAAGTCTTTTAGTGACTAAACTAAACAAGCGTAACAACACCGAGTCCAACTATGAAACTACAGTTGCTGTAAACCTAAATAATGACTAAACTTTTAACTGAACCAGACTATCCTGTTTGACTAAAATAGACTAATCCAGTCTAATGACTAAACCATACGAACCCAGTCGAATGACTAAAGTAGAGTAACTCAGTATAATGACTTAAGTCTTAAGTAGACCAACTAAGTCTAATGAATAAGCTTAACTGACTCAGTCTAAAGACTAAACTATAGACTGACCCATGGGGGGGGGGCGCCATGAGCAAAATATTGGGTGGGCCAAGTTGGTAACACAAATTTGTTTCATTTGATACCCTTGCCTTAAATAAGGCCTTGAACCCTAGGTCTCTTCCTATCTCTATACCGATCCCTTTTTAATTTTTCCAGACCAATGTCTAACTTCCAAATTGTCAATGAACGCGGACTCGACTTTACATGCTCCAACAAGAAGCTTGTTGCCCATTTCACGACACCAGCTGCAAAGCAGAACTTTCCGTTGACGTGATATGCGCAGCCATGAATGGCTGCTAAACCATTTTGCCTGCGGTTGCCGACAACGTCCACTGTAATCACGAACAGCCTCGCTTAACAACGTATCATCTGGACAATCAGTTAGATCCTTGGTATCAACATCGTCCATAATAACATCTGATGAGACGTTGTTTTCAACTTTTTTACTCGGTATTTCCGGTTGAGTAGATTGCGTGAGGAAACGGTTTATAGTTTGTTTTTTTCAGATGTACGAATTTTTATAAAACAGATTCATGGGCAATTTTTCGAGAAATGTGTTTTTATTTACATAATTACATCATGCCCAGATTCTTTTTTATTGGTTTTTAAAAATTAGTTTTTAGTTGTAGCCGAGTGGTGGCTATAGTTGTAATGTTATGGTTGATTATACCTTGCTATATTGCAGCACACACACACACAACTTGACAGTTTTATTTAATAAGTAGACAACACACAAGTAGTGCGGACTATAGTTGTGAATAGTGTTTATTAGAGTAATTTCTATCCTAAGGCTGACACAGTTAAAGCACTAAAGTAAATAACTAAATCAGGAAGCGCAGTATACAATTTTATAACAGTCCTTAAGCTATGCGCTACTCTACCACTAAGTTCGGTACAACTCATCAGGCACTGGATCACTCGCTCTCCAGGCGCTGTGTGACTCTCTCTCCCTTGTCTCCCACAGACCTCCCCTTATATTGGTAGTCAGAGGAATGTGGGTGATATTGGAGATCATCCTATGGCTCAAGTCGTAAAAACTCGTTCCATTCATGTTTTTCCCTGGCCACTATAAAATACTGTTGGCATTCCTCTGTCCCCTTGTCCCGTCTGGACGCACTTCAAATGTAACTCGTTGCCCACTGCCCCATGACGTCTCCGACCCTGACCGCAATTTTGGGTAATTAAACTTGAGCTTTTGTTCGGCGCTAACGCGACCAGCGATCGCCGCATTTCAATGGTCAACCCTCCACTAGGCCGGATGAGGGACTGATGCGATACGGTCTGAGAGAATGGAGGGGGGGGTGGAGAGGGGATGGGGAGGGGGGGTGGGGAGGGAGGGGGCAGTGCCCAATTTCTGTGGCGGACACGGCCACACAGTGAAATTATTTTAAGCAAAACCGATTTTTTTTCAAAATCGCAATGTTATTTAGTACTAAAAAAATTTAACAAACTTATAAAAAAGAAGAGTTGTACATTAAACAGTTGCCATATTGTTGGTTTCAGTTGATTTTTTGGGTGGGCCAAATACATTGTGGCCCATTAGCTCTAAAAATTGGGTGGGCCATGGACCACCTGGCCCACCCTGTGGCGCCCCCCATGGCTAACCCTGTCTAAACCAGACTGTATTCAAACTAAACTTCTACTAAACGTAATCTAGAGTTAACTGAAACTTTATTCCACCCCTCCCCCTTTTACAAACACATATCTTATCTTTCCCCCATCTCACGGTTGACCAAGTGATATACAAACGAAAGCTGGCAATCTAGGCAACTTTTTCATAACAAGTATATCGTCTGCTTATCTTTTGGTTTAGATTCGTTCTTATACATCGTTTGTGTGTGTGTGTGTGTGTGTGTGTGTGTGTGTGTGTGTATGTTTGTTTGTGTGTGTGTTTGTGTGTGTGTTTGTGTGTGTGTGTGTGTTGTAATAATCATTTTTTAAAAAGAAATGGAGAATATATTACATGTCTTGGCCTGTGGTCTTTTGTCGGGTGCCAGATTGATAGGGGCCCTATTTTATATGGGCCCTTGTTAACTGCACGTCATGTTGACAGAAGACGTTTTTGTTAAGGATTGGTTTTGACGGGGGCCCTTTTTTTAGCAGAAATTCATATTTTTAGAGGACGTTGTTGTCAGTGGCGTAGTTAGGGAGGGGGGCGCGTAGGGGGCGGTCCGCCCGGGTGGCACACATTCAGAAGGCGGCATTTTTGGGCATTTGAAAAGTAAAACCATTTCCGACAACCGCCCTTTTTCTTTCGAAGGGGGAAAACTAAGGTGAAACAAAAATATTATTAATTTCTAGTCTGAATTAACGGGTCGCACAACATTTGTTTGGTTACATAGTGGATGTTATAACTAACGCAAAACCGTTCAAAAATTTTAAATCACTCAAAAAAGGTATCGTTTTGTTTGGAAACTTAAGCGGTTTACGTCACAGATGACGCTTTTATAAGAAAACTAAACAAAAACACATTACCGCTGGGCCGAATAATATGTGCTATTAATATCGCCACGACAGTTTTTGCGTGGAATTTCGACATCCGCAGAATGATGTGCAAACAATTACCTTACAATGCATGGTGGTTCAAATATTGTGTTTAAATTGCAAGCAGTAATTTATATTACTGTTTTGGTTTTCAGAAAATTATTGTAAGGTAATTATTAAAAATTAAATTTATTTTGGTTTTTATCGCATTAAAATAGCAAACATTATTTGTGTTTTTCATTAAAATACGGTTATACATGAAAAATGTTACGCCTATCCAAGTAGTGTGTAAATAATTTGAATTCGTCTATTTTATGGAACATTATTAAGCTTTATTACAAGAATATGAAAACATTCACATTTCTCCGTTAATAAACACCACAATCAGAAGCGTAACTGGGTTTTCCGCGCACTTGGCTCATTTATTTTTGGCGCCCTTAAAAATGGATATAAAAAAATCATAATGGTAAGAAAATACTAAATTTGAATTAATTGAAGGATTAGCCCTCTGCGCCCTTGGCAACTGCCCCAATGCCAAGTCGTTCTTACGGCTGTGACCAAAATAGCCATAAATAATTTTGAAAAATACATACTTTAAAATTTCACGCGTCTTGAAAAAATTGACACCTGAAGAAGTAACTAGTAAAACGAGATCAGATGCTGGAATTTTACTCAATGAAATGCAATCTTTTTCTTTTCTATGTATCTCAATTTATGGGAACCCGTCATTTGTTAAATTAATGCAAACCCATTGCATGGAACAAAGAGATGTGCTAATAAAAAAAAAGCTGTTATATCAGCCAAAAAATTTGTGAAGAGTTGGAGTTATCAACTGAACGCGGAGTTAGAAGGAAAAAAAATATGAGTGGGGAAAATTACGTGGCTCTATCTTTAGAATAAGAAGTACAACGATAAATGTTTTTATCCAAAGATGGAATTATAAAATAACGCTTTGATGAGTTGCATTTCGTTGCAAGAAATTATTCGTATATAATACCATGTAACCTACTAAATGAAGCATTAAAAGAACAATTCATATATTGAAAGAAAAATGACCCAGGTTTTTATGGCTGTACCTACACTACAAGAAGAGGCAGTATGTTAGAAAATCGAAGGCCCCTTGATCTATTAAAATTTATTCAAAAGTACAGATTGGAAAATTCTGTACCGAACATTACAATTTTGCTATGAATTTTTTTTAACAACTGCTATCAGTGTCGCTAGTTGTGAAAGGAGCTTCTCCAAACTGATTCGTTGCACAATGAGTGATTTAAGAGTACAAAATCTTGCAATATTGTCCATAGAACAAGATATTATAAATAATTTAAATTTTGATAGCATAAAGCACGATTTTTCTATTATGAAAGTTAACAAAGTAAATGTATAAATATGTTTAAATACTAATGTATACAATTTTCTTTGTTTGTAATTTGTAACAAAAATCATTTATTTATAAATAAAATATAAAAGAATAGTAATTGGTAATGTTTTTGTGTGTAAATTTGGAATATGTTTTGTCGCATAAAAAAAAAGGGGGGGGGGTGACCTGCGACCTCAGTAACTTTCTTGTGGCTTTTAAAAAAAGTATCGTGTATTTTTTATAAATTTGTATTTATAGGTATATCATCTTATGCGGTCTCTTTTTTAAATCCTTTATATTAACTCGTGGTGTCTGCGGCCGACCGACCGACCTTGCTTGCTTGCTTGTCGCCAAAACTTTTGATCGATTTTTAACCCACTTGCTCGCAAGATAGCGAGCTGAAATTTTGCAGGCAGTTTTGTACCGATGATAAAAACAATGTATCAAAATTTCAGATCGATCGCATGTACCGTAATTAAATTATTGATTTTTTAGATTATTTTATTTATTCCTATGTATCATGCTATTTTTTGAGATAGAGCGTCGCGGTGCGTATTATATTGAACAACCTTTCTGTCGCGCAATAAGGTGCGTATTTTACTGACAACACTTTTTATAAACCTATTCCTGATCGGTGCGCATTATATTAAACACGTTTTACGACACAACTGCAATTTTGTATTTTTGGATGGTCTTGCGCTGCGTGTTATAATGAACATTCTTTTAGTTACGTCTCATACGTAAAGGATTTATAGTCAAAAACTTGGTTTTTTACGGGTTGTTTTTATTAACTGCTTACATAAATATGGCATGCAATGGTAAACATGATTCCCACATTTACTTCGTTTCAATTACAATTATTTATTCATGATTATTAATTTATAAAAACCATCATATAATTGACTAATTTGCCGTTCATAAATGGCGTCACACGATTTTGGCTGATTTCTCCCCCACCCCCACCCCCCGTAACACGTTATCTATCTCAAAAACTTAGACTACTTCTTCAATATGACGTCACAAAGCTTTGACACATCCCACCCGTCATTTATGGAAGCCCCTAAAAAGGGTGGCAAATTGGAGACCGCCCCGGGCGGCAAAAGTTCTAGCTACGCCACTGGTTGTTGTTGTGATTTATATTGACGGGGGCCCTTTTTAGCTGAACGTCATATTAACAGAGGACGTTTTCGTTTGAATTTATATTGACGGGAAACTTTTTAAATCCCTTATATTAACTTCACCCCCGTCTCTGTCTTGGTCGGGCAAGCGGAAAAACAAAAGTCATAAATGACCCACTTTCCCTGCTGCTATCGATCTGAAATTTGGCACATAGACTTGTGTCACCTAACAATGCATCGCATCAAAATTTCAGATCGATCGAATGTACCGTAATTAAATTAATGCACTTTTAGTTCATCTTTATATAACTATAGGTAATTCAATTTCACAGCTTGTTTTTGTTCGACGTCCCGTGCCACTTGAGTCGTTCACGCCTGCCATCGGTGACCACACCTCCCCGTCCCCCCTCCCACCCTGTGTTTTACAGCAGAGGGGACTTGACTCAGTTTCAGTCTGTTAATGTTTGTCGCGTTGAGCTATGTCTCCTATATAAGGAATTTATAGTCAAAAACTTTTTTTCACGGGGATGTTTAATTCACTAGTCTTATATTAGCTTGCTTTGTAAGTTTAATCGGAACCGTCCCACTATTTGTTTATAATTTTTTCACGTGCTCAGTTCACGCGTTGACGCCGACCGTCACTGTTCACACCCCTACCGTCCATGCGCCCAGTTTTAAAACCAGGGGAGATAATTGTGTTTCAGTCTGTAAATGTCGCGTTTAAACATAATCACTAATATTAGTTATGTCTCATATATAAGGGATTTATAGTCAAAAGGTAAGCTGGCTTTGCACTTACTGTAAAATGCGTAGACTAAAAAGTAGAAAATTAGTGCATTTTTAATATAAGACTAGTTTTTAAAAGGTGTTTTTTAATGTTGATTATTTTAGGGGTGACTTTTGTCAAGGTTTATGGGTCGAACTGATTTGAGGTGCCATTGGTAGTTTATTGCCACACACTCCACCCAGAAGCGGTCCTCTATCCCAGGCTGCTCCACTACCAACTATTGGCTTAGGGGGGAGGGAATGGGAAAGGTTGGTCCACGCAGAGCTGGCAGATCTATTTATAACACCGTACTACCATCCACAAGCAGGGAGGGGCCGAGGAAGGCGGTTAGTCTTAAATTTCATTTTTTAGGTGGACGCAATGCAATAATAATACTGTATATACTGGTTCTAAAGCCGACCTTTTTCTTGGACAAAATCTAAGGGAAAAGGTTAAGGGGGGGGGGTGGTGGCTTATGAGCCGGTTATAGTTGATTTCTGCGTGTACCTTGCATATTGGTGTAGTTATTGTAGAACATCAAGGTCCTTTTCTATATTCTACAAGATTCGACTGCTCTACCAGAAGCTATAAAATAATTAGTAAACATCTGAACTTACCTTAATTAATCACTTTATTTATTTTTGTGAATGTTTTAATAAATTGTTTTACAAATTTTGTTTTCAACAACGAATTTTTAATGTACGCACTTTCGCCACTGTTTAAAAAAAAATAAAAATAATAAATAATAATAATAAATTTTTTTAAATATATTTTTAATTAAAAAAATAATTAATAATTCCGGTAACTCTTGCCTAACAAAGAGCACAAAGATAGATAGGTAGTACAACGTAAACAATCATAATGACCGATGTAGCTTGTAGTTTAAAAAAAATGTGTACCATTTTATTTACGATGTCCTATTATTTTTTGGGGTCAGCTTATGAGCGACTAGCACACATTTAATACTATTCTCTTCCAAAAGAGGGGGGGGGTCGGCTTATGAACGAACGGGGTATAGGACGAGTATATACGGTTATTGTTGTTTTTAAATCCCTATATTAACTTCACCGCCGTCTCTGTCATCATCTCTGTCGTCATCTCATGGGCGGGCGGAAAAACAAAAGTAAAAAATGACCCACTTCCCGTGATCCTATCGAGCTGAAATTTGGCACACGGACACCTCTCACCTAACAATGCATCGTATCAAAATCAGATCGATCGAACGTATCGTAATTAAATGAATGCATTTTTTAGTTTATCCTTATATAACGTATGTAATTTCAAACTCACTGTTTGTTATTGTTTTTTTCCACGTGAAAGTTAGAGTTGAGGCGTTGAGGCGACCCATCGAAATACCGGCGTGCTTTTGTTTACATTTTACGTGTCACGCTGAGCTCGGTCAAGCGATTGGTGACCAGACTCTCCCCCAACCCCCAGGGTTATGAAGCAATGTTGAGTTAAGACAGATTCAGTCAGTAAATGTTTGTAGCGTTTGAAAATAATCAATACTGTTAGTTATGTCTCATATATAAGGGATTTATAGTCAAAAACTTTTTTTTACGGGGTTGTTTTATTTAAAATAATTTTTATAACTGCACATGTTGCTATTTTCAAATTTTAATATTTCCAACTGGCCCTACCTCCAACTGGTCCTGTCTCTAACTGGCCCTACCTCCAACTGGTCCTGTCTCTAACTGGTCCTACCACCAACTGGTCCTGTCTGTAACTGGTCCTACCACCAACTGGTCCTGTCTGTAACTGGTCCTACCTCCAACTGGTCCTACCTCCAACTGGTCCTGTCTGTAACTGGTCCTACCTCCAACTGGCCCTACCTCCAACTGGTCCTGTCTCTAACTGGCCCTACCTCCAACTGGTCCTGTCTCTAACTGGTCCTACCTCCAACTGGTCCTGTCTCTAACTGGTCCTACCACCAACTGGTCCTGTCTGTAACTGGTCCTACCACCAACTGGTCCTGTCTGTAACTGGTCCTACCTCCAACTGGTCCTACCTCCAACTGGTCCTGTCTGTAACTGGTCCTACCTCCAACTGGTCCTGTCTCTAACTGGCCCTACCTCCAACTGGTCCTGTCTCTAACTGGTCCTACCACCAACTGGTCCTGTCTGTAACTGGTCCTACCACCAACTGGTCCTGTCTGTAACTGGTCCTACCTCCAACTGGTCCTACCTCCAACTGGTCCTGTCTGTAACTGGTCCTACCTCCAACTGGCCCTACCTCCAACTGGTCCTGTCTCTAACTGGCCCTACCTCCAACTGGTCCTGTCTCTAACTGGTCCTACCTCCAACTGGTCCTGTCTCTAACTGGTCCTACCACCAACTGGTCCTGTCTGTAACTGGTCCTACCACCAACTGGTCCTGTCTGTAACTGGTCCTACCTCCAACTGGTCCTACCTCCAACTGGTCCTGTCTGTAACTGGTCCTACCTCCAACTGGCCCTACCTCCAACTGGTCCTGTCTCTAACTGGCCCTACCTCCAACTGGTCCTGTCTCTAACTGGTCCTACCTCCAACTGGTCCTGTCTCTAACTGGTCCTACCACCAACTGGTCCTGTCTGTAACTGGTCCTACCACCAACTGGTCCTGTCTGTAACTGGTCCTACCTCCAACTGGTCCTACCTCCAACTGGTCCTGTCTGTAACTGGTCCTACCTCCAACTGGTCCTACCTCCAACTGGTCCTGTCTGTAACTGGTCCTACCTCCAACTGGTCCTGTCTGTAACTGGTCCTACCACCAACTGGTCCTGTCTGTAACTGGTCCTACCTCCAACTGGTCCTGTCTGTAACTGGTCCTACCTCCAACTGGTCCTACCTCCAACTGGTCCTGTCTGTAACTGGTCCTACCACCAACTGGTCCTGTCTGTAACTGGTCCTACCACCAACTGGTCCTGTCTGTAACTGGTCCTACCACCAACTGGTCCTACCTCAAACTGGTCCTACCTCCAACTGGTCCTGTCTGTAACTGGTCCTACCACCAACTGGTCCTACCTCCAACTGGTCCTATCTGCAACTGGTCCTAGCACCAACTCGTCCTACCTCCAACTGGTCCTACCTCCAACTGGTCCTACCACCAACTGGTCCTACCTCCAACTGGTCCTACCACCAACTGGTCCTACCACCAACTGGTCCAACCACCAACTGGTCATACCACCAACTGGTCCTACCACCAACTGGTACTACCTCCAACTAGTCCTACCACCAACTGGTCCTAACACCAACTCTTCCTATCTGCAACTGGTCCTAGCACCAACTGGTCCTACCACCAACTGGTCCTACCTCCAACTGGTCCTAGCACCAACTGGTCCTAGCACCAACTGGTCCTAGCACCAACTAGTCCTACCACCAACTGGTCCTAGCACCAACTGGCCCTACCTCCAACTGGTCCTGTCTCTAACTGGTCCTACCTCCAACTGGTCCTGTCTGTAACTGGTCCTACCACCAACTGGTCCTACCTCCAACTGATCCTATCTGCAACTGGTCCTAGCACCAACTGGTCCTACCACCAACTGGTCCTACCTCCAACTGGTCCTGTCTCTAACTGGTCCTACCTCCAACTGGTCCTGTCTGTAACTGGTCCTACCTCCAACTGGTCCTAGCACCAACTCGTCCTACCTTCAACTGGTCCTACCTCCAACTGGTCCTACCACCAACTGGTCCTACCTCCAACTGGTCCTACCACCAACTGGTCCTACCACCAACTGGTCCAACCACCAACTGGTCATACCACCAACTGGTCCTACCACCAACTGGTACTACCTCCAACTAGTCCTACCACCAACTGGTCCTACCACCAACTGGTCCTACCTCCAACTGGTCCTAGCACCAACTGGTCCTAGCACCAACTGGTCCTACCACCAACTGGTCCTACCTCCAACTGGTCCTATCTCTAACTATTCCCAGTTCCAACGTGTGATATTTGTATCCCCATTTGTTCATTTCTCCAACTGTATTTCGCACTGGACCTATCACTGAATAAATACACATAGTCCTGTATAGATCATACAATTACCAACAAATTAGTTCTTTGTCTTGTTGTTAGTCTTTTCCGTGCTCAAACTCACGGACCATTCGCTAACCCGGGCACCAATTAATGCGATTCAAGAGTACATCCTACCCCTACCATCACCCAGAGGCGTCACTGGGTTGAGGTGGGGGGTGGGGGTGCCGACCGCACTGGGTGACACCATCACAAGAGGTGACACCAAAACGTAAAATTCTGTATGATCCAGCAATTTAGAAATGACAGATTTGGAGGAGGTCTATTGGGGAAGTCTTGAGGGGGTTACACCATGAGCTACCGCACTGGGTGACACCAACCCTAGTGACGCCCCCTGCCTTCACCACTTGATGCGCAAGGCTTTAATCTTTTTACTGAAAGCAAATTTCAAGAAGATCAACTTTAAATCAATGTCCCCTCTAAGGTTCGTTGATCCGTGTGCAATGTAAAAAAAAATTCGTGTGAAAAGTTGCACAGTATCCATTTTTGTGCAAAAGTTTACAAAATTTGCTGCGCGGTAATTCAAAACTACTGCGCCGCGTCACAGCCGCACAGCCTGAAGGGAACATTGCTTTATATGTGTTAGTGGTTGTTCTGACAGCTAGGCATATGTAAAAACTCTACCATGTCAGTTCTGAGAGCCACATAGATGTACAAAATGTACAATGCCAAGGGAAAACCCGGAAGATTTGAAAACTGTGCGGTGTGGGGCGACTAGGGCATTCACGCGTTAAATGAAACTTCTATCTATAAATCTATAAATTTATTTATGTGATTCCCTCGATCGAACCCAACCTCATAGATCCACACAATTACTTCAAGGGACACGTTGTGTTGTATATGTCTCCCTAGAAATGTAAATAACATACTGGTCAATACATTTTAATTAGCCTTAATGATGTGAAGATCTCGTGATCATCCCGTGAGTCCACGAGAGTTGTATGAGAGTTGATTAAGACGTCATGGCGTTATTTGTGGAGAAGAGAATGTCTTTTTATCCAGCGCAGAAGAAATGTTAGGCAGGGGGAATACACAGAGCTCGGAGTGAATGATGGAGAGACAGAGAGGGAGGGTGAGAGAGAGAGAGAGAGAGAGAGGAGGGGGGATGAGAGGGACAGGGGGGGGGAGAATTTGCTACTGTAGCCTCGTCTGAGATGTAATTTTATTATTTACTAATTGGTCGGGAAAATGTTCGATAGCATAACAAATGAAGACAACAGCATTGGTCTTGAAATAATTGAATAATTGCAATAATCTTCTGTATAGAAGGAGCGTCTGTAAACAGATAAGATAATTGAAAGCTAAAACAAACGAGGCTAACACATAACCAACACAACACTAACTACATTACATCGTTAACACACTGCCAACACATCACTAACTACATTACATCGCTTACACATCACTAACTACATTACATCGCTAACACACTGCCAGCACAACACTAACTACATTACATCGCTTACACATCACTAACTACATTACATCGTTAACACACTGCCAACAAAACACTACATGACATCGCTTACACATCACTAACTACATTACATCGTTAACACACTGCCAGCACAACACTAACTACATTACACCGTTAACACACTGCCAACACAATGTAATCCAGCGGCATGAACTGTCATTACCATCTCAGAAATAATCCATGTTAACTTGTTACTATTGATAACAAGTTATAGGGGGAAATTAAAGTGACAATTAAGTTATATTAAAGTGACAATTAAGTTATATTAAAGTGACAATTAAGTTATATTAAAGTGACAATTAAGTTATATTAAAGTGACAATTAAGTTATATTAAAGTGACATCAAGTAAATTTACACAATGTGTTTTTAAATAGCACCGTTAAAAACAATTGTTAAGGTAAGAAATCTGGAAATGTTTCGAGAAGCCAAAAATAGTTGGATTTTTTCGTTTTCTCCCCATTTCTTTCTACATTTTGTACAAGTCCGGATGTGGAATGTCAAAACCTGACTTTGTTAATGACTTTACAACTTTGCATTATACTTCTTTTATACTACGCCATAGAGACTTTAATTCTTGTTTGAATAGTAACTGACTTTTTTGTTTTGGTCCTCTAATTATGAATATAAGGGGTGAGGGGGTGGTAGAATCTTCACTTGTAGGGGAGTCGGGTTATAGGTCACTTACTGCCTGACGCCCTCGGTCAAATGCTACTGACCGAACCCAGAAAATGATTGCAAAAGACAGGAATGGACACGGGTGATTTCGCCGACCAGGTCGGACCAGTAAGACTTAACAATTAAGGGACTTCACCTGGAGGTTAAAGATAGGTCAGTTAAAGATTGGACAGCGGAGCGTGGGTGTTGGTGTTGATAGATAACACGTAAAAATGATGACACGTCTTGAAGATTCTGATGTGTTATTGATCTTTTTGGCAACCACGTGACTGATGAATGGTTTTGTCAGTGCAGATCTGTTTAGAGTTCTTCCTTGGTTAATGAGCCACCAAACAACCGAGACATAGTGCTCTGTAAATAGGGTTCTAATCCTGGCTGGTGTATGCAGGCTCACTTGCAGCAGGCAGACGTGTGGTCCAATCATCGCTCAGATGAGGAGAAATTCCATATATTTTTGTTACCGATTCTGTGTCATTTCTTGGTTTGACCGACAGACGGGGCGGGGCGCGCTGTTGTTTTTCTTGTTATGTGGGGAAATGAAAATGTGTGATAATGTTATACCATTGAAAGGATTTAATTCATTGTTACAGACATCGTCTAGAACCATTTCAACATCTTATTTTTCGCGTGTCTGGCTTCTAATGGTTTACAAGATGTTTGTTGACCGGACAAATCTGTTTCGCTGCTAGTTGTTCTTAGTTTCACTTTCGGAACAAATATCTTTGTAGTTTGGATAATTTGGGGTGAAGACAATGTAAATCATAAAAAAACGGTACTTAAAAAATTGCTGTTCACAATATTCGTAGTTCCGCGAAGCTTTGGTAACAGAAATGCATGAAATATTGCATTAAGAAGCTACCGATTTAAATTTTAATTCCAAAAAGATCAATATTTATTTTTTCATTAAGAATTACATTATCTATAAAATTTACGGATTTATAAACGTTTTGTACGTGTTATTTTTTAATTTTATTTTACTTTGGTAGATCGCATAAACTTAAAAAATAAATAAATCACTGAAGTTAAAATTAAACGTAAAATAAAATCTTAAAGAAGTCTTAACTAGTGACCGAAGCCGCGCAGCAGTTTAAAATTACAACGCAGCAAATTTTGTAAAATGTTGGAAAAAAATGTATGCTGTTAAACTTTGCTCACGAGTTGTTTTTTTTACTTTGCACACGGACCAACGAACCTTAGAGGGAACATTGTCCAGAACCCAATGTCTTATTAACTATTAAAGCTATAATAGTGATAGCGTAAAGTAATAGTAATGACAATGTAGGCCTATAGTGTATGTCAAGTTAGAAAAAAAAATCACCTGAATTCAATAATTAAACGTAAAATGTAACGTTATTCGCATACGATAAAAATTCACATCTTTACCACACATGAAATTAATAAAAATCACAATTCCGAAATTCCCAAGCGACCACTCACGGCATACAATATGAGAACCGCTGCTGTAATCTGTAGGACTGTATAAGAAGGGTATTTGAGGCTGGTATATTGCCGAAACAGTTCTGCCTCGGGAGGCGGGGTTGAGGAATTATGTTTATTAAAGTCAGTTACATATTGATAAGTAAATGTTGAATATACGTGGACATTACGACTGTATAGTTTTATTCCAGAGATTGCAAACAACACCCTTGTTTATTTAACATGCCCGTGTACAGTCTACTTGTTGTCGATATGTTATTTTCGTTAAGTACGTTAAGCTTTGAAATTGATATACAGTTCAAGGTCAGTGAGTGTGTGGTGAGCAACTTGTTTACTGACCGGCTTAAATACCGTGTACAAGTTGCACTTCAGCCTTACCGTTTATCCAAGTGTGCAAATAAAGCAAACATGAACAAACTATCAAACAATACTTTAAGTTAATAACTAACTCACTGAGTCAGTTCCTCACTACCAGACGCTCTATAAATAGCCCAAGCGCGTTTGGTGCGCAATAGAGTGCAGATAAAACGAACACCCGTTACTAAATCCAAAGAAAATTCCAGATATCTTACGGAAAAAAAGGTTATAAAAAATTAACACACCCGCGCTTGGTGCGTGTTTTTTTTCGTTTTTTTAAATTTTACGGAAATGTAATTTAGTGCTTATTTATAAACATGCGGTCTTGGGGCTGCGTGTGGGCGTGTGCACTCTTGGGGTTGGAGGCACGCGTTGGCATTCTCATTAAATGCTTAAACCAGATTGAATATTAGGTTAAAAGAAACTTAAGCGGGTTGGTTATTTTCTCAAATATTAGCCGTGTAATGGATATTGGTACGCGCCGATAGAAATAAATAGAGAAAAATTACAAATGTTGCGTTGAAATGTGGCAAAAATAGAAAATAAACAATTTGAATACAAATAGCCATCAACGTAAATTGTAGAATCTTGAATGAGGCGTAATCTAACACAGATTACGTATTTCTACTATGATTTTTAATGGAAAAAAAAATGACCCTAAGAATTAAAGGAATTTTTAAAACGTTGTAGATCTATATAGCCAATAAATACTATGCATTGAATTTCAGCAAATGAATTTAAAAAAATGTAAACTAATGTTAACAGTTTACAACTAGACCCGATTGACCCCAGGACGTCTCAAGTATTTCTCTGTATCTCCCGCACCGACAATAACGACTTCATTAGATTTGTAACCACTGGGCGAGGACAGTGGTAAATTAAACGGATCCGGATACAACATAATAATATATCTTTTGTGTATTCATCCTAGGTTTAAGGGAGAGAGAATTGCTCTTATTAAGCTGGTGTCAGGTAAAATGTTAGGGTGTATAAAGGGTTGCCCTAAAGCTGTCTAAAAATACTGGACACTAGTGTCGAAATTTGTCGATGATTCAAAAAGATACTACATTCTTATATTAAATATAAAATGTCCGGTATTGCTTCAATATTTTCACTGGATAAATAACGAACCCGGGAAAGTCGGGTACACAACCAGACATCTGGTTACTGGTGACCTTAGGTGTATCATTTTAAAACCTTTGCAACAGCAATGTCTTCAAAAAAGTTCTTTGAGTGAAGGATATTTATTTTGTGGGTAGAATGAAAGCTCGAGTCTAGCGCCCTGTGTTTGTGCGTTGAGTGTTATATGTGATCACAGTGCACCCATACGTGTTACCGTTGGGTCAGTTAAGACAATGGGACAAGCCATCCATCTGCCGTCGTGTGGCGGGCACTGCGGAGCTAAAATACACCACTACAATTCTACTTTACCAGCCAGCGGATTTATAAAGCCATGTAAGCGTAAGCAGACGTAAACGAAATTTCGACTAAAATCTGGTCTAAGAGTTGTTGGTTTTTGTTATTTTGTTGTATTCTAAATTTTGATGTACTGAACATTCTGCCCGTCTTGGTATCTTGTATGCCCTGGTAACCCCTCTGCCCTGATTTTATCTTCACCCTGATAAACTTTGTGTCCTGGTTACCTCACTGCTTTGAATAGCACCTGTGATAAGTACGCGTGGGAACTAATAAACTGCCTCAGTTCTAATTAAAGCCCAAGTCATTTCTTGGGAGGTAAATCCTCATTTACGATAATGTTAAACATTGTATTAGGTAAATCAGTGCTTCTCAAAGTGGTGGTCCGTGGACTGGTGTCGGTCCGTAAAATTAAGAAGTCCACTTGCAACACCTGCTAACTCACTTTTTAGAGTCTATGAGAAAAAGTTATTCATGTTTGAGTGACTGAGCAGATTTTGTAAATTTTTATTTTTTTTAAACAACGTTTTAAATAACCAAACCAAAAGAAAACTGTAGACTGTAGAGCAGTGGTTCCCAAAGTGGTCCGTACGGACCCCCAGGGGTCCGCGGAACCCTTCAGGGGGTCCGCGGAAAATTAAAATTGATTTGGGGGTCCCTGAACAACGTCAGGGGGTCCGCGCAAGGTTTAATATAAAATAATAAAACTGATAAATTTTTATTATTATTGAAATTAAAATAAATAATAATAAATTAAATAGTATTTGAATGCCTGTTCTACTAATTAAATACCATCTTAGATACTATCCTTCATGGATACAATGTTGTTTTACGTAGAACAATTAGTATAACTACTGTAATTCCACATCTATAACCAATCAAAATACTTGGTTTGTTGAAAGGTCAAGCTTGATGCAGAAGAAATGCCGAATTCCTAAAACTATAAGTATACAAATATAAGTTTTTAACTTGAATCTACGAGTGTTGCGAGGTTGTGTATTTTTCGATGTGTCGGGAAGTTATATTTATCTAAATTGTATCCTATCATCAAATAATGTTTTCAATAGGGCTTTACTGTAGCATTCCCTTGAAAACGTTAATAATTCTTAACAGTGGTATGTTTCAACAGATAACAGAATGAGTGAGCCCAAGGCTGGATTTAGACTTGATGGGGCCCTAAGCTATTTAAGGCCCTTTTGAAATCTAGATATTCTATATCAGTGACAAAGATGAAAACAAAATTTCAGGGCTCCAAAGAAGGCAGGGGCCCTAAGTTATAGCTTGTTTAGCTAATAGGTAAATCCAGCACTGAGTGAGCCGAAGAAACAATTCCGTCAATATGGTGTTAATGAATATTTGAAGTATGGCTAAATGTTTGGAAACAGATAAGAAAGATGAAACAATATTAACTGAATTTTTAAAAAAATGTTTGAAGTTAAAGCAATACTCTTGACTTTCTGGCATACAAGCTATACCAAATGTATTTTCAGTAAATTGATTCATTCATCAACTCAAATATTCAAAAAAATCGTAGTGAAAGTTTGCATGGACCACTACATTATGTCATTAGAGCAGTTAATAAAATAAAAGAAATGCCTTGATGAGAAATTATTTGTTCACTATGGTTTGGAAATTGAAGAAGCCTATAATTGATCATTTATTCACACAGAAGTACGCTGGTTATCATCACGTACATATTTAAATCGATTTAATGCTCTCTTTGATTCAGTGTCCAAATTCCTGGAAAACAAAGGCAATGATCAGCAACACAATTAACTCTAAATAAAAACAACCCGTAAAAAACCAAGTTTTTGACTATAAATCCTTTACGTATGAGACGTAACTAAAAGAATGTTCATTATAACACGCAGCGCAAGACCATCCAAAAATACAAAATTGCAGTTGTGTCGTAAAACGTGTTTAATATAATGCGCACCGATCAGGAATATGTTTATAAAAAGTGCTGTCAATAAAATACGCACCTTATTGCGCGACAGAAAGGTTGTTCAATATAATACGCACCGCGACGCTCTATCTCAAAAAATAGCATGATACATAGGAATAAATAAAATAATCTAAAAAATCAATAATTTAATTACGGTATATGCGATCGATCTGAAATTTTAATACATTGTTTTTATCATCGGTACGAAACTGCCTGCAAAATTTCAGCTTGCTAGCTTACGAGCAAGTGGGTTAAAAATCGAACAAAAGTTTTGGCGACAACGGCGGGCGGTCGGTCGGGCGGTCGGTCGGGCGGCCGCAGACACCACGAGTTAATATAAAGGATTTAAAAATAACATATCCTTTATGAATGAATTATTTACCCAACTTTAACGAAACTAATTTGAAACTACAACTACTACAAGGTAACCAATTACATTTAATCAAAACTAAAAGCGTTTTGTCTGAGTTTGTTGCAAACTTTTTTCTGTGCAAACAAAACTTAGGAACAGGAGAATGTTCTCAGTTTTCAAATCTTTTGAAATTGCAAAATAGAGATAAAGATTTGCTTGCCTACTCTCAAAACTTAACGGCTCTTCATGCAGACCTCAGACCTGAACCAAAGATTTGTAGGCATTCGTCACTAATGGATATTTCCGAATGGCAGTTGAACTCTTTAGCGCATGGACAATCTCAGGTCCAAAACACAGATGAATACATACTAATAAAGCAGCGCCTTGTTGAAATATCGACAAATGAGGAACTTAAACCAATATTTGGACTAGGATAGCACAAATTATGGTTACAAAGTCAGATCCAAATTTTGTATCATGCATTATAGGTTATTGTGCAGAATTTTTGACTGTTTTTCCTGCCTTCCTATTTGGTAGAACAAATATTCAGTGGCGTTATGAACCTCATTATAAAAAACAAGAACAACAACAAAAAAATAAAATAAATAAACGACTAGAAATTGGTGCTCGTGAGGATTTGCGGTTCCTACACACAAACATTGAGTCGGTCATAAATCCTATATATTAAAAGGCTATGTTCCGTGCAGTCATCGATAGCGATTGGTCACTCAAACACATATGACTCATACAGCCAATCATATTGAACACGTTATGCGGACGTTCAAAACGAGTTATTTTTGGTGCAGTATTTCTTCCAAGACTTTATTTTGAGTTATGCGCGTTGGGATTTATAGTCAAAATCTCTGTTTTTACGATTTATTTATTTTAACTACAATGAATAGTATTTTTGACATGATGCACATCTATGCCGGTCGAGACGGCTATTGGAGGGGAGTTACAACATGCCACCGAACGGTGACGGGACGTCCTTGGACGGGCTTTGTTGCTCGTACACTCATAAAATCTCATCACGTTAATCCAAGTTATTAATTGTTTTCAATTTAATCTTAAACAAAAGTGATAATTTCAATAAATACCGTACTTTTCATCAAAATGTCGCTTTTGTAATTTTTGTACTATGAAGTTTGTTTCACTTGGGGGTCCGTGGGGAAGTTTTGAATATAAAAGGGGTCCGTGGGTCAAAAAAGTTTGGGAACCACTGCTGTAGAGTGTAGAGGGTTACCATTTAAAGCAAGAAAGGGCAGTAACTCATTTTCCCGCCAAAATCGACATAGTAGGTTTTGCAAGGGGTCTTCTCAAATATGACAACAAAATAACATCTCTTACTCTTAACTTATCTTACATTGGCACTCCTTTTGTACAGAAGATTATTGCGACCTGCGCGTATCCATGCTTTATATCTAGTCTTGAATTTTTATTACAGCCTTAAATGTTGATAGAGTGTTGGTTTTCCTGGTTTGGTTTGGCCATTCCATGTCCAAATTCCAAACAACTTCGATTTCCCAAAACTGACATCAGCGTTGACTAAACCCTTGAGTCTGGAAATTGTGGTCGAGTGGCATGCGCGCTTGGCTGGTATACCGATGGTCAAGAGTTTGAATCTCCGTGAAGGCAGGGACTTGTTCCTCGGGGCCTAGGGTGTCTCTGAGTGCACCCAGCTCCGAATGGGTATCAGACACTTGTTAGGGAAACAAAGGCAGCTGGGAGTAGCGTGGAACCCTCATAGCCCTGGCCTGTGAACACCGCGCGTGCGTCACTTGCCAATACGTTCTTATCAGAGCGTAGGACTCAATAATCTTCTGTATAGAAGGAGCGTCTCTAGTAGATAAGATAAGATAAACAACTTCGATTTCCCAAAATTGACATCATCTTTGACAAAACTCTTGAGTCTGGAATCTGAAATGTCACATAATCAAATAATTTAAAATATCCTTTTTTTTTCAAGCATCACCTGATCGCCTGAAGGCCTTGACCCCGGCCTTGAAGAAGTGCCACACCGGACCCGGATATAAAACCCCGCTTGATGCCATGAAGTATGGCCCCAGAGAAGCCATTGTTTACCTCCCATGCATACAGCCTCCACATATGAAGAAAGTTAAACCTGATTATCTGGCAACCGTAGATGTGGACCCGCTATCACCAACATTCTGCAAGGTGAAGGTCATGTCTTAGTTCAGGTGGATGTGGGGGGTGGAGGGTGGGGGGGGGGTAAAGCCCCATAATCAGGAATTTTGATAAGGGAGGCAGCTAGAATTTTAGCTATGATTTTTTAAAAACAGCATCAGGCATTTCCCCATGACACAAATATGTTGTAGTTGTATGCACCGATGCAAACATTACTTCAGTTTCTCTATGATGTAGGCTGGACTAATTTTAAGCACTCTCATTAAATCTCTGCTTTTGGTGGAAGTCACTCATCTTTGGCTCAGTCATTTAAATCAGGGGCAGATTAAGACTGCACGGGGCCCCTGGCTGCAATTCAAACTGGGGCACTATCCAGCCAGTGTACCTTTAGATAAAATGATTGCTAGCAGCTAATATAAGACTGTAACTTGTAAATATTCATCCAAATTGATTATTCATGAAAAAACCGAATTCGAAGAAATAACTTTTTGATGGTATCCTAAAATTGAGTGTAAAAGAAAATTTATAAAATTATAAAACACATGAAAAAAAAATTTCATACCGCACCCGGGGATCGATCCCGCCACCGCTTGCACCACAAGCCTTAGTACTTCTCATTCGGCCGCGAGACCTCAACTTTGTTTGGCAAGTTAAAAAATATATATAATATTCTTTAATAATTTCTGTTACTGAGCCTATCAAATAAGGTTTTTTGACTGCTAAGACTATCGTGTCGGAAAAGAGATCATTTTAATAGATGAGATTTTATTAATTTATCATATTTTCAGCAATTCATGTATACATTTGTCCACATTTATTATAAAATATGATAAGTTTGGGGGCCCTAAATCATTGGGGGCCCCTGGCTTTAGCCCGTTCAGCCCCCCCCCCATTAATCCGCCATAGATTTAAATTTATATTTATGTAAAATCCATTCTTATATTGCTTTTAGTGTGTGCCCTACATAAGTTATATAGGTCATTCCCTAAAAGTCCAACCTTGATTAGGCCATTCACTAAAATTCCAGCCTTGTTTAGGTCATTAACTGAAACCCCATTCTTATGTAGTTCAGGTATTTAAAGCCCTATTCTTATGTAGGTAATTCACCGCCTTATGATGCCTTACCTTGAAGACGAGCTCCATCACTCTGGGTGGAACGCTTGTTCCAGTTGCCATGACGACTCCTCAAAGTTCAGAAACCGTCTCGTCCTGCCTGCACTCAACAGTGACAGGATTTACATCATTGATGTGGGCAGTAACCCCAGAGAGCCCAGATTTCACAAGGTATTTGTTGTGTATTTCTTCAAAACAGGTTTAAGATTTGATGGCATTCATAAATGTGGGGGCGGGGTCGGGGGGCCAATCTTTAGGATCAAAGTAAGTGCACGAAATGTTATGATATCCCATAAAATGCTCACCCATAAGATCACAACTATTAAAAATGACTTCCGTTTGCTTCCATCATAAGTTGGAGATTTTAAAAAATTACCATGTAAGTTAACGTATCACATTTTTATGAAGCAGAAGCAGTACTTAGAACTCCCACATATTAAAAAAAAGAAATAAGAATACGCACACCAAATCAGAGGCTTCCATTAAATTTGGCATGTGTGGTTTTAGTCTGTGAACATATTTGTCAACAAGTATGCTCAGAACTTTGACTGCTTGTCTCTAAAAGCTGAACTTTGATATTAAGCTTAAAGCATTCTTTTAAATTATGGGCTTACCTTTACCCAAACATTGATGTAAAATTTAGATTTAGGGATTAAACTTTAAAAATATTCATATTTTTTTAAAGAAAACAAACAGGAAATAATATCATAGACTAGGTTGTTTTTTTTCAAAAGCCCAAGTAACTTACATGAAGTTATTGCATGCGTTTGAATCAGCGTGTCCGACAGCCGACAACCAAAAATTGGTATGTGAATGAGTTCAATAAAAAGAATGAATAATTAAATTTTAGTTCATTAGAAATATTTATTTTTCCCAAAATTTCTCTATATATCCCTTTTCCAAAATTAAAATATAAGCTCAAACAATGACGTCATATAATATTTTACGGCGAGAAACACCACACGCTCTGTTAATCTTGAAACCAAAATGATTATGATTTTTTATTTTCAATTAAAAAAAAAGCTGATTATGTCACTTAGCGTTACAGAATGAGCGACCTGGGCTTTTAAATAGTAGATTCTTTTTTAACCATGCAATAATCACCAACCCCCTTCCCGCCTTGATACTTGAAGGAAGTTTTCAGTTGATTTCTTATCTAGATCAGAGATTTCAAATTCTAGTGAATTGAAGAGTGTGACAAATGTTAAGAGCAAGAGAAAATCTTTGCAGATCATTGAGCCGGTTGATGTCCACAAGAAATCTGGCCTCGGGGCGCCACATACCGCTCACTGTTTGGCCAGCGGAGAGGTCATGATCAGCTGCATTGGTGACTCAGAGGGAAACAATTCAAAAAGTAAGCAGGCCAATCACATCATGGGCTCCTGGCCTCATGGCTCGCTCAAGGGAGAGCGGATTTAGTGTTTAAAAAGGTTTATTGATCACAACTAGCATTGATTTCTTCCCTTTCAATAAACTTGTCTCTCACCCATACTGAAATGCATCTACCTTGCCCACACCCTTTCCTAAACTGTTCTGCTCCCTTAACTTCCAGGTGGGGTTCCCTTGACCTCTAGGATGGCCTTGACCTCTAGGTGGGGTTCCCTTGACCTTCAGGTGGGGTTCCCTTGACCTCCAGGTGGGGTTCCCTTGACCTCCAGGTGGGGTTACCTTGACCTCTAGGTGGGGTTCCCTTGACCTCCAGCTGGGATTCCCGTGACCTCCAGGTGGGATCCTCCTAAACTGTTCTGTTCCCTCGTCCTCCAGATGGTCTCATCCTAAACTGTTCTGTTCCCTCGACCTCCAGGTGGGCTCATCCTAAACTATTCTGTTTTCCCCTTTGACCCCCAGGTGGGTTTATTCTCCTCGATGGTCAAGACTTCAGTCTCAAGGACAACTGGGAAAAGAGTCACATCACCATCGGCTACGACTACTGGTACCAGCCACGCCACAACGTCATGATCAGCACTGAGTGGGGAGCTCCACGAGCCTGGAGGAATGGGTTCAAACCTGAGGAGTACGCTGCAGGTATGGGAGGAGAAGTCATCTTGCATGTCACGTGCAATATTCTCTCTAAAGTTTGTTAGTCCAGTGTGCAAAGTTGCACAGCAAACCATTTTTTGTGCAATATTTTACACCGTACAAACACATATATTACAATGTCCTTATTAAAATTTCCTACGCAGTAATTCTCCATGCTGTGCGGCAATGGACAGGTATCTGCGCGGCTGCACAACCGCACAGCTTAAAGGGAACATTGGTCATATAGTATAGCAGCAAGAAATCATAGAGCCTTTGTGAGACAATTTGAGGCCTATTGCCAATTTTTGGGTTTGAGGACCCTCCCCCCACCTCCCCCAGCGTAAACGTTGCAAGTTCAATTTTTCACACATCTCAATGTTTGCCCAATTATATATTGAGCCCAGCTGCTCGCTGGGGTACTGAACTATATACATTATCAAATAATTATTATTATTATTGTTATTATTATTATTAATATATCAGATGGCTTCTCCAGCTGTTAGGATATCAGGTCCTATGGGATTTACAATGTGATTTATGAACTGTTTGTCAGACTCATCCCATGTACTTAAGAAGACTAAATAAATCATAAACTTGGGTTTCGTTAATTCTGCTTGTTATTCGATAATTGCATAATTTTTAAATTAAAACTTGCGTGTATAAAATTGCGTTCAATAACCACTTCCAAACATTGTCTCTGGATCCAATGCAGGTGTTAAAAATAAATAAATGTGATTTTTGATCAAATTTGAATAATGCTAATTTATGTAAATATTTAGGTTTGTACGGTCACAGCCTGAACGTGTGGGACTGGACCACTCACAAGAAAATACAAACGATAGACTTGGGGGACGAGGGCGCCATTCCCCTGGAGGTTCGCTTCTTGCATAATCCAGACGCCACAGAAGGCTACGTTGGGTGTGCTCTCAGTTCTGCTGTCTTCAGGTTCTACAAAACTCAGGTAGAGCTGTATTTCAAGGAGTCATTATATATTCGATACTTTGCTATAGGCTGCAATTGACCATAAATTATGCTTGGCTGTGTTAATGATTATACATTATTCAATGAATTTGTGTAATTTTCTCATATTTGTAAAATTAATATTTTTTTTTCTAAATTAGAAAGGTGATTGGTCGGCCGAGAAGGTGATCCAAGTGCCTCCAAAAAAGGTTGAAGGCTGGGCCCTGCCTGAGATGCCTGGTAGGTTCAATAAAAAAAACAAATATTGCATAAAAAAACATTTCAACACATGAAATATTGTTTCCAAAAATATTATTGAAAATTGAATGTATAATCAATCAATGTACTTATTTAATAAATATTTGCATTACATAACTTTTAAAATATAATATCACCATGGGAATGAACATTACTCATCTCATCCATAAAGTCCGCCACCATTGCAAACTTACTTACTAAGTTAAAAATCTAAAAAGTTGAATTGATCCCATCTCATCTGGAAATAGTTTATGATTATTGGATTATAATTTTTGATTACATTGATGGATTACTCTACAATATTTTAGTTTGACCACTTAATATTGGCCTCAATGTTCATATGATTATTTGAATTTTTTTCTCCATCCGCCATTTCTCTTCCCAGGTCTCATCACAGACATATTAATATCACTTGACGACAGGTTCTTGTACTTCAGTAACTGGCTCCATGGCGACATGAGACAATATGACATCAGTGACAGACGCAAGCCCAAACTGGTTGGCCAGGTGCAGATTTTTAAATCACTTATATTAACTTGCTTTGTAAGTTTAAGCGATCGGACCAGGGGCGGATTTAGACTGCACTGGGCCCCTGGCTGCAATTCAAACTGGGGCACTATCCAGCCAGCGTCCCTTTATATAAAATGATTGCTGACAGCTAATAATATAAGACTATAACTGTAACTTGTAACTAAATAGTCCATTGGTTCCTTTCTCGTAATGTTTCTGTACTACGGGATCGGATTCATAAAACAACCAAACACGAAGAAATAACTGTTTGCTGGTATTGTAAAATTGAATGTAAAAAGATAATTAAAAAAAATAGACAAATCAAAAAAAAAGTATAGCCCCCCACTGGGAATCGAACCCGACACAGCTTGCACTACACGCCTGTACGCTGCCACAAGACCTTAATGGGACGATAAATTTAAAAGTTATAAGAAGTATTCAATATCGGGTCCGAATAGCGATCAGATTAATACATAAGATTTTATTAATTTATTACATTTTAAGGGATTCGTGCAAAAATTTGTCCACCTTTATTATAAAATATACTAAATTTGGGGGTCCCTATATCATCGGGGGCCCCTGGCCTTAGCCCGTTCAGCCCCCCTCTTAATCCGCCATAGGATCGGACTATCCGAACATTTGTTTATAATTCTTTCACGTGACAGTTCGGTTCACGCTTTGGCCGACTGTCGATGTTCACACCCCCTACCGTCCATGCGCCCGGTTTTAAAACGAGAGGAGATAATTCTGCTTCAGTCTGTAAATGTCGCATTTAAACATAATCACTACTTTTAGTTATGTCTCATATATAAGGGATTTATAGTCAAAAACTTTGTTTTTACCTCTATTTATTTATGTTTAGATAAATGAAAATGGACACCCCCCCCCCAACAAAGCATCCAAACTTAACTGTTACCTTAACCCTAGCCTTTACCATAATCTTAACCCTGATAAACAGATTTGGGAAAACTTACTCTTCGAAATTCCCTTCTCTCTTTTCTTCTCACATTTTGTAAATTCTTATTTATATTCTTGGAAATTTTTGTTATACAATTTTTTTAAAAAGGAATAAATTTTTGTCATAAATAAATGTGTTTTAGTATAGTGTCACATTTATATTGTGGCTAGAAGGTTAAAACAGTTTATAAATATACATTAAGTGATGACCATCAAGGATTCAAGTGACAATTATAATGCATTTCTTTGGTCCTTAGTAGTTTCATCTTTCATGTTGATGACCACAGTCTTTGTCTTTAAATCTTTAGGGATTTTGTTTTTGCAGGTGTTTATAGGAGGCAGCATTCAGTCAGATGGTCCAGTCAAAGTCACTCATGATGTAGAACGAAAGGTAAACTTATCCTGGACTTAATTGTTAATTTTGGGGGGGGGGAATTATAAAGAGCCAGATTCTACCTTCAGAATATTCTTTTACCTAAACGGTTGCAAAATCAAGAGAAGTAAAACTATGTTAACCATTATAGTTTTAAAAGAATACATTTAACTTGACATGAGGAATTGTTGTGTGGACCCATTTGCACATAATTGTACATAACTTCCCTGTATTCTAGAAAGGGGATATTGTGCTACACATATTCCCCATGTCATAGAAATTCATAAATACAAATAAAGTTTATTCCCTTTGGATATTCATATTATGTTCAATCAAATCTGTACTATAGATTCAATCATTTTCAATCATATAATTTTTGGTTTAGCGGTGAGAGTGAGAACGAATGGTTAGAATGCTAATGCACTATTGCTGGAATCAGAAATTACCTTTTGTCTTCTATATACAGCATTTTTGTACTTTGTAGCAAAAAACTAACAACAATTTAAAAACTCCTCTTCAAAACACTAAATTCTTTACAACCAACATGTCAGACACAGCCCGAGCCTGTGTTTATCAACGGGAAACGTCTCGAGGGTGCACCGCAGATGTTACAGATGAGCTTGGACGGGAAACGTATCTATGTGACCAATTCCTTGTTTACTGCATGGGACCAACAGTTTTATCCAGAGATGTGCAAGTAAGAGAATAGTTTAAAGATTTTTTAGAAGTTCATGTATAAAAATATATTTAGCCAATTATTATCTAAATAAAAGGGTACATAATATTTGTTACTACTTACTTTCTAAAGAAATCACTTAAGTACCAAATGTCATTTAATAATTATTATCATTACCATGCCACAGAATATTTTTAAAATCTCAGAATGAATTCATGTTTCATTGATTATTTTGAGGAAACTACATTAGAGAAATTGTGAAATGTGTTTTTTTTCCATCAGGAAAGGTGGCTGGATGCTTCAAATTGACGTCGACACTGAGAAAGGGGGACTAACTCTCAACGACAAATTCTTGGTTGATTTCGGAGATGAACCGTTTGGACCAGTGTTGGGTCATGAAATTCGGTACCCAGGAGGAGATTGTACATCAGATATCTGGTTGTGAAGGGACCGTCGAAAAGTCGACCTCCTGATTGCCTGAAAATGATACACAAAATTTTCTCAACTTCTTAGACCTTTCTTACTAAAAATTTAATGATAGAACTAATATTACTTGTGCCATGAGGGACACAAATTCCTCAGTGCAGTTTATTTAAGACTCTGCCGTTGTAAATTGCCAGGCTCGGCAGATTTTGTTTTATTAAAACCTTATAAAAAGAAACTTAGCTGGGATTTCTGAACTTGTCTGATGATATTAATTAAGATTGAACAAATTATGATTAGAAGAAAACAATTTAGATATTCTCGTCCCCATAAGGGAGAATCATGAAACTGTTTTGACTTTCTGTAAATATTTATTTCGTCAAGTGCTCATCAGAAATGATGGATCTGTAAACAGATCTCAGGTTTCCAGCTGGATCTAAAAGAAATTTTATTGAGCCATTCATTTTTCACCATAGCTAAAAAAAGGCCTCCACCTGTTTATACATGCAGAGTTGCCGATACTTATGTGATTTTAGTTTTTTGGGCCATCTGGCCAATGGGACAGAGTGTGCCGACCCCTAGGCCATTGCTTCTCAAAGTGGGGTCAAAATCAATTTTTCAACAGGTAGCAGTCTAGCTCACTTCTATGAAAATTCTATTTTGTCCAAATATAGAACCATCTTATCTAGCCTGCCAACAAATAGAGAAACATTCAATAAATTAAGCAGAAGTGTGGTTTAATACCTTCCCATACAGTAATATTAAAAAATTTGAGAGGCACTGATCTTTTTTATAGACTTATCCATTGAAAGCAATAAGGAGACTTTATTATGCCTCATCAAGTCTAAGTTACCTGTCAAAGTAATGCAACTATAAATAATATTCACAGATATCCAGATTTTAGAACTGAATATTTTTTGTTGTTGCAGAAATTTAAAATATCTTTGAGGAATCTACGTCCTAAAAAGTGTGGAATATAACAAAAAATAAAATAATTAGAAGCTAAAAAATTATTGCCGCAGTAGTTTGGCAATTATTTAGTGAACTACTTCTGTTACTTGAATTGTAAGTTTGCATTAATTAGAACTTGTTGTTCTGATCTATGACATCTGGTTCATTGTTGTCGAGATGTATGTTTTTTTGTTCTTTCGTCCGTCGATACGACGAGGACCACTCTAGTCATCCGAGGGTTGTCTGTGCGTGCGCAGATGGCTGATTAGGCAGATCCTTGCACGGAAGGTTCGGGAACAGAAGGGACAAGGGACGAGTGCGACATCTCCTGGAGGGTTGACAGCATGGGCCTTTCGGGCTTGCCTCTTCTTTTCTGCGGCGGTGATCCGGTTTGCCTCGCATGACCCGGCACCTCGTGGATGGAAGAGCGCCAGGTGGATCGGTCCATTGCAGCTCGTTCCGTGTCTGGATTGATGGCAAACGCTTTCATTGAGGCTTTTAGTGTGTCTTTGAAGCGTTTCTTTTGCCCACCGTGGGACCCCTGGCCATACTGGAGCTCACCATAGAAGATTCTCTTTGGCAGTCTCTCGTCTGGCATTCGGACAACGTGCCGTGCATCAGGAGGGTGAAGATGCTGGGGAGACCTGCCCTGGTCAGTACCACTGTGTCTGGAATTTTGTTCTGCCACTTTATGCCGAGAATCTTCCTGAGGCTTGTTATATGAAAGTCTAGTATATATTTCAACATGTATAAGTTAACTGTTGTTGAAATTATCTAATATGTTATAGTTGTTAAAAATATGATGTTCACCTTATCTTTTTTATTGAGATTTTTGATGTCATATATAATATCAGATTTCATTCATCAGTTATAATTTTTTTGGGCATTTATTCATTCTGTGTATCGTGAGCAAAGATAACTGACTTGTTTGTTATAAGCTGTTATTTCACACCAGAATAACTGACTTGTTATAAGCTGTTATTTCACACCAGAATAACTGACTTGTTATAAGCTGTTATTTCACACCAGAATAACTGACTTGTTATAAGCTGTTATTTCACACCAGAATAACTGACTTGTTATAAGCTGTTATTTCACACCAGAATAACTGACTTGTTATAAGCTGTTATTTCACACTAGAATAACTGACTTGTTATAAGCTGTTATTTCACACCAGAATAACTGACTTGTTATAAGCTGTTATTTCACACCAGAATAACTGACTTGTTATAAGCTGTTATTTCACACCAGAATAACTGACTTGTTATAAGCTGTTATTTCACACCAGAATAACTGACTTGTTTATAAGCTGTTATTTCACTTGAAACTGACAGGCAGCACTAACACTGTCATGAGTCATTTCTGTGTCCTTATATTTTTACTAGTATCCTACTTTAATGGAACAATAAAATCCAAAAGATGATATTTTAAAGCTTTCTTAAATCTTCTCTTTTCTAAAATAAAGATCAGTCGTAGGCTGTAAAGTTGTTCAACAATGGAAGCATGAATTACAAAAACAGTAGTACATGTAATAACAAGATACAAAAACAGTAGTACATGTACTAACAAGATACAAAAACAGTAGTACATGTACTAACAAGATACAAAAACAGTAGTACATGTACTAACAAGATACAAAAACAGTAGTACATGTACAGTTATGTACTAACAAGATACAAAAACAGTAAGTACATGTACAGTTATGTACTAACAAGATACAAAAACAGTAGTACATGTAATAACAAGATACAAAAACAGTAGTACATGTACTAACAAGATACAAAAACAGTAGTACATGTACAGTTATGTACTAACAAGATACAAAAACAGTAGTACATGTAATAACAAGATACAAAAACAGTAGTACATGTACTAACAAGATACAAAAACAGTAGTACATGTACTAACAAGATACAAAAACAGTAGTACATGTACTAACAAGATACAAAAACAGTAGTACATGTACTAACAAGATACAAATCAACAAATGTGAGTCGTGAGACACTGAACAAGATAATTATAGGATAGCAATCAACAAGATAATGATAGGATAGCAATCAACAATATGGATTAAAAAAAAGGATATACAACAACAGAAAATCCGTGTGTTTAAATCATTGGATGTTTATTTCCAATTGAGCTGCTTATAACAGTCAAAATAAAGCACACATCAAATTTATATATCACAATTGGTTCTGAACTTGAGTTTGATAAAAGAACTCAATGGCACACGGTACATACATACATTCATACACAGAGATAGTCCTAGACAATAGAAATAGATGGCATCACATGACCAAGGGGATATTCAGTTTGATAAAAGAACTCAATGGCACACGGTACATACATACATTCATACACAGAGATAATCCTGGACAATAGAAATAGATGGCATCACCTGACCAAGGGGAATAACAAGCACACTGAAATTACAGGGAGTTATAATATAAAGTCACTTAAATAACAGATAGAGGGAAAAAAAAAGAAATAATATAGATTTTTTAATGTTGCTTTGGTGTGAGGTGGGGGAAGGGGTGGTAGTGTGCCAATGAATCCTCACAAAAAAAAACAATAGTACATTATTTAAAAAATGGGAGGTAAAAAGATAAAATAAGGGAGTTATATAGTTTTAAGATTGTCCTATTTGACAGAAATGTAATATTTAAACCATTAAAAAAACTGACCTTGTTTGAACTCGTGGTTTTATCAAACAGTTTACTAGTCATTAGATCAATAATCTATCAAACAGTTTACTAGTCATTAGATCAATAATCTATCAAACAGTTAACTAGTCATTAGATCAATAATCTATCAAACAGTTTACTAGTCATTAGCTCAATAATCTATCAAACAGTTTACTAGTCATTAGATCAATAATCTATCAAACAGTTAACTAGTCATTAGATCAATAATCTATCAAACAGTTTAATAGTCATTAGATCAATAATCTATCAAACAGTTTACTAGTCATTAGATCAATAATCTATCAAACAGTTTACTAGTCATTAGATCAATAATCTTTACTATGTTGAAATACTTAAATAACAGATCATGAAATGTCAAAATTAACAAAATGACAACTGAAAAGCCCACCACTTAAGCCTTTGCATTTATGTAAAATGTATGAATCCGATCACAAAGCTGCATCTCACATGATATTGTATATTTAAAATCAAATTGAATTTAATTGAATAACTTTAATGAACAAGTAACCATTTTGCAAGTCACATTGTGTTAACTAGGGAAATTACTTAAACTAATTCCATCTCATCCTTTTATCCTGGTGGAACAATGCAATATCCCTTACAATTCATCAACATTTTTTTTTACATTATGGCATTGCTAGTCAAACTGTGTGTCCCACTACATTGAATATTTTTAAAAACTATTTTCATGCTTTTCAAACTAGGCTAAAATTAACTGATCCAAACACAAAATGTAAACAAAGACTTGAGCCACCTTAGAATGACAAGGTTCTATGTCAACGTTTGGTCGAAATTTGATGTCAGCAGGCCTATATATAGTTAGTAGGCCTATGTATAGTTAGTAGGCCTATATATAGTCAGTAGGCCTATATATAGTTAGTAGGCCTATATATAGTTAGTAGGCCTATATATAGTTAGTAGGCCTATATATAGTTAGTAGGCCTATATAGAGTTAAAACCTTGTTATTCTGTGATTCCCACAAAATTGTCTTCAAGATACAGCTTTCATGTTTTGACCATGATAGATTAATACAAGGACCATAACCCGGTGACTGTAACTCATTTTTAAATCCCTTATATTAATTTCGCGGCCGTCTCATCATCTCTCTCATGGGCTCGGCGGGCGGAAAAACAAAAGTCGAAAATGACCCACTTCCCATGATCCGATCGAACTGAAATTTGGCACACGGACCCGTCTGACCTAACAATGCATCGTATCAAAATTTCAGATCGATCGAACGCACCGTAATTAAATTAATGCATTTTTAGTTTATCCTTATATGAGGTATGTAATTTAAATTCACGGTTTGTTATTGTTTTTTTGCCACGTGAAATTTTGAGCTGACGCATTGAGGCGACCCAACGAAGCGACGGGCGCTTTTGTTTACATTTTACGTGTCACTCTGAGCTCGGTCAAGCGAATCGGTGACCAGACTTTTCCCCTCTCCCCCCCCCACCCCTCCCCCCCCCCACTAGGGTTATGATGCAAAGTTGAGTTAAGACAGATTCAGTCTGTAAATGTTTGAAAATAATCAATACTGTTAGTTATGTCTCATATATAAGGGATTTATAGTCAAAAACTTTGTTTTTACGGGTTTGTTTTATTGTCACAACTTCGACTTAAAACCTTGTTATCCTAAGGGGGGCGTTATGTGGGAGACATGTTTGAAGAAATCATACATTAAGATTATACTTGTTATAAACAAAACAAAGAGTTATTTGATTGGTAAAGCAAAGCCTTTTAACAAATTCAAATAAAAAATAGATGAAAAATTGTCACTGAATTTTGATTTGACTTATAATTTTGGAAACCCACATGCAATATAACAATTTAAAAACATATTGAGAGAATAATTTTTTTTTAAAAATTGGATAAATTAGAGAAAAGAAAAAAAGATCAACCACAGTGTGACCCCGTTAAGTCGTGCTTTGTTATTTTGTGAAATCGGTCAAGTCGCGGTAATTCCATGGCTCCCAAATTTTGTGACATAACATAGCAATAAATCATGATTTTCCAGCGATTTAAGGTTTCTGGATATAGTGGATTAAAACAAGTGTACCAGGATAAGTACTGATACGCGAGTATAATCTTAATTTTGATTTTAAATAAATGTTATAGGGAAGAAAACAATGCTTTTATTTGCATCCCTTATTACCGCTCAACAAGTTACACTGAAATCTGTACTAAGTGACGATAAATCGCGATTCACCAAAGTCGCAATTACATAAATATGGACCCGAACTACCGCGACTTAACGGGGTCACACTGTATTATATTTTTAAAAAAAGATAAATTTTTTAACAAATAAATACATTTATACATCAAAATAAAAATGACAAAAGTGTTACAAGAAGCCAAAGTGGCAGGTAATTAACTGAAGATATCCAGTTTTTGTTTCAAACATTAACCAAAATATAATGAGATGCAGCCTCCAAAATTTAAAAAATTTTAAAAAAAAATAAATAATAAACCGAATTGGCAGTGTCTATCTGTGATAAAATGATTAGTGTTTTGTTTTGTTTGAAAACCCAATCACCAATGTCACATTCCAACAAACAAATGACATGTTTCATTCTAACAAACCAATCACCAATGTCACATTTCAACAAATGACATGTTTCATTCTAACAAACCAATCACCAATGTCACATTCCAACAAACAAATGACATGTTTCATTCTGAACCACCAATCACCAATGTCACATTCCAACAAACAAATGACATGTTTCATTCTAACTAACCAATCACCAATGTCACATTCCAACAAACAAATGACATGTTTCATTCTAACAAACCAATCACCAAGGTCACATTCCAAAAAACAAATGACATGTTTCATTCTGAACCACCAATCACCAATGTCACATTCCAACAAACAAATGACATGTTTCATTCTAACCAACCATCACCTCTGTTTAATTGCAATGACAATTTTTATTCCATTGCTGAATTTTAAACTTATTGAAAACCTGACTTTTCAATGCATCAACAAGAAATAATTACAAATACAATAGTCAAAAATTTGTGTACATAGTCATTTCATCTTGTGATGTACACTGCACAATCTTTGATCTGTGACAACTGGTGATATGATGGTGATCAGTTACACTACACTTTCATCCAACAGACATGCACACGATCTTGGGACGATATATTTAATATTTTGTCAATCATGTGACAGGATATGACCTCATAACAGCAGCTTGACCCGATTTTTACACAAGGGAGGTCATCAAACCAAAATAATTAAGTCAGCAAATAAAATTAATATATTTTAAAATTTTTACATTTTATTTCCAAACACTTAACATTCAAAAATACGGAAACTATAATATATAATGTTTACGGTACACATTAAGATACAATCATGTTGAAACTGCCATAGTAATTAGGAAGTGAGCAGAAAGGGAGACTGTGTGTGTGTGTGTGTGGGGGGGGGGAGAGGGGCCGGAGACCTCTGGTCAAGAAAACATTTAATGATTTTAAATAACAAAATAAACTTTGGCACATACTTGAATTACATTTTATTTCATTCTAAAAAAAAATCAGGACTCAACAAAGGAGTTGCGCGTGTAAATAAAGACTCTACTGACATTGATGCGATTAAGCGTTCATTTATTTGTTTGAAAAATAGAAGCAGTATTTAATTTTACTCTATAAAAGATTTTAAAAATTGGAGCACAACGTTATCCAGTTATTCCACCCTAAGTATAAGATGTGATTTGTTGATCTTGGCATCGTTGTTAGTTTCCCATATTTCAATTAGCAGCTTATCTTCATGCAATTGAAAATCTTCCGTATTGTAACTTTTGAACATTTTTATATCAGCAATTCATTTTTTTATCAGCACTAAAAAATATTATGAGAAAAGAGGCGCAGTGCTGCTTAAGGTCATCTAAAGTAGTTTGATTTTAATTTCAGGAATAATACTGGGTGGAAAAAATGTCCCTCTTAATTAATAAAAAATATTTTGTTGATTTTTTGTCCAACAAATTGTTAAAAAAAAATTAGCTGAAAAGATCCCACATTTTGGGTAATGTTCTGGGGGAGCTATTAAATTGTTGGAAAATAATAATAACAAAGGAAAAAAAATTAAAAAATGTGCCAGTTACATTACAAACATTAATTTTCACAACAAAATAAAAAAGAAAGATATTTTTAAAGAGAACAATGACAACAAAGATGACAGATTAGAGATCTCAGCTTTAGAAGACCACTTATCCTTACAATGAATTTGATTGATAACTATTAAAATACAGTGTAACACCATAATCTTGCACACCATTCACAATGTTCTTCAATTAGCACTGCACAGAGCATGTGTACTGTCTGCTTATACACAACATTCATTAGATGCTAGAACACACTATGTGTGCCGGCTGCGATAGTATGCAGCTTTAACATCGTCTGTGACATCCGCTGACAAAACAGTAATGATAACTTGACCAGAATGACTTGAGAGGTGACTTGATGTGGTTAGCACAGACTCAAGTTACATTGAAGTAATATCATGTTTAGTAACAATAACTATAACACATTCATCATGTGTTGCCATGACATCAGATGAAACTTTGGATTGTTTATTAAATCTATTGCCTGGCAATAATAATAATAATAACCCCCTTTACAGACCATGACGGCCTATGGGGCAAGGGAAGTAGCGTTCACAAGTTTCATTGAGCCACCACTAACGAGCAGGGGATTGTGTGGCTAGCACAATGCTCCGGGGGCCTTGCCAGTAGCGAGGCTCGAACCCGCGACTCGAGTTTTTGTCTCGGGTCGATAGTCCAGCGGGCTACCACTTTTGCATAAATTAAATTAATGTTACAGTGACGAAAAGGTGATTTGCATACAGCTTAGAGGGTGACAAGTGGAGAGAAAACAAAGTGGTGTGGGGGTGGGCTGGATGACAGATGAGGTGCTGGATGACAGATGAGGGCTGGATGACAGATGAGGGCTGATATGTGTAACGAATATGAAGTGTTATTGCGCGCAATACTTATAGTGGAGCAAAATCTCAAGGACACACAGGTAAATTTCTAGTTTCATTCTGTCACATCCATGCAAGCCATTCTCTTGACACAGCTATGTTGTCCAGCCATCTGTCACAGCCATGCTGTTTAACTATTCCTGTCACAGCCATGCTGTTTAACTATTCCTGTCACATCCATGCTGTTAACCCATCCCTGTCACATCCATGTTGTTAACCCATCTGTCACATGCATGTTGTAAAACCCTCCTTGTCAATCAAACATTTGGTTACGGCTGCCTACAGTTTTGGTCACCTCTTGGCATCCCGCTGAGAAAACTTCTCCGAAAGAAAATCAAAAAGAGGCTGGGGAAGCGGTGAGTTTCGTTGATCTTGCCACAGCGAATGAGATCCGAATGTTGAGCGAGATCCCAGCGTAGAATGAGATCCAGATGGTTTTGATGGGGGCTTGTGGGATGGCAGCGAAGATGGCGTTGAGTGAAAGCAAACCCAGTTACAGTACTCCCTGAGGGTGGACGCCAGCTGACCGACCGTTAGGCCTGACATCATGTTGGTCACCTCTTGTATCTAGTGGCCATGCGGAGAACAACAAAATTGACTTTTAAATCACAAATTGATAAAGATGTTTATACTAGAGTTTTAATCATTGCTGACCATCCATAACTTACTGCTGAGCTGTTTCATTGACCAACATAACCATAAGAAAGCAAAATGATGAAATTTACTTAACTGCTAAACTTCTGTCTCGGATCAATACCGTAAGAAACCTGTGTCGGCAACTGATAACTAATGGAAACTATTGATATTATTATGTACCTGTGTCAAAGACTGATGAATATTGATATTATTATGTACCTGTGTCAAAGACGGATGAATATTGATATTATTATGTACCTGTGTCAAAGACTGATGAATATTGATATTATTATGTACCTGTGACAAAGACTGATGAATATTGATATTATTATGTACCTGTGCCAAAGACTGATCTCCAAACGTGTAGTAGATCAAGAGGGGGCTCCTGGCAACACTTGCAGCGATCCATTGCATGAGAAACTTGAGCTGTGGATCTCCCTGATAAGCGCCGCACCCCCAGTTCCCGGTGGCTATCGGGCGTCTGTATGACAGGAACTGAAACAACAGCAGAATCTCCAGATCAATCCAACAGATGAACCAGGTCAGATTAGCATGGCATCATTATGGATCATGAACATAAATTTTTGATGGGGTTAACATTGGGTGCGACGGAAGACAATTATGTCAACATTATTCCAGGTGTCATTGTGTCCATACAACCAAAAGATACCCAACACCTGCCGAAGACAAATACCCCAGATTGTCACCAGTATGTGTAATCCAACAGCTGCTGTGATAAATAAAGCTAAACCAAGTTTTTATTATACTCCCTTTATTCTCGTGCGTCTTGCTGCGATGCAAAATAGTGCAGATGGGCACTACTAGAGTTTGCAGTTGATTGACGTTACTTTGAAAGTCAAAGCTACGTAAAATAAAAAATTATACAAATTTTTTGTATATTTTTAAAAAAATGAAAATTTGATAGATAATTTTTTATCGTTGCCACAAGTCTGCCTGCAAAATTTCAGCACGATTTGATAACAGGAAAAGGTTAAAAAATCTATCCAAAGTTTTTCCGAGTTTAAATAAAGGGAGTAGAAAACCCAGATTTTTGGACAATAATGCTACAGAGACCACTCACCCGAAGCCACTTGTTCTTCTTGCACTGCTGCAGTGCCTCCGTTACAACATGGCTGCACAGATCATCAGCAAACTGTTCAACGCTCTGCTCAGTGTCCGCGCCCTCCTCTTCCTCGTCACCAGACTCATCCTCCCGCTCTCTCTTGACCTGACCTTGTGTTCTGGGAACGTGGTCAGCACGTGTGACAGCTTGACTGACCGGGGCTACAGTATCGTGGCTGGCTGGGCCTATACTCTCCAGGGATGACGTTGAGAGGGAGGTGGATGAGGATGACAGATGAGAGGAGCATGTTTCGTCTGACCCGAGTTCAGCTGAGCTGACACTTGACTGGGACTCGGATTTCTTTTTTCTAAAATTCTTTTTCTGGGAAGAAAATAATTGAAAACATCAAATCCCATTTAGAACAGTATAATCGAATTTTAAAGTTATCTATTATAAAGCTGATATAATTTATGAAGTATTAATCATTATTTACTTTTATGTATTCTTAAAATCATAAATCACATTTTTTTTCTTTCTCAGCAGTAAGTAAGGTGTCTCTTCCCAACAGAATACAAGGAACCAGACATAAGCTTTCATATAGCAGCAATAGATTGCTGGCAAAGTGAAGGTCACTAGACATTAGGTGAGAGCAACAATAATTTTTGTTTGTACCCCCCTACCCATGTAAGGGACACTATCCAACCACACTACACTGGTGGTATACTGGTGCCCATCACACTACACTGGTGGCATACTGGTGCCCATCACACTACACTGGTGGCATACTGGTGTCCATCACACTACACTGGTGGCATACTGGTGCCCATCACACTACACTGGTGGCATACTGGTGTCCATCACACTACACTGGTGGTATACTGGTGCCCATCACACTACACTGGTGGTATACTGGTGCCCATCACACTACACTGGTGGTATACTGGTGCCCATCACACTACACTGGTGGTATACTGGTGCCCATCACACTACACTGGTGGCATACTGGTGCCCATCACACTACACTGGTGGTATACTGGTGCCCATCACACTACACTGGTGGCATACTGGTGCCCATCACACTACACTGGTGGTATACTGGTGCCCATCACACTACACTGGTGGTATACTGGTGCCCATCACACTACACTGGTGGTATACTGGTGCCCATCACACTACACTGGTGGTATACTGGTGCCCATCACACTACACTGGTGGTATACTGGTGCCCATCACACTACACTGGTGGTATACTGGTGCCCATCACACTACACTGGTGGTATACTGGTGCCCATCCCACTACACTGGTGGCATACTGGTGCCCATCACACTACACTGGTGGTATACTGGTGGCCATCACACTACACTGGTGGTATACTGGTGCCCATCACACTACACTGGTGGTATACTGGTGCCCATCCCACTACACTGGTGGTATACTGGTGCTAGGCCACCAACAATACACTACCAGAAACAAGTAACTATTATTTAGTTTGTTCTGCCACTTTGGCACCTCCCCATGTTTCTATGTATTGAGTCCAGTACCCTAATGAAAATCTTAACCACTTACCCAATGCTGACTTTCACTGAGTTCTCGGGCTGGGCACCTGGATCCTGACTCCGACTTGCTCCTCATCTCAAAGCTCAGGTACTGGCGAGGGGAGATTTTTGACGGCACTTGTAAGGTGGATGACGAGGCGTGGGGTGGAGATGAACGAAACTGAAAAGGCGATGGCGAGGAATGTCTCTTAGCGTGACCGGGCGTCGCGCATGACTCAGCAGTTGGACGGGTTTGTGGCTGTTTCGGTCTGGCGCCCCCCCAGGCTTCAGAGGTGGGCTTGAATGTAGGATGGAGGTACTGCTGTGATGATGGGGCGACACTGAAAGACGAAGCCCTCCTCTCACCGGAGGGGCCGAATCTTATCCTGTGGCTGTATGATGAATGGGGTTTCCCCGAAATGTCTGGAGCTGAATCTTTTCTCCGTGGAATGTTTCTGGGCTTCGAATGTGCACAGGATGTTGGTGCTCCTTGCATGCCTCCCTGTCCCAGCTTGTTGGCTGCCGACACCGACCACAGGGCAGGCGTCAGTTTTTCCTCGCTGCCGCTGTTCCCGCTGGTGTCGGTGGGGACGCTGAGGCTGTCCGCGTTGACGGTGGCCAGAAGTGCGTCCCGCATGATCTGGTCGGTGAGGTTCTCGGCAAACAGGTTGACATCCTGCTCCTCCCTGCTCATGTAATCTGGGTCACACCTCAGCACACACACTGCCTCTTGAACTACACGGCCAGCAAAGTAGCTGGCATAGTCCTGATTGGAAAAAAATCTTGAGAATAATTTATGTTTTTTTGTTTGTTTTTTAAATCCTTAATATTAACTTGCGGTGTCTGTTTGATTGTTTGCTTGCTTGTCACCAAAACTTTGGATCGATTTTTAACCCACTTCCTCATAAGCTAGCGAGCTGAAATTTTGCAGGCAGACTCGTGCCGACGATAAAAATGATGTATCTAAATTTCAGATAAATCGAATGTACCGTAATTAAATTAATGAATTTTTAGATTATCTTTATTTATCTCTATGTAACATGCTAACTTATTTTTGCTATAGTGTCGTGGTGCGTATTATATTGAACAACCTTTCCTGTCGCGCAATAAGGTGCGTATTTTATTGAGAAAACTTTTTATAAACATATTCCTGATCGGTGCGCATTATGTTAAACATGTTTTACGACACAACTACAATTTTGTATTTTTGGATGGTCTTGAGCTGCGTATTATAATGAACATTCTTTTATTTATGTCTCGTACATAAAGGATTTATAGTCAAAATCTTGGTTTTTTACATTTAAAAAAAATTTAACTCTAAATCATACAAAGGCTGTGCACTCAAAATTGCTTTGTGCATGCTTGAATCTCATTGTTATATTTGAACATCTAATCTGATGCAAGTGGAAAGCTAGAAATGAGCCCCAAATGTACACTTAACATAGCACAGTAAATATTCTCTTCAGACACATCAAAGCTATGTGAAAGCTATCTGTGGACAACAAAGATTAGATAATGTGGAATGCTATCAATGAACAGCAAAGAATAGATTTTGTGTAAACTATCAATGGACAGCAAAGAATAGATTATGCGAAAGCTATCAATGGACAGCAAAGTATAGATTATGTGAAAGCTATCAAATTAAGGCGAAGCATAACTTTTGTGAAAGCTACCTCTGTACAACAGACAATAGATTGCGTCAAAGTTCTCTACCTGCAACTCCTCCTGACTGTGCTGTCTGTTGTACTCCAGCTGAAACTCATCTCCTACAAACTTGGGCGGCGGGAACCAGTATTCTGTCTCGGAGCTGTCTGACTTTCCCTGTCTGGAGTCCCTGCTGCGAGATCTGTCCAGCTGGGGGTGTCTCCGGTGTGACCTCGATGACTGAGACATGCTGCAAGCACTGCTCAGGGGATATTGTTTGAATCATCAAAAGCAGGAATAATACATTCAATTACCAATAAAAAAAGTTTAAAACATGCAATGACCAAAAACAAAATAGTGCAAACACATTAACTCATTCGCCCCTGATGCGACAAAACACATCTTTGACGGTTTAGTACAGATGTGACCAAATGCGTCTGTCGCTGTCGCATAGTGACGCAGTCTCGCAATTTTAGTTAAAAATAGCATTAACATCTTACTTTCTTCGAGACTTCCAGCTATTGTGTGATTCTATGAGATTTCAATATTAAAAAATTGAAGTTTTTATCTTGTTTCACTTCACTTTCAATCCATGTGTGATTTAGTTTGATGCATCTCTATCTGGCATGTATTTAACCAAGGTGCCAAAAATCGCATTATCAGTCTTCAATCTTCATTTTTCCTCAGTGAATGTTGTGTTATTTTTATACATAGTTCATTTCTTAATGTATTAATATTTTATTTCTTGAGATAAATCAATGTCTTAACTCATTAGCTCCTGATGCGACTAAATGCGCCCTTATAGGGGTCCGCACGGATGCGCCCAAATGCGTCTGTTCGCCTAGCGACGCACTATCGTATTTTTAGTTAAAAATAGCACGAAATCTCGCTTTCCTCGAGACTTCCGGCTAATGCGTGATTCTACGAGATTTCAATAAACATCACCGGATGTTTTTATCTTCTTTCACTTTCGATCCATGTTGTGAATTAGTTTGACGCGTCTATATGGCGTATGTATTCACCCGAGGTGCCGAAAATCGCGTTATCAGACTTCAATCCTCATTATTTCGCAGTGCATGTTATATTATTATTAAACTTAATTCATTTCTTGATGCATTAAACATTTTATTTTTTAAGATAAATGAATATCTTTAGAAAATAAAAGCATTTCTCTAATGGAATCAAAAGCTTAACGAAGTTGCTTCCCTTTTGTCCGGAATATGAAATAGATTCGGAAGTAGCCCTTCAGGAGCTAATGAGTTAAGAAAAGAAACACATTTTCCTAATGGAATCAAAAGCTTAACGAAGTTACTTCCCATGTGTCAGGAAAATTAGTAGATAAGGAAGTAGATAGTGTCACTAAAGTAATCTGCCCAGCCAGACCTTGTGAAACTTGTGTTGAGCAACTCATTCTCCAGGTTGGCCAGGGTGGAGTCTCGGAATATACTGACACTACTTCGTCTGGATCCTTGAATAATGATGATAATAATGGAGGGATAACCAGAAAGTTTGACACAACAAACAAAAAATGGATGCATAAGAAGAATATTAATATAGTATATCACAAAGAAGAAGTTTTTCTATTGTTCAAGTTCAAAAACTTAAATATTAAATACATAAGAAGAATATTAAATAGAAAATCACAGAGATGGACTTCTATTGCTTGAGTTCCAAAACTTAAATATTTATAGGTTCCTATTGATATGTTTGTTTAATTGTATTTGCTTCCAATCAAATGTACTCATTTATAAAAAATATTGAGGAATAACACTTTGAGTGAATCTAGTGTGTGATAGCTGAATTGTGTAAACACATTGTGCGACATCCAAAATGTGTGAACTAGTGCCTGACAGCTGAAATGTGTGAAATTAGTGTGTGACAGCTGAAAGGTGTGAACTTAGTGTGTGACAGCTGAAAAGTATGAATTTGGTGTGTGACAGATGAAATGTGTGAGCTTAGAGTGCGACAGCTGAAATGAGTGAACTTGGTGTTTGACAGCCAAAATGTATGAACTTAGCATGTGAGACAGCTGAAATGAGTGAACTTAGTGTGTGACAGCCGAAATGTATGAACTTGGCATGTGAGACAGCTGAAATGGGTGAAATTAGTGTGTGACATCTGAAATAAGTGAACTTGGTGTTTGACAGCCGAAATGTATGAACTTGGCATGTGAGACAGCTGAAACGTGTGAAATTAGTGTGTGACAGCTGAAATGTGTGAAATTAGTGTGTGACAGCTGAAACGTGTGAACTTAGTGTGTGACAGTTGAAATGTGTGACAGTTGAAATGTGTGACAGTTGAAATGTGTGACAAAGCACCATATGAAAGTTGAGTTGTGCTAACCTGTTGAGGAGGAGCTGGCATGTGAACCAACTATCACCAACTCTGGCACTGACGTGTCCGCCTTCATCAGCTCCTCTGCGAACCTGGACAAGACCGGGTCCTTGAACCCACACGAGTTTCTCCTCTGGTCAAACGAGTAGCCGTCCAAGGAGCCCCTGCGCCAGGTTTTCCCGCACCCGATATCATCGTCCGTCCTGGACAGTTTCTTCATCTTCTCCTCAACCGTCCCGCCACTGAACTTGTTGTTATTGAAGGCCTGGAGGGAGAGCGTAACGCTCGTCTGGCACGGTTCACTGCTGCGCCGCTCGTAGGTCTTGATCTGGGGGCTGTGATCCACTTTCAAGTAAGCGTTCGTCAGAGTTTCACGGCTCATGGGCTTCCTGAAGAAAAGTCCGATGCTGGGTGAAACAGATCGCCGGGCCCGCCGCGGGCTCTCTGAAGCTTTGGTTGATGAACTCGAGAAAATGTTGGAGGCAAAGCTGTCGTAGTGACTGTGAATTCTACTTCCTGGGGAAAAATGTCCGGTTGTATTATTAGAACTCTACAAAACAAGGAACACTGATTTATAAAGTGCGTTAATGGAATTTTCACTGTAAGCTCTATTTAAATAAATCACAAATGTAATAATAAAAGAAATTTTGAAAGACACATCAACCCATTTAATGAGACCTAAAAGATTAGTTTAATTCATTCCCTAAAGGTGAAAAACAAAAAATAGGAAAAATTTCTTTGTTCCCAATCTGTTTGAATTTACTGTCATGCTCTCTTGATGACGACTAAATTTAAACGCCCAGTTACAGAGATGAAAAACTATTATTAAAACTCCCAGCCTCACCTGTAGAGTGAGCCCCTGTATCAGATGAGGAAATGGTTCCATGATAGCAGGAGGACCCCGGACTGAGAGCCTGGACATCCATGCTGTCTGATATGGTCTGGAAAACTTGGCTAACGATGGACGCGGCAGCCTGGTAGGCGTCAAGGGACAGGTCAGCGTTGGTCAAACTCCTACGCCTCTGGCCTGGACCACCGACAGGCTGAAAGCTGCCCTGAAGAGCTGTCGTGTGAAAGGCTGAGAGATCCCCGGGGGTTCTGGAGGCAGGGGGTGATGACAAGGGGAGGTCCAAACTACCTCTCCTCCTGACGGGCACAGGGATACCGCTGCTGGCCACCCTCTGGAATGTCGTGCCCTTGGCGTGGCTTGTGTACAATGCCTGGGGATGTGCCAGTTTGGAGGATGAGGAGCTCCCCGGATTTTCTTCAACACCCTCTTTGAACTTGACCATCTTCAGAGAACCTGATGACCGCTGCAGGCCGGTCACAGACTTCAAACTGACGCCAGAGGCAGCTGTGTCTGATTTTGACGGCAAAATACTTTTAGATTTGGGCCGGGCAGACCCCGCCTCGTCAGCAATTATGTCCCTGGAACTAGCCCCGGGAACCTGGAAGTCTGCCTGGCCATCAGAGGTGGAGGCCACACCCCCAGAAGCTCCGATCTCCTCAAGGTGCAAGGAGGAATGCCTGTCCTGGTCATACTCTTGGCTTTCAATCTCTGCGATCACATGGAAGAAGACTTCATTGATGATCTTGTTTGCGAACCAGTTGTACACCTCGTCTGAAATTTCCTCTTGAAAAATTGGAGTCTGGGAGACAATCTCAGCCCCTTCTAGAACACCCTGACTCAAGGACAACTCTGCCAGGGTGTTAACAAAGCGAATAAGCTTGGGCCGACTTAGTGATGTCTGTGGATTGTTGTTTTCCAGATTCTTCTATTTGTTTGGCCCACCTTTTCTCCTCATTTTTCTTGGAACCTCCCCTGCCCTGCCTCTTGTGGGCAGATTCATGTGCGGATTCCTTGAGGTGCCGTGACCTCCTCTCACGCGGAGGTGCCGCCACGTCGGAGAAGACATACCGACTTCTGTGTGCCCTGAACAGTTTCTCATCTCGTTCCCGTGCCGTCTGCTTTTTACTCTTCCCGGGCTTGACCTTTTCTTTCTCCGCAGAACCCGGCGTTACATCAAAATGATCTGGTTGCCTTGTCCTGCAGTGAGAAGATCCAGGCATCGAGCCCTTGGCAGGATCATGCCATTTCTTTGATGAGCTTCCGAATTTAGGAATGCCGGAAGTCTTGGTGGGTCCACTGGCCCCGCTGGACAGGTGAGGGATTGACTCCGTCGAGCTGGCAGACACGGCCTCGGCCTCTCTCTCCGCGGGTCTGGACGCCTTGGTTTGCTTTGAACGTGTGGCTGGGCATTCAGGTGTCTTTGATGTACCAGGCTTGATGAATTTTTGGGGGATCTCTTTCGTACCCTTTGTGATATGAGAAGTATATTGGATCTTCTGATTAGGGGTTTGTTGCCTCTCTACCTTAACAGCCTCCGGGTGCATGTTGACATAGCGAACAGAAATACCAGGCTTTGAGATGGTAGGTATGGAACAAGATGCAGCGCCATCTTTTTTAATTTCATGCATCTTCTCCTTGTGACATGCAGACGCTTCATGTTTGGAAACTGGAAATTTAAGAGTTTTAGAATGAGAATCATCAGGGATATGGCTGGTGGCTTCATCTGGCTTTCTAGACATGTCACCCCGGACAGTGACTTCTGGCTGGTTGCTAGCTGTGACATCTAATACATCACTGGCTGTGGCACCCGGTTGGTCACTGGCTGTGGCACCCGGTTGGTCAGTGGTACAGGCACGTGGTAGGTCGGTGGCAGTGATGTCTGACGACGTAGTGTGGAAATCTCTTGAACTCGACACAGACGCGGCAGATGACTGGATGGACACAAAACCTGAATCTGCGCTAAGGTGGCAGGATCCCTTCCCAGCATGCTTGGAGTACAGCACAGAAAAGCTCGACGCCGAATACATTGGCTTGTGTGAACTTTGCGTGGGAGAAGAACCAAAAACAGCGGGGGGAGCTGCAACAACAGTGATTTCTACTGTTGGGCTCAAGTTGTCATTGGGTGGTAACATTGACTTCACGCTCGGTTCAGAAACACTTTCTGCAGAGTCCTTTGGCTGAGTGTATTCATCATCCCTTTGGGACTCTTCAGTGGTCTTACAAGCCAAATCATCTCCTTCAAGGTTAACCTTTTCCTGTCTTACTAAAGTCCCAGCCCTGGAGACCGTCTTCTTGTGTCTTGGTACAGAGCTGGCAACCTTTGGGAGATGGACTGGCATTTCAGGGGTTGGAATAGAGCTGGCAACCTTTGGGACATGGACTGGCATTTCAGGGGTTGGTATAGAGCTGGCAACCTTTGGGACATGGACTGGCATTTCAGGGGTTGGTATAGAGCTGGCAACCTTTGGGACATGGACTGGCATTTCAGGGGTTGGTATAGAGCTGGCAACCTTTGGGACATGGACTGGCATTTGAGGGGTTGGTATAGAACTGGCAACCTTTGGGACATGGACTGGCATTTCAGGGGTTGGAATAGAGCTGGCAACCTTTGGGACATGGACTGGCATTTGAGGGGTTGGTATAGAACTGGCAACCTTTGGGACATGGACTGGCATTTCAGGGGTTGGTATAGAGCTGGCAACCTTTGGGACATGGACAGGGTCGTTGAAAAAGTCCATTTCAGGGGCTCCCCAACTATCAACTAGAAGACACTGGTGGCCGGGTTGAGCAAGGGCGTTGACTCCAGTGGCGACTCCATTCCTGACAGCTGACGTCACCATCTGAGAGGCGTAGTCAGTTAGCATGGTCAGGATGCCGCCTTCTTCCTCAATGACACCGTGGCTGTGCTTCTGGAGACTCTCTGAGATTTCCTGGATGAACAATGGGGAATACACAGAAATTAACCACCAGTGAGGGAGATATCTTACACACTTGTATACCTTTAGATCAGTGAGTCTCAAATAGATCTGGTCAACTCATGGGGAGCATTGAAAAGCTTGGAGAATTTTAAGTGACACCATGCACTATGCTCAGAAGAAAAATCAAACTATAATAATATTTAAAAGAAATTTTATTTGCTGCAGGTAAGGGTGGGGTAACAAATAAGACTAAAAATTAGTTAAAGAGGCAGGGGGAAATATTGTTCCTTTTGAGCTGTGCGGCTGCACTGTAACTTTTGATAAGTCTAAATTTGAATATGTCACAGTGAGACATTACTACTGTTTTATAATGTATGCATCTGTGTCTAGTTTACTTTTACACAACCTTTATTTTTTACTCTATTTATTTTTTTACTTTTGTTTATTTTCCGGATAATCATGATTACACTATGCCATATACTGTAATGTCAAGCTTTAGACCAGCGGTTCGCATCTTGAGGGTCGCGACCCCCAAGGGGTCACGACGTGTTTTCTGGGGGTCGCCAACTGTCGACTAAAAATATTCACTATGCAAATTTGATGAATTTTGTAAAAACTTTATTGAAAATGACTTATTTTAATTTCATGGGGGTAGCGGGTCACATGGCTTTTATAAAAAGGAGTTGCCACCCAAAAAAGGTTGGGAACCACTGCTTTAGACTGTACATCACGTAAATGAACTGTTTTGTTGATGAAAAGTAAAATGAATAAATAATAATAGCAATTTCTAAATAAAATTCTTTAACCAATGGGTCTAATGTCGGTTAATTAACAGTCACATTCTTTTAACAAAACTCTTGATCAAATTTTAAGATGAAGTTGGGTAAAGAAAAATTTGGGTACAATATAGTGAAATGGGTGATGATGGAGTTTGGGGAATATGCTTGGAAGCTAATGCAAGAGGCGATTTCTTCATTTTAACTTAATCTAAATCATTGCTTTTCAAAGTGGTGATCCACGGACTTTTCCCAGTCCGTGGGCCATCCAACGCCGGTCCGCAGAAGTAATGTAATCAAAAAAGGAAAGAAAAATATAATTCTAACCCTCCATTTGCAACCATTAATACAAACGCTATAGAATATGTCCATTTTTCGGCAATAAGCACATAAAATGAAACAAATAAATTAAAATAGATTACATTTTGCTTCCACGTCAGTACAGGGAAAATAGTGCACTGTTACCTGGTGCAATGGAAAAATTCCTGCCGGTCCGCCATACTAAAAATTTTGAGAAGCACTGATCTAAATTACTTAGACCTACTGAGGTGTGTGCGTTTGTGAGATCGCAGTCTTTGCTCTTATGGATGGTGTACAAATTAGCTCACAAGTTTGGTATTCTGCACACAAATAAACAATCTTAAGGGTAACATAGGAGACCAGGTGACAGATGCATTTGTTTTCAAGGTGACAGATGTGAATAAAGATTTAAAAAGTTCAATTTTAATTCTGACCAAGATAAAATATGACCAGAGATTCCCATTCCATAGCACATTGACCACTCTATGATTTCAAAAACTCTAGGGCATAGAAGGCAAAATTCACGTGTAACAGGGTTTGAAAATAGGAACTCTCCAACAGAAAAGACATCCGTTTTATCCTCAAAGCCAATGAATTTAAATAATATGATGCTTCTTGGCAGGAAGTTTTATATATTTTTTTTATGTATCTAAAAAAATGTAATGAGTCCTTGCAGATTTTCAGATTATTTCCAACCAATCTACACTCCCCGTATTTAGTTAAATATTTAACAACTAGTCGTATAAATACAATGCTCTGATAAACATATCATACAAAATCCACACATTTACTTATAAAATTGGATACTGCTGTAAAAAGATTTTAAAATTAAACTAAGAAATTATTGGTGTGGAAAAAATCATATTGGTAGTTTAACGTAATTTCTTACTTCAAGGTCAGTGCTGAAGTCCGAGCTGTGCTTACTGGAGCTTGACCTCCTTGACGTGCTGTCACTGAACTGAGAGCTCCGACGTCGGAAGTGGTTCCAAAACTCCAGGAAGTCATTGCTGGATCCATTGGTGCCATGAGAAGAGATAGACCCTGACCTTGAGCCCCACGTGGAATTGGAGCTTGAGTTTGGTCCACCGCACGACCCTGAACTTCTAGCCCCCGAGCTTGAAGAGCTGAGGAACTCTCTGAGCTCTCCGTAAAAGTCTCTTGAGCCCTGCTGCTGTGGCTCGGCAGGATTGTCGAGATCAGGTATAAAAAAGTCTGCCGTAACGTGGATGTCGCCGGAACCGTTTCTCGGCTTGTGGTAGATGGGGAGGGTGAACGATGTGTTTGGGGAGACATTGGATGACGACAAGGAAGACTCCGGGGACAACGATGATGGTGGACCAAGCAGGCCAGAGTCAAAGCTGACCGTCCCCGACTCTTCCGTCAGGCTGAACTTGCCGGGGTGAAGGTTATCTACATTGACATACAGCATATCTGAAGATACAGGGCTGTTGTGCTGCTGGGAGTAGGTGACTATCGGAAAATACGACCTTGACACATCAAGATGGCTCTGGGCCTCTTGTAACGAAGGTGAAGATTTCGATTCCTCTGAGATCGCGTTGGTGGAATTTGAAGCACTTGTAGTGCTCTGGCCTTGTGCGGTATTGCTTTTTCCACTGTAGTCCTCAAAACGGCTGATATTGCTTGGTTCACTGTCGTCTTTTAAACAGCAGGTATTGCTTTGTTCAATGTAGTCCACATTCGGCAGCATATAAAATTCAAGAGACAGGCTATGATCTGTGCTGTCAGCGGACAGCTGTGGCAACGCCACGGTAAAATTTGTAACTGCAGGACATGAATCTAAAACTAATGATCTTGAGTTTTCAGTAAGACAAAATTCAGCACCCAGGGTGGAATGTGCCACGGTTGACTCCCCCCCGGCCCTATCAGCAGTCAAAGTTGTTTTCGTTAGGTTTCCAAGAATATCACTAGCTAACGTCATTCCGAGAAAATCGTATCTAACAGAGTGGCCAGCTGCCAAGGCACTTGAGAGTGAGTGTGAGGGTCCATGTGGGCTGTCCACTTGATGAGATTCCAATCTAGGTATTGCATTTATATCACAGGGCCTGCTGGGTGGCTCTTGAGAAAGATGGGTTGGTGCTGGACAGTTGCCGGGTTCTGATGGATCAAGAGAAACTAACTGTGATGATGAGTCTGGATGAGAGCTGAAATGATCAGAGGCGCCACGTTCAGGAATAGAGGCGCCATGTTCAGGAATAGATGCGCTGCTGGAATGAACAGAGGGGGGCGTCGGAAACACAGCGACGGGGTCTGAGGAAACGGTCTGCGGCGCATGTGACGCTTCGGGGGCACGTGGCGATCGGGCCGCATCAGCTGTTACTGGGGATGATACCAAAGGAGAGTGGAAAGGAGCCTCCGTGACTGTTTGCATGTGGAGTCCTGACATGCCGGCTGGCTGTTTACGAGAGTCGAATACGGCGGCGCTGGTTAAGTTGGTAAGGGCTGATGCTTCCCCCTGTGGGCATGATGGCGTCAGGCCAGGAGGCGGCGGGGGTTGGTGATGCTCAAGGTCACCGAGCTTTGTTGGCGGCCGTTGGTGTAAAACTACAGACTGCTGCTGACCCTCGGATGCCCTTTGAAAGGCATCACAGATGACACTTGTCACCATCCCAGCTGCAACGTCCACAGCTTCTCCTTTGGTATCCACTGACATATTTACTGCTCCTTCATTGCCGTCTGCACAAATATATACACACATATATATATATATATATATATATAAAATAAAAACATGTTTACACTAGAGCAGGTCGTGTTGTTGGTACAGATCCAACAGCCCTTAAATTCAAGGGGTTACACTGCTACATAAAAAATAGCTACAAGTTTAAAAATACAAAAAGTTTTAACAAAAACTTTACTTTCAAAATTAATTAAACATTAAAAAATTTCTTTAAAGGATCAAAGCAGCTTATATGCACCGTAATGTCATTAAATGTTGTATTTGGGTTATGAATGTTTCTCATTGAATGAGTTTATAATTATGTGTGTTACTATTTTTATGTAAAGCGCTGTGAGCCCAGCTGCTTGCTGGAGTACTGCGATATATAAATTATCAAACCATTATTATTATTTAAGATATGCCAACGAGTTAGAAAATAAAGATATGTTTTTAAAAAGAAAACAAAACAGTGGAATGATTTTCCAACCTTGATCAACTAGGGCAAGGCCATCGTCAGTGGCAGGTAACCTACAGAAGCCAATCAAAGCCTTGTTGAGGTCCCTCATAACAAACGTCTCTTCATACTGCCTCAGTGTGGGGACGTCCCTGTAGGACAGGGCATCTATGGCTACCATCCGCAGGGTCTGATCATATACAAGACAGCAACGACAGTTTAGATGTATCGACAATAAAAGGTCAGCTTTTTAAAAATTAAATTTGAAAATTTCCCAGAATTAGAAAATATAGAGTGAATTATGAATAGATAGGAAACATGGTGTTATGTCTTATGAGCAAGGGAACTGAGGACTACTGGCATTGTCATTAAAATCTCCTACCACCCTTTAAGAAAAAACCAATTGTCCAGTGCAGCTTACTTTGTTGGCATTGTTTTTAAAGATGACCATCCAATCGTTGAGCCTAGTACAGCTTACCTTGTTGGCAGTGTTCCTGTTGTAGTGACCAGCAAACTCCAGGGAGTCAGCGTAGCCAGTGCAGCAGGAGAACTGCTCAAAGCCTGACACTGAAATGGCTTCATTGTGTTCCATGCTCTCCATGAATAACATGGCCGTCATCAACTCTGGGCACACGCAGAACTTTATTTCCTCCTGAATATAAAAACATCCAATTTAAAGGGTCTTTGATCGAACAACAAAATTAATTAAGGATTCCTAGACTTTATGTGGACAAAATATTCATGAATATTTGAAAATTACAGATGATATAAGCAAGTTGTTCAAAAGCTGATACTGATATCACCATTCCAGAAAATAAACAAATGAACAACCCCGTAAAAACAAAGTTTTTGACTATAAATCCCCAGGCCTGCCAACCTGCCAAGAAAAAAAATCTGTAGAGGGGTCTACGCGCGGCGTTGCAGCACCCCACGGCGCTGGTTTAAGAACTACATACTAAATAAATATAAAGTAATAAGTTAAATCCATTATCTTTTAATTTAAGTGTCTACAGAACACCACAGAATACTGGAAATGTTTACATTGCATTCAGATACACGAGAGAATAACCATGTTTTTCACATATGAACAGAGGCTGCATAAGAGTTCAGCTTTCCAGCATTTCCCTTGTGGCCTTTTGAACTTTAACAGTTCTTTCGTCAATTGAAGTTAGCTTTGCTTTTAGATAAATATTAGTCTTTAGTTAGAAACTTTAGAAAGAGTATCATTCATCTGAATTAATGATTGCTCTTGTTTCATTGTAATTTTTCTGAAAACATTTCTTTGAATCTGGCATTAAAAAGATAGGTATTAGAAAAATTGTTATTTCTTCCAAAAAGTAGGATGGTAAATAAAACTTTCCATCTCATATCTGAATTTCCTATTCCTTCAACAATAATAACAAAGTAATTGTTAACAGATGAGTCAGATGTAGATTCACTAACTTTTACTTTACTAATCAGCAGTTGTAATTTTTGCATTAAACTATTTTTATTGTTATTGAACCCACCACTTTCAAAAGATAATTAGGTCTGGCACAGATTGCAAATGTTTCGCCACGGCCACAGGCGAGTGTTTTTCCAAATACTGATTCGAAAACGAATGTCCCAATGCCGTCTTTTCTTTATTTGTTTAGTTAGACTAGTCTTAGTACTAGTACAAACCGTTTTTAGCAGCGTTCCTTACAAATGTATCCATTTTTTTTTAAAGTCACAGAACAGCTGAATTGTAAAATATTTTTTATTAGGCTGGTAAAAGGAATAATGTACGATCGGATGGCCAACGAAGAAATAGTTAGATATCGCGGTTCGCTTGGATAACGGAAGTACAGGAAAAAACCCAGGAAGTGGCATTTTCATTTTCGAAATACATCACCGCCATTATTAGTATTAGCTTTTTATTTTTATAATTTTTTCGCATTCGGATTTTTCATGGTGAATTTTTTTTTCGGAAAATCGGGAGATTAAGGGTCTTATCGGGATTTCGTAAGCATGGGTAAAAAATCCGTATAATCCCGAAAAAATCGGGAGGGTTGGCAGGCCTGATAATCCCTTATACATGAGACACAACTAAAAGTATTGACTATGTTCAAACGCGACAAACATTTACAGACTTAAGTCGTCTTATCTCCTCTGGCTTTAAAACCGGTGGAAGGGGGTATGGACATCGACGGGTGGCGTAAGCGTGTTAACTCAACTGGCACTTGGAAGAAAAACAATAACAAACTGTGAAATTGAATTACAAATGTTATATAGAGATAAACTAAAAATGCATTAATTTAATTACGGTATGTTCGATCAATCTGAAATTTTGATACGATGCATTGTTAGGTGACACGAGTCTATGTGCAAAATGTCAGCTCGATAGCATCACGGGGAAGTGTGTCATTTTTTTACTTTTGTTTTTCCACCCGCCCGACGACTAATGACAGACAAGATTTCAAAGTTAATATGAGGGATTTAAAAAATGACCGACCACGAGTTTTGTTGACCCCCCTACAGTAAGTAAATAAAACATCAATATGGAACATTTAAGGAAAAATTATTTTTAATTTAAGGAGTTTTCTAGGAACTTAAATGATTTTTTCTTCAAATTCTTGGAAATTTCCAAAAATTCTCAATTTTCAGGAGACTTAATACATTAAGTGATTGAGTAATTGGAAATAAGTGAATTATTTTTCTATCTTATACTTTTGTACATGATATTATCTCGTTAAATTATTTTATTTTGAAGCTCAAAATTATTTCTATCTTTAATTTTTTAGAAAAGAACATTCAATTACCTTTACGTATACAATACTTGGGGTCTACCTTTTTATGAAAATCTCAGGATTCAGATTTGACTGTTTTAAAGTGTATTTGTTTTTGTTCCTTGTGTGATAGTCAGTAGAATAGAAACTATAAACCCCAGAAGTTAAAGAGTTAATTTCTCAATGTTGTATCAGCAGTTTTTTTGAGGGGGTGACTTGTTGACTAATGTTGCAGTGTCCTAGGTCTGGTACCCGGGTTCCCGTTGACAGGTCTAGCGACTCGCTATCATTGACTAATGTTGCAGTCTCCTAGGTCTGGTACCCAGGTTCCCGTTGACAGGCCTAGCGACTCGCTATCATTGACTAATGTTGCAGTGTCCTAGGTCGGGTACCCAGGTTCCCGTTGACAGGCCTAGCGACTCGCTATCATCGACTAAGGCTGCAGTCGCCTAGGTCGGGTACCCGGGTCCCCGTTGACAGGCCTAGCGACTCGCTATAATTGACTAATGTTGCAGTGTCCTAGGTCGGGTACCCAGGTTCCAGTTGACAGGCCTAGCGACTCGCTATCATTGACTAAGGCTGCAGTGTCCTAGGTCGGGTACCCGGGTTCCCGTTGACAGGCCTAGCGACTCGCTATCATTGACTAATGCTGAAGTGTTCTAGGCCTTACCTGCACCCTTGCCCTTCCCAGCACGCCACCTCCAATGGACTGGTTAGCGAAGTCTACCTGATGGGGGAAACAATCCAAATTGAAAACATTTCATTCAACCTTAAGGAATATAACAAAACCTATCTGAACAACATTATATTTAAGCCCCCTGGATCATTTTACTATATCCTTAATATTATTCTGGAAGCCCTAACATGTAAACAAGAGGCCAGTATATCTGAACAACATTATATTTAAAAAAAAACAGCTGTTAATATGTGTAGCATAATTGTATACCTGTATGACCTCTGGACCACTGTCTTCTATGACACCCTGAGGAAAGACCTTGACAGAACAAAGGTTCATCTCACACTGGGCCAACTCATCAAACTTGAGGATCCAGGTGGGTGTTACGACCTGAGACAGGGAATATAAAGGTGGGTGTTATGACCTGAGACAGGGAATATAAAGGTGGGTGTTACGACCTGAGACAGGGAAATATAAAGGTGGGTGTTATGACCTGAGACAGGGAATATAAAGGTGGGTGTTATGACCTGAGACAGGGAAATATAAAGGTGGGTGTTATGACCTGAGACAGGGAAATATAAAGGTGGGTGTTATGACCTGAGACAGGGAAATATAAAGGTGGGTGTTATGACCTGAGACAGGGAATATAAAGGTGGGTGTTATGACCTGAGACAGGGAATATAAAGGTGGGTGTTATGACCTGAGACAGGGAATATAAAGGTGGGTGTTATGACCTGAGACAGGGAATATAAAGGTGGGTGTTACAACCTGAGACAGGGAAATATAAAGGTGGGTGTTATGACCTGAGACAGGGAATATAAAGGTGGGTGTTATGACCTGAGACAGGGAATATAAAGGTGGGTGTTATGACCTGAGACAGGGAAATATAAAGGTGGGTGTTATGACCCGAGACAGGGAAATATAAAGGTGGGTGTTACGACCTGAGACAGGGAAATATAAAGGTGGGTGTTACGACCTGAGACAGGGAAATATAAAGGTGGGTGTTACGACCTGAGACAGGGAATATAAAGGTGGGTGTTACGACCTGAGACAGGGAATATAAAGGTGGGTGTTACGACCTGAGACAGGGAAATATAAAGGTGGGTGTTACGACCTGTGACAGGGAAATATAAAGGTGGGTGTTACGACCTGAGACAGGGAATATAAAGGTGGGTGTTACGACCTGAGACAGGGAAATATAAAGGTGGGTGTTACGACCTGAGACAGGGAAATATAAAGGTGGGTGTTACGACCTGAGACAGGGAAATATAAAGGTGGGTGTTACGACCTGAGACAGGGAAATATAAAGGTGGGTGTTACGAACCGAGACAGGAAAATGAAAAGTTGGGTGTTACGACCTGAGACAGGGAAATATAAATATTTTAAACCAGCGTAGATTAAAAAAGTTCAAGAAAAATAAATGTCACTCAGTGGACAGAAAGGTGAAAAAGAACCAGTGGACAGACAGGTGGAGACCACTGTCCCATCAGTTCATGTACAATGTACTTAAAGAAAAAAATGCCAAACAAATATTGTTATTTCAGTTTTATGCGGAACTATCGCCTCGGTAAATAGTGCCCACTCAAATAACCAAATATCTAAAAATATCTTTAAAAATACAATTATGGAATTCGAAAAATATCAAGATTTGTTTACTTATAAATTGTTAAAAATATTACAATTGTAACATAATTATATAAATTAATAATTTGAAATTATAAAGATATAAAGTTAATAAAATAATTTTCTAAGACAATTTCGTGTTTACTTCTAGCGACTAGCACCACAGCCCCATATGTACTAAAAAATTTAAACTGTTTAAATATCGAATAAAATAATAAAATAAATTCAAATTTAAGTAAATATAATAACTAAAATTAGCAGCTACTAACAGTTACAAATTAATAAGTTACATATTAACAGGAGAAACCAAATTTACAAGTAATATATAATGAATTTATTGATTTAAATTTTAATAAATTAATAATCCATTCTTTAAAGATGATCTGTTATGGAATTAATTCAATAATATTAGGGGTGCGGAAATTATCGATTAAGCTCTCGATTAATCGTTAAATTTTTTTAATAGATTAAAAATATTTTAATCGATAAAAATTCGATTAAAATTAAAGAAAATATTTATAATATTTTGTAAAAATTTTATTAATAAATAATTAATTATTTATAATAATTTACATATTTTTTTACGTACAAACATCTCCCGCGTAATATTAACATTAATTTTATTAATTTATGTGTACCGGCAGACTTAAACTAAACATGGCTGACGGCATTAGCGCAGGGAAACAGGGGAAATAACTCAATAAAATAAATAAAAATGTCAATTACCTGTTTTTTGTTACTTCCCTTGAAATGTTCAGTTTAATGACGTCATAAATTTCTATTTTTGGCTTTAATCGAAATTATCGATTAATTAATTGATATTTTTTCAAAAGTTAACGATTAAATTTAAATTAATCCATAACAGCCCTAAATAATATACTTAATTTAGACGGCTAAACCCTGCACAGTTGATTATATTAAATAGCGTAATGTACCGTGTGCAGTATTGTTGTCCCTGGCAACCTTTACTATTCATTCTACCTCATTGTGACTCCTACTACTACTATGTCTTCAATAGTTTCATTCATCAGTTGTAGCCGTGTGCAAAAACTATTTAGCCATTGGTCAGTGTTGTTAAATTAATTAGTCCTGAGCCAAAGTTGAAGGTTCAAAAGGAGTTCCTAATATTATTGTACATAATTTACAGAGAACAGTTCACATTGTCATATGTAGGTCATGATAGTTGTGTGAACTGAACTTGTAAACACAACATAAACTTAGTTTAAAGATAAATTTTAATGTTAATACAAACTGAAACGATTTATTGATATAGAATATTTTTAAAAGAAAATAAAGAAATAATAATTTTATTTACAGCATTGATCCTGAAAATAAAATCATTATTAAAACGAGAGATAAAGTGCGTGACGCGAACAGCAGAATTTAGGTCAGAAAATGTGGAGGAAAAATGCATAGGGCAGGGGATTGGGACATATTGAACCTCAATTTAAAAATTCATAACTTTAAAACTGCAAATCCTAAAAATATAATTTTGGTGTTAAAATTTACTTAAAAATCAGCTCTATTCAAATACACCTAGTAATCAATTTAAAAAAAAACTTCTTTACCAAAGTGCCTACATAATATCTTTGCATGAAGAGTGTAGACGGTGGTTAAGTAAACAATAAAAAATACAGTCAATAATAATTTAATAAACGAAACTGAATACCTGAAATTAAATATTATTTGTAGAAAATGTGAAAGCTAAATACAAGGTGATTATGGTTTTGCGAAATAAAGCAACAGCTAATCGTATTCAAAACCGAATTTAATTCGGATTTCCCATTTTCGTTTAACAACCCAAGTACTCTGATTCGCACCCAGATCCGGCAAATGGTACATCTAACTATTCGGATTTGGTACCCGGTAGAAAATGCCTACCCGTTGGTCCCACCTTAGACCCGACTCCCCAAATTCTCAACAGCTCAGTCAAAAGGATTCTCTTCTAAATCTCTTAACTGGATACATGCGATATGATACAATTGACTTTGACAACCCAGGTCAGAATCTAAAGGTACTTTCAAAAACTTTATTCCAGCTGGTCTGCTCGGTGTATTAATCAGCTGGTGTCATATTACTTCTTCATCACATTTGGGATCTAAAGCTTTGTTAGTTCCTTTGCTATCACACCCGTTCAGCCACCAACTAACCAAACCAGTCTTTATACACCGGCCAAAAAAAATAAAGAACCAAATAAAAAAAATAAAAAATTGAATTCAGTATAGTAGTTACCTTTCTGGTAAAAACAATATTGCCAGTTATTGTCATTCCTCTTTCAACGACACATTCAAAATAATGCAGTATGCAGCGCAGCTTGGACACTTGAGACGGTCTGAAATATGTCACAAGGAATGTAAGTTTACATGGGAAATTTGAAATGAACACTACAACATATCGTCATCACATATATATGACCTAAGTAAGTTGATTCTCAATTAATAAAATGCATTTGAACATAAATCTACTTTTTTAACATTTAGTATTAACAAAATAATGACAAGATAAATATAAATTATCTTAATCTTTGATTTATGCTTTAATGCAAGACTCCTTATAAAAGATATGTATAAATCTTGTATATACATATATTTTCATAAGAAGAGGAACGCCTTCACTTTTTCATTCGGAAATAAATATTTAAAAAAAAAGTATAGTGAAGGTAAATCTTGTTTAAAAGGTTGCATAATACAGGTTACCACTTGTAAATAGATTTTTTTAAAAACATGTGTAACTTACAACTGGAGGTGCTTGAAAAATGTGGTGAAGTTGACAATATTCATATTAGATGTGATCTCCCTATTTCTCTCCGGGAACAAACACAGGAAAAAACATGCGACAACCGAGCCGACAAACTGCCTGGACAATGATGTGCTGCCTCCTGCACAAATTTAAAAAGAAGGGATCAGAGAAATGGACAAAAAAGATAAATGTATAACGCTGCACTTAAATGACCATATTAAGTAAATATAAAATTTTGTAGTATTTTTTTTCAAACTGAAAATATAATGGCTTCCCAGTAAGCAGTACATGCGCCCCCCCCCAGTGGGTGGAAAGTTTTCAATATTTTTTTTGTTTGGTTGGGAATAAAGGTGGGAGGGTTGTGAAAACAAATTAATGACAAGAACAGAGAATATTGGACTTTTAATTTATGATATTTGTTTGAGAGACTTATTAAACAGCTTGTACTGGGTGAGACTTGGGCAACCAGTTTGTATAATGTGAGACTTAGTCAAATAGCTTGCATTGGCTGTGAGAGTTAGTGCAGATTACAGAAGATGTCGGGAAACAATTGATAGTAAAATACTTTTTCTGCGAAAATGACCAAGTAAAAATTAAATGTTTGTGAAACCCCACAATGGGGCAAATCTCTTCATTTATAATTATAAATGCTACATTATTAACTTTTTTTATTCAAACACTATTGAATAATTTTGTACTGCTTGCCTTTATGATCCTAAAAATTGAATGCATGAAAACTAACAGCTACAATTATGCACATTAGGAAAAAAATTAATTATCTTTTTTAAGCATTGAGCTATAAAAATTAAGGGGACTCACCATTCTGTTTTCTACTAAACAAAAGCTTATCTTTGGGTCTAGAGTCTTCTATGCTCAGAGCCATCTGGATGATATTTGGTAGAAGAAAATAAAGAAAATTTTCCCTATCAGACTTGGAAATCCTCTTTAAGTACTTCAACATCCCGTACCACACGCAGCTCGGCTCCAGCTTTTTTTTTACATTGGACTGAATCTGAGACTTGAGACGATTCAAGGGGCTTGACGAGGAAGCGCTGCCTGACCTCAGGGTGGGGATGGAGCTGTACACGGTGTGCATCAGTCGGCTGAGTGGATTGCTGCACGTGGTGCTGACAGGCCGATCGGCTTGAATCGTTGTGTAGATTGTCTGCATGAACCATCCAGTTTCCTGCAAGTGCAAGTAAAAGCACCTTTATTACTTTTATTGATTTATCTCACAATGCGAAGTTTACTAAATTTAAAGAAGTAAAAGTAAAATCCACATAAAATTGTTCTCAAAGACAGAAAAAAAATAATACCAGGAGATCAATTTGGAAAAAAATATTTTTCAAATGTTTCCAGACGTGTGAGCCTTTTAAAAAATAAAATGATACTAAAAATGTGTAAAGCAAAGGTCCAACCTGATGTTGATTTCATTAAATCTGATTTTATTTCAAAACATTGCTTCCAAGCAAACCTTATTTACAGTAAAAAAAAATTTATTTTGAAATACTTTTTAGACTAACAAACAAAAATTATAGAAACAATAAAATGATCAGATTTCTCTGTCAAAGTTTATGAGTAGCTTGTTCATCTAGGCAGGCCTGTGGTTTCTACACTTGATTCTTATAAGTTGAGTGGCATTGATGTGGACTAACTCAATAATGTAGTTTATACTTCAACTCTCAATAATTGTTTTCCTCTCCATTGATGGTGTCATCAAACCACAACATCAAAAATGAAATGAAATAATTGGCAAAAACCTGTTTCACTCTTTGATTTATGACATTAATTTGAGTTGTTCTTACATGAATGTATTCCATAACCAATATGTACTTTAAAAAATGATAATGAGTTTTTGGTAACCTAATTATTGGTTGTAATATTACCATTTCAAAGTGCTGATTTTTTAAAATATTTATTATTTATTAAATCCCAAATTTCACATTCCCCTTAGCAAGGGTCAAGATGACGAGATGTTTGACTTGAGTGAAATAGAAAGTTTATCTAAGATAAAAAATGACAGATACTGTCTTCTCTCTTCCAGTGATCTTCGAGACTTCCGGCTATTGTGTGATTCTACGAGATTTCAATAAAAATTACTGGATGTTATTATCTTCTTTCACTTTCGATCCATGTGTGAATTAGATGTATTCACCCGAGGTGCCCGTAAATCGGCATTTTTTCACAGTGCATGTTAAATTATTATTAAACTTAATTCATTTTCTGATGCATTGATCATTTTATTTTTTAAGATAAACGAATATCTTTAGAAATGAAAATAAAGGTTTGTATCGAGAATCGACAGTGGTTTTTATATAATTAAATAAAAAATTATTATACTTTTAAAAGTTTGTTGTTGCTTTGTTCATTGTTACCAGTAAGATACGTGACTGTGACACTAACACGCGCGTGACGATGAAATCAAATCACTTTCTTAATATTCCAGTACATGTATATAATATTATTAATATCACTTTTGTCGTTCGAATTCTGATAAGGAATGATTTTTAAAAAAATTCGCCTAGACTTGTTGCCGGCCGAGGTCTAACACACAGCCCACAGCGTGCTGTGATCAACGGTCAAGGCCGCAATAGTTTTATTTATATTATTACAAGACTGAGGAAATTTGAGAGCGTTCTGATGGTAACAGATATCCTGCACGTCAAAAGCATTAAACTTAAAATTACCATATTGATATGTTTATCTATTATTTTTTTTATTCGCTGATTCGATGGGCATTGCAAACGCTAGTGTCTGCTAATGGGACTAGGCGAGGCGAAAACTTTGACCTTTTAACGCATGCGCAGACAATTGTAAACTGGTAACTTATTTTTAATTTAAATGGAATCGAAACATGACAGAGACGTAATCAAAGTCCTTTACTTCAGCATAAATATATATATATATAAATTCCCGATTAGTCATAACTTTTCCAGACTTTCAAGGCAGATAATTTTTTTTAAAAGAATTCCCGACTTTTTCCCGTTTTCCTGAGTGGGAACCATGGTTATATTTAATTTTAAACGGTCCTTAAAAACGAACGGTCATTACAACCTTAGGAAAGAGCGAAGAAATATTAGGGTTCCGATACGATTCCGATTAATCGTCCCATCACTAATTAACGCTAACTAATTAATCACGTACATAAAGAAATTTCAAGCACATGTTAATATTTTGCCGCCATATTGGTTTTCGTTTTAACTCGATCATCGGTTATGTCGACGCCATTTTTCATACCCCAACGCCGTCGACTTAACCGGTTTCGACTGTACTTAATAACATTACATTACATGCAAGGTGGACAGAGAGATCAGAATAAAAATGTAGTTAGAAACCACATGGTGTGATTTCAGATAATGTTAACAATATTCCTGATCATAAAGAACCTTTGAAAATTATCAACAAATCTGCTTACCAAATCTAAGATCACCCAACATACTTTTATTTATGAAGGGTGCACGATCATTATGACTACTGATATAATAAATTAACATTACTAATTCCTAATGGACATCATAAATAATAATATATAAAATAAAAATACAAATAAAGACTGTATGAAATTTGAAAATTCTTATCCTCAAACCAATATCTCTTTTTACCCCACCTGATCAGTTATCCTTTCTTTCATTAGCCGACCTTGTAGGTCTAGCAGCAGTTCCTTTATCAAGTACCAGTTTGGAAGATCAGGAGGCAGCTTCACTTCGGCTGGGCCCATTATGTCAACCGATGAATACAAACTGTAACAAACCAGTAAAGCCAGTCTTCAACCAACTGATCCAGATTCCATTTTTTTTGGTTACATCTTCCTGAAAACAAAAAGTGGCACTTCAACAATTGAGCTCAGATCCCATCAGTCAGGTGGCCATAAAAAAATCAGTAAAATGTGCTAGTATTTAATTATTTGTTTTATTCCCGGTATTAATGACACACAATCATTTATTATGCAATGTAGATTGGATTTTTTAAAAATTAAGCTGAGCAAAAAACAATTCCGGGGTTTCAAAAAGAAAATTAACACAAACACCATGCCATAATCATAACAGACACTCATTAACTTCATAACTGAACTGAGAACTGTAACACTCGTTGCATGAGTGCAAGTGCAGTAACTCTTAAATTTGAGTTTGAGCAAGTCATAAATTCATATGCCGTAAGTTAATTATCTTTACGGGAAAACACATTTTCAGAGAATAATACTAGACCTTATAAAGAATCCTGATCGTGGTGCCTAATTTAGATAACACCTTTTAAAAATCTATTTATAGTTTTAATACTTTATTATGTACATTAAGGATCCTCCGCATTTTATGAAGACTTCCATGTTTGTTGTCATGTGCGCGCGCAGTTCAAGGGAAACTACTGTAATTAATTTTGATTAATACATGTTCTTAATCCATTTTACTTATTTTATCTTATGCATTTTGTTGTTGTAGGTCGAGTTAATTAAAATTCCAATGACCCGGCAAATAATTGTACTGGCAAGCTTCATCAAGCATGGGCCTGCTCACCTTAAATTTTTTTTTGCACCTTCAAGCCCAGTGCAAGTAAATTTGAAAGTGGGAACCCTAACACTAACACGGCACGGCGCAACTTTTTTTTTACCCCACTCCACGCAATAAAACAACCTATGCCATGCAAATGTATATACTATGAACAATTTTTTTTGTATGTTTACCCTTATAATCTCACAATATTGTTTTAAGTAGTTGATTATTTATTCTTCATTAATTTTATATCTCCAAGTTTTGGTTACGCAGCTCTCTAAAGCATAGGCCTACCTGGGATTTCACCCACTGACATCGTTGGCTGAAAACTTGCTGCCTCATCTAAACTGAAAGCTGAACGCAGATTCCTTATGCACGACGAAATGACAACCGACGCGGCCTATATGGCATTAACTTTCATCAAGTTACTTTGGAGAAAATAAATTAACCATGCGCCCCTTATGGCGGGCAAGAAGGCGCGTCAAACGCCCCCCTCCCTCACACTTTGCCTTTTTTAAAGAAACGGCATCCTTCGTCTCGCAAGACGATGGTGCATCACCGGTTGCATTTCGTCGTGTGGCTGAGCAGTCCTATCTTTGAGTGACAGTCATTTCCACAGCTTTTGCACACGAGTTCTGTGCTTATCAATATTTTGGCCTCCTCCATCCTTCGCTCCTCGGCTACTATGACACCCTCTTTGACAACTGTGCACCACGTAGATCGGTCTTCTGATTTACATTCCCAGTCAAGTGTTCTTATTCTGGCTGCTTTCATGTCTCTCTGGCAGACATCTTTAAATCGCAGACGTGGGCGACCTGTCTTCCTCTTTCCCGATGCCAGTTTTCCATATAGGAGGTCCTTGGGGATGCGACAGGCCTCTCCCGGGACTCAGGCCACGCCCCACGACTATGTGGTGATTGTGTGGCACAATGCCCACCCACCACTGTTTCCCTTTCTAGTGTCAGGAGCTGAGAGGACTCAAGGACACCCTTATCCACGGGAACAAATCCCTGCTTTCACAGAGATTTGAGCCCGCGACTCTCGGTACACCATCCAGCGCGCATCCCGCTCGACCACTGTGATATGTCTACATCGATTGTACATATCTTTGCTTTTTTCCTATCACATAACATACAGAGCGTACGCATTGTATAAATGTCATGCGTTATAAATATAATAGTACGATAATATACTCTATTATAGCGTTCGTACTGTTATTCTGATATAGTATAGTAATTAGGATTTGGCTTTTCACTATGTTACGTCTTAATACACCTACCGATCAACACAGGGTATGGGCCTTTGTGTATTTATTATGTCAGCTTTACAATGATGTCGACTTTTGTCGTCAGAAAATTGTTAGAAATTAAAACTGTCACTGAACTAATATGACTATTCAAATATGTGGATTGCATCCCCTGTGTCTAAAATAGGGAAAGATTCTCTGGTCATAAAATGTGAACGCAAGGGAAAGTATTATCACGAAGAAAGAGACCTTATTTTTAAAATAACATTATCTCCCTTTAAAACACCAAATTTCTGCAAAATACACAATCTGCACCTTGATTCCGGTGTCGGTACTAAAGACTAATAAATAAAGAGTGGGAATTACAACTAACTGTAGAATTCAGCTAAAACAACTTGAAAACCTACCCTGAGTTCTAATGTTAGTCTATTTCTTTAACGTTAAAAAAAGCAGGAGCATTTTTCTGGATTGGAAAACTTGATTCTGTAAACACAATATAGTCTACTTGATTTGATGCTTTGACAGATTTATGGGGGCTTTTCATTACCCCACGTATGTAAAGTGTCCACGTAATGAGTTTTCAGTTACTCTTTGTGTGAAGTCTATTAAAGTGTGCCAGATGGTGTGCCAGATGGTGAGAGTACATACAACTTGTCTGGACCCGTTTGTCCGTAGAAAGGGGCCAATTTTATTGGGGTCCGAGTGAACCGAGAGCATTTAGTTAATTTAGTAGGTATGTAAAGGTATTTAGCCATCTTATGCTCAGCTGTCAATTAATTTCTTCTTTTATTTCTATTTATTTCGTCTAGATCTTTTTAACTCTAACTACAGCTTATCCCATCTGCAATTTCTTTCCACCAGATTCATAGCCATACCATCTGCAATTTATTTCCACCAGATTCATAGCTATACCATCTGCAATTTCTTTCCACCAGATTCATAGCCATACCATCTGCAATTTATTTCCACCAGATTCATAGCTATACCATCTGCAATTTATTTCCACCAGATTCATAGCCATACCATCTGCAATTTATTTCCACCAGATTCATAGCTATACCATCTGCAATTCCTTTCCATCAGATTCATAGCTATACCACCATGATATAAACTCATTCCAGCCCTCTGCTACTTTATCAACCTTTTTTTCATTTTTTGTATTCTTAATTATTTGTAAATAGAATACTAAATACATGTATATATTTTTTATACAGCATCATTTTTATCACGTTAATAAGTCTCACAAATACAAATAGGGTAAAAGACAAGACAAAATACAAAATGTTATGCAACAGTTATTGAAACATAATTATCTTAGTGATAACGAATACAGTACATATTTATTCTAGTGTTTAGTGAGGTAGTCAAAGTCATCCCCACAGTGAATTTCTTTGGTAAAAAATGATTAATAGGACATACTTAAAAAAAAACGCAGCTATATAAAGCTTTAGTAACACAACAAACTTGTCGTGGCACATAAAATATCAAAGTCAACATGGAACATCAATTTACAATTGAAAATACATTGTTCCAATAATATGTTTAGAAACATCTTCATCTATGAATGGGACTCGACTCTTGTGTTTCCCCTGATGTCCATGTCTATATGTAGCTATAACCATCGGCCGTCAAGTCATTATATTTAAGTTATTTGATATATACTAATTAGTCTTTTAATTTTAGCTTTTACTGTTACACCATCTGTGAAATTAGTACTATAAACAGAACTTGCATTTTTCCGAGGCTCTGCATTTGTTTTTCTTTTTCTCTGTCTGGGGCATTGACTAATATATCAGATAAATTATTTTTTTAATGGACTATAAAATGGGTTAGAGTAAGAGGTAGACATTAAATAATTTATCATCTTTATCATTTGAAGATTCATGACGCTTTAAAAAAAATTCAGGATTGTTTTTCTAAAACTGGTTTATAGTTTTTCTGCTGAGTTTTCAAGGTGCTTCAAAAGTGCTGGGACTTTGTCTCAAAGAATGGTTTTGCCTTTATTATTGGCAAATATACTTTTGTAAGTGGTTAGTAGTTGGCAACTCTTTTTTAAACTGCGTGACTCAATAAAGAGCAACATCGAGAGGCTTACAGAGCTGTTACACATTGGTGAAGAAAACTAAACTCAATATCATCATAAGTGTCAGCTGAAATATTTAAGTTAAAGAATTAAAATATATAGTTATTTCTCGTTTTTTTTTCTGTGAGGGGGAGGGGAGGCATAGGGGGTAAAATATGATATAGGTGAAATTGCGTGGCCTGGGTGCGGACATTACAGGCAACACTATCTTCTTAGGGGAATGTGCCATAATGAAAAATAAATTTAAATTAAATTACATTTTTATTTATAATTTGCGACTGTTAAGTGTGCCCTGCTAATAAAGAATAAAAAATTGAAGTTGCGTTGCTTGTTATTTGTGTTTGAGTAAAGGCAACGTTTAGTATAATTCTCTGACCTGTGTTAAGACATTCCGTAAGAGATGCTCCTTTCTGAAATTGAAATACACCAGTTCCACTTTTTGAAAAGGAAGTCTTTTGTTTCAGAAAAAAATGGGGGAATTCAGCAAAGTCACACGACAAGATGAAAAATTCAAAAGTCATTTCCCATAGCTATCAAAAGAAATATTCTTCAATATCATGTCTGTCTAATGTGAGAAAATATTTCAGCCGTAGATCTCTCATCAGATAGAAATTGTACTGCTTTTGCTGTTGATTTTGCCAAACAAAATCAATTTATTCATGGTGGAAACTGCTTCATAAGTTATTCAAGCATCAGAAGAGCACATATGCAAAACACAGGCAGCATGGCCTAGGGCCCAGGGGTAGGTAAACCATGGCTCGCGTGCAAGATGGCTATTGATGGCTGAATCTGGCTCGCTGACAAATGTTTGATTACAAAAAAAAATGTTTCTTCAGACTCCTTTGATTTACATATTAATTTCATATAAAAACAACAACAACAACAAACATCTCCACGTCTGCATGAAGCTTAACCTCACCACGTATCAACCAGACTACAAAGCCATCAGCAAAGCCATGCATCACCATAAGTGGACTTAATGGTAAGAAATTCTCATTATTGATTAGTAACAGCATAACAATGTTATTGAAAAGAATTCAGAGACACAATTAGTGTACTTTTAGTGTTGAAATTACACAAAATTCTCACATTTACTTGAATTTTTAGTTTGAACAGAGTTACTTTTTTAAAATATGTGGTCTTTATGGCTCTCTGAGACAAAACATTCCCGACCCCTGGCCTAATGGCCTAGGCTACTTAAAACAATTGATGTCGCAAATATTGATGTGATGGACGGGGAAAAGAAAAAGTAGAGGAATATCTTTCACAGGTCTTTCCTCTTGCTGATAAGGATATAGCACTTCAACAAAGAAACAATCTTTAATAAATCGAGGAAACATTGGTTGAGCCGAGCTGTTTTCTAATATGCCCCAAGACTGAACGATCCACAAGAGTAAAGAGAAGTACAGTTATTAGCACTACGGGTGTATAGTATACACAAATCAATAATTCAATTTCAATGTAAAATTAACAATCAATCACCAAGGTTACAGTTCCTGAATACTCTAAATTTCTGAAAATGAATTAATTTTTACATTTCTTGTCATTGTTACACTGAACAAATCATGGAAGTCGGAAAGGATTTGTGAAGGGGGAGGGGTGTTGGAGGAATAAAATCATGACTTTATTGTACCCGGTGACACCAACCATTCTTAACTTACTTAAGCGGCCGTCCATAAAGTACGTCACGCTATTTTTGTACATTTTTAACTCTCCCCTCCCCCTGTCACAAACTGTCACAAATCTTGGAACCCCCCCCCCACTAAAGCACTTCACACTTTCGAATTAAAATTTTGTTTTTTATCAACAAAATAATTAAAATTTAATCTAAAACACCGTGACGTCACACAGGACCCCCCTTCCCCCTGTCACAAACGGTCACACTTTCTTACACCCTCCTCTGGAGCGTGACGTACATTATGGACGGCCCCTAATGCAGGAGTGCAGTCCAGGCTATAAAATTTGACTTACATTAACAATAAAGTATATGAATGGTGTCTCTTGGGTTCCTGTAAGTTATGTCTCTTGCAAAAAGTTCATAAAGCCAAACTATCATATCTTCAAGAAGAAATAGATGGACAAAAATGAAATCTTAAGTATACAAATAACACCTTTTTGAAAAGATAATTATTGACTAATATTTCTAGGAAAGATACAAGTGATCTTTGAGAATTGCAGAAAGACAATTTTTTAAACATGTTTTTTGTTCCTCCTGTGTATTTAATTTTTTAGCTCAAGACATTTTAAAGATGAGCAAATGCAGAAGAACATATCACAACACACACACACACACACACACACACACACACACACACACACACACACACACA